>VXAL01016734.1:6624-30293 GCA_013399475.1 Chauna torquata
GACGCTCTGGAACGTGTCCAGAGAAGGGCAACAAAACTGGTGAGGGGTATGGAACACAAATCTTATGAGGAGCGGCTGAGGGAGCTGGGGTTGTTTAGTCTGGAGAAGAGGAGGCTCAGGGGAGACCTCATTGCACTCTACAACTTCCTGAAGGGAGGTTGTGATGAGGAGGGGGTCGGCCTCTTCTTTCAGGTAACTAATGATAGGACTCGAGGTAATGGCCGCAAGTTGCGCCTGGGGAGATTTAGATTAGATATCAGCAAAAACTTTTTCTCTCAGAGAGTGGTCAGGCACTGGAATGGCCCGATCAGGGAGGTGGTAGAGTCACTGACCCTCGCGGTGTTCAAGAAGCGCCTGGACAAGGTGCTACAAGATATGGTTTAGTAGCTTAGTGGGTAGTATTGGTGATCGGATGACAGTTGGACTAGATGATCTTGTAGGTCCTTTCCAACCTTGTGTTTCTATGATTCTATGATTCTAAGTTCCCTCTATAGTAGACTACAAGACTGGGCCAAGACACTCCCAGTCTCTAGACAGGTCAGTCAAATGCCCACATTTAAAGGTCAGGGACATGACAAGTTCTTGCATGACATGTGAGATGGAAACCTTTAAAAGTTGTTAAATGTTGTTTTAAGACCAGGAAAATTGGACTCTAATGGGAATTATCCACACCTGTGAGAAGCTACAAGCATAGCAAAGCAGAGGAAGGTTATTTAAAAAAAAAAAAAAAAAAAGTTTACTAGGATATTTAGCCTAGTCAAGATAGTTTCCTTCTTTTCAAAGTAAAATTAAGAATGAAATTTGATTTACTGTAACTAACTATGTTTTTCTTATCTCTTGTCAGTGTTTTGTTCATTTTCTTTTAAAATTTTCATGCAAAGTGCTTCTCAAAATGTGTCATGTATACTGATGTGGTATGCAAGATCACCTGAAAATTGTGGTAGGTATTCGGCACCACCTGTTGTGCATCTTGGTCTGCCAGCTAGCTGTGAAATGGAAACTTGGGGTTCCATTAGAAAAGAAAAACCCTGCATCCCTTTTCTTCTAAGGCTGTGCCGAGTTTATAAGCACAGTACTTCTTACAGTACACCATATGACAAAGTGAGTGAAGGCATATGGCATTCAGATGCACTGCAGGTCTCATAGCCAAAATACAACAGGTCTCTCCATTCTTTGCCACCCATGTCCAGCAAGGCTGTACAGTTATTTTCCCTTCAAGATTTAAACTAAAAGAAGGGTTTACCCTTTTCACTTCTGACACAGGGAAAGAACATCAGTCAGAGTTTCTGCATTTGGGCATCAAATAACTCATTTTGAAACTGAGATCATACGCTGTTTTGTTAAACATGAGACATCCTGCTTATTCTCTTAATGTTTTAAGTTTCAGCATTGAAGTGGCTGAAGCAAGGCTTTAAAAAAATCCTGAAACTTAAAACCAGAGTTGACTGTGAGAAATTAATTAGTTCCATACCTTTTATTCCGCTACAGTACTACCACATCTGAATTTATCATTTCTGCTAAATTCTGCATCTACAGGTAGTACAAACAGTCTTTCTTACTTAATTCAATTCAGTGCCTTGTGATGCATTTCCTTAGGGCATATCTCCCACAGCTCCAAGGTATAATAAAGTATTTCAGAAAACATTAAAATCAGATGAATATATACTAGGTAAATATAATTAATATAGCATGACTGGTAATTCTTTCTTTTTATTTAAATCCTTGCAAAGAGCATAAAATGTCAATTTACTCAAGCAGGTAGTGGAGGTTTTTACAGGGCTATTTTTAATCCTCCGAGGTCTGTTCTTCAGGATTCTAGTTTTGCATTGCAAGGGCAACTATCTAGACTGAAGTAGTACATCAGTTAATGTCTGCTACTAGCAAGTAAATAGCTAGGTTAATTCCAGAATGCTATTGACTACTTGCAGAAGTTCAAAGTATTTACATACAAGAGAAATTAAGAAAAAACAATGTTTAAAATGTAACACTTGAAAAGTATGGTGAAAATATTACAGATGGTTCCAAAGCCACTTTTTTCAGAAGTAAGCTGTGATAATACTGTAGCTCATCTTGTGGTAGTTGTTCAAGGAAAACACCCACCTGGGGAAGCTTTGGGCAAGTCTTCAAGAATGAAAGAATGATAAGCAAATTTCTCTGCTATGGAGTTTTGTCTGCTATGGATTCACTGAGGGATTTCTTAACCTTTCCCCATTCCTGGCAGGCCGAAATCCCTGATCTCCACAATATCAATTATACTAGAGCTAGAGGGAACCCCATATTCTTCTTCCCTAGAGTTTTGGAGCTTACACTGTCTTTCTGGAGTAAACTGCACTCATAGATATTCTATCTTCAAGAATACACAACTACAGTAAGTTATACGTCCACCTGGAGATGCTTTTCTGCCTGCTGGCCTAAGAGTTAGGAGAGGGGAGAGCAGAACCCATTTTGTGGGGTTGTTTTTTTTTCCATCTATTGTTTATTCATTTGTGAGATTTCTTTTGGTCACCTGTCAGCACTTTAAATAGAGTGAATTTGTTTCTCCTTTATGTAAAATGGTATTAAAATATTTTCAACATTGATTAGATTTAATATGGAGAGAACGGAGAACTTGAGATCAATTACTACACAAAGTCTTTTGGGATTGGTGGTTAGCTGACAAATGTTGCTGAGAGATTTAGAAAAATCAATAAGTCAAATAGTAGCATAATTGGCTACATCATATCTGTGTTCTGTTATCACTCTTACTAAATGTTAGGATTTAACATATAGCTGTAATGGGAAAAATCATCATATTGTTTCCTTTTGAAAGAAGCCCCCCTTTACCATTCTAGGAGATGACAAAGCAAGTTTGTACTATGACTGAAGTAACTGGAAAAGACTCATTTGTGATGGTGACAGTGTGGGCCAGAGGGAAGAGACGTATCCTTGAAATCTGTTCTGTATTTCTAATGAAAGTAACACCTGAAGCACTGAGGTTCAGGAAGACTTGCTTCCGATATTTCATACTTAATGCATTTCTGGTAGGGAGTCAGACAGTAATTACCTACAGGAAATATGTGGTAGTTTGTTTTCTTTCTGCAGTAACTCTTCAAAGACCTCCCTAAAATCTATATGTGTAAAACTTTCATTTTAGAACTTCAAATAGAGGAAATGGTATCCATGGGAGCAGGCAATAAGCCTTTCAAGGGTATCAGGCCCAAGGAAGCAGCCGTAAGTGATCAAGCAATTGACTACACCACGAAGGGAAAAGTCATGGTGTGTATTATGTGTGCCATTGTCATGGTTTTGGCTGAGACAGAGTTAATTTTCTTTGTAGAGGCTCACACTATGCTGTGTTTTGGATTTTTGATGAAAACAGTGGCGATAACACACCAATGTTTTTAATTGTTGCAGAGCAGTGCTTACACAGAACCAAGGACTTTTTTGCTTCCCATGCTGCCCTGCCAGCGAGGATACTGGGGGTGCACAAGGAGCTGGGAGGGGACAGGACCAGGACAGCTGACCCAAACTGGCCAAAGAGATATTTCATACCACATGGTGTCATGCTCAGCAATAAAAGCTGGGGTAAAGAAGGTGGGAGGGGGGGATGTTTGGAGTGATGGCGTTTGTCTTCCGAAGATACCGTTGTGCATGACGAACCCTGCTTTCCTGGAAGTGGCTGAATACCTGCCTGCCCATGGGAAGCAGCGAAGGAATTCCTTGTTTTGCTTTGCTTGCGTGTGTGGCTTTTGCTTTACCTAGTAAACTGGCTTTATCTCAGCCCATGAGTTTTCTCACTTTTACCTTTCCATTTCTATCCCCCATCCCACGTGTGGTGCTGAGCTGCCTGCCAGGGTTAAACCACAATGGAGAACTACAAAAAAAGACAGAAGAAATAGAAGGAGAACCAGTATGAGATCCAGGGAATGACACTAAGAGTGCAAGTGTATGGGAGGGAGGCAAAGGATTTCATAACTGAAAATTACTTTTGTATGCTTTGCGTAATGAAGAACCCAGAGGTGGAAATGGAGTGGAAACAATCATGTAATCATGGTTAGACCATGTAACGTAATAGAGAAGGAAATCACAGGAAGACTGAATGCTGCAGAGTTCTCTTAATATTGTAATTCCAAGCTTTCAGGTACTTAGTTTGAAGACTGAACACTCTTTTAATATAGGAATATTATAATCTTTATGTACTTTTGCTTACAGCTGGACATATTCTACATATCTTTCATTACTAAAGAGCAGTCTCACACTGTTTAGAAAAAGAAAAATAAACCTATTCTTTTATTTGTTCAGGTTTTCTCAGAAATTGACAGTAACCAGTTCATGAAACCATTTCCAGGGAAGTGAAGGTAAGACAGCTACGTCTGCATCTCCTATTCTATTGCATTATGACCTGCTATCCGGAAATGTCAGAAGTGTTTGCGACAGATTACCGAAAGAGTTACTTGTTTTGTACTTACTTTTGTTACTTGTTTGGTACTTACAGCACCACATACTTCATAAGAAGATAAGAAGTCTTGTGTTAGTGTTAGCTGAAATGCTGAATGCTTGGTATGTTTGATAAGTGACTACTTGTGCTTGGACAGAAGTTTGCTGTTTCTTTAAATACTGTTTTATTCCCATTCACTGCTTTTAAACAATGCACCACAACTGAAAGCTTGTTTTGTCTGACATATATTTAGCATATACCTCTAGTTTAGAAATAGCTTCCTATTGAACTGTCAAGTACCTATGCAGTTACATCTCCTTTAAGTGCAAGTGGCTGTGTTCAAATACCAAATCATTAATTGTTAAGGTAATCTCACAATCTCTTGCAATGTTCTTAAAGTAAGTGTTTGAACATTATGCCTTCTGGTGGCTAATTACAGGTGATGCACACAAAAAAAGTTCTCTGCTACAGTGTGCTATTGTAATCTTTGCTCAAATACTAGATGCTTGTATATTCAAAATCAAACTCAGTGATCTAGCTCAAACTAATGTGGTTAATCTTCTAAAGATGTTGTTTTTAGTTATATCTTTGCTTTTATTTTTTCTTTGCTGTGTAACAGAAAGCATAAAGAACACAATTTGAATTTGTGTCTTTTAAATATTACCTTGATTGTAGAACCATGAAGCAAGACACCATCAAATAATTCTGTAACTGCAGTCAATTGGATTTGTGCACATAAACCGTGTTTATGTGTTAGAGACTGCCTTAAGACTACTCTGCGTGTTTGATCCTTCAGGCTTAGCACTTACTGTTTTCAAGAAATAATTACACATGGTAAAGTAGTATCCCAGAAAAGCTTTTAATGTCTTTTACTTGCTGTTTATAGAAGGTAACAATGGGTTTGCCATATCTGCTGTTCTTTTTACTGCAATATAACCTCTTTAACAACTTCTCTAGTCCTTCTTACTACAGGTCTACCCTTGACATAGCCTTTCTATTGGTTTTAATAGTTGTAGAATGTTTTTTATTAACTTCCTCTTCTTTTGCTGTGTAAGGATATAGAATGCCAAAATTCTTATCTGGGCAAATTCTTATTCATATAAAATTCACTAGCAGCACAATTTCCTTGTTTTCCCCCACGCTCAATTCCCTTTGACATGTTGAGTTCACACACTGAGTTAATTTGTCTATTGTTATATACGGATGCTGCCCTAAACATTGCAGACCTGGACGGTGGTATAAATTCTACCTCTTGTCCATTTCTTAGCTATAGTTCAAGTTAAGGATTGTGGTAAAGCAAGAATGTCAAGTTTGAGGAAAACAACATAGATGTAACTTTTATTGGGAAAAGCATATGAGACAGTGAGGACTAGATGACCAATCTGAGATAATAAAAGGTGAATAGTACTTATGAACATATTTTGGACTGAGACTTCCTATTATTTGTTTTTGTACCACTTATTTAAATTAAAAGCATATTGCACCTGGTAGCACAAGCCTGAGTAAGATTCCTCAAGAACTGAACAGGGGGAGATTTTAATACTGCTCTGTAAATCACAGTAGTTTCATTTCATGATTTACCTCCTTCTCCCTCTACACCCCTTCCACCCAAACTCCTTAAGTAAACATCCTTGTAGATTTCTGGAGCAGGAAGCTCACAAGACATTCTGAATGTCTGAATAATTTAACATCTGGAAAAATGTTGGCCCACATTCTTTTGTCCTGTGAAAAAACATACACTCATCTTACATATTCCTTTTTACTGTAATCAGAGCGGAAGTACTTGCTTGAATAAAGTCACTGGGAGAGATTCTGAGCTTGTTAGAATTGATTTAACTTTAAAACTCTTAAATTTAACTCTTAATAAGATTAAAATTTTTAATTAAAAAAACAACACCTGCTTATATGATCTGAATGAGCTTATTAATTTCCCTTTTAAGTAGTTAAAATCACAGAATCACCTGGGGAGAATGAGCAAGCAGCTGTGTAGTACTTAGCTGCCTGTGGGGACTAAACCACAACAGCTGTACAGACTCTGCTTTTCCTGCATCTTGGTCTGATCAGAAGATAGCTTTCAATAATAATTTCATACCCCTTCTTTCTTTTTCAAGGAAGTTGAGAATAGAATGTATCACTGCACTTCTTCCTGCCTTGTCAAAAAAATCTGCAAGATAGTCCTAGAACAGAATAGAATTTATTAGTTTACTAAGATTGGTTTGAATAGTAGATTATACTTTGACAAATGCAAATTCTCAGTGTTGATCCTGATATTGTTTTCAAAATAATGTTCCCCCTTTGTTTTCTATAATGGCCCAAACATCTTATTTTTACATAGTCAATATCTCAGTCATAAATAGTGGTGTCTTTGACCATTCTGCACCACTTCGGAGACAACATTCTACTATCTCTAGTAGTAGCACATATTCCTCAAGCAACTAGACATCATCATAATCTATTTTAGGTTCTTTGAACCTGCATGTCTGTTCCATCCCGTCCCATTCAGGGTTGCTAGGACTACCCTTCTACCATTGGTCATATCATTCTAGAACCCACATTGAAGAAGATGAACTGGAACAAGAAACAGGAAGTCAGCCTGAGTAAGTGGATTTCATCAGTTGGCTGAGGAGGATATTTTACATGTGGTAGGAGGTTCAGATTGCATGTATCTGTCAAGGGATACATTTACAAATCTTAGGTAGCACAGCTGTATATCAGTGTCATTTCTGACAGTTTTATCATTGCTCAAATGAACTATATATCATGTATTATTAATAGCAGCTCCCAATGCCCTCTTAAATGCATCACTGTTGCTTACATATGGGCAGAATTTCTGACATGATCCTTGTGTCGCTTCTGAGGCACTGTATTTTTCCTGCCTTCAAGAACCATCACTACCTTCTAAATTTTGGTTTTAGCAGTAGATGCATTGTAATGATAGTGTTTCGTCGATGTACTGTGGTGTTTGGTAAATACTGCAAGCCCAAAGGCATTGTCTTTCATGTTGTCAACATCCAGTAACATCGTCTTTGGAGGTTTATGTTCAGTTTGGGACAAAAACAGTCTTAATGTTTTGGAAACTAGATGCATGCTTGCTTCTGTTGTGTTGTTGGAGTTCATGCTGGTTTACAGCGCATTTCACTTTTTGTGTGCTCTTATTCCTGTTCATAGTCACAGACAGTTTGGAGTCATCTCAGTTCACTTCAGGTGAAAGTGTGAGTGGTTTTATTACTTATGACCATTCTGAGTTGTCACAGCTTAATACAGAGACATTTTGAAGGGGTTTCAACTGCTAGTTCCAAATATTCCTCACAATGCACACCAGCTCTCCTCTCTGAGAAGAATCCCAAATCAAAGTACAACAGCCAGTATGTTACACCTGTTTGCTGGCAAAAAGCCAGTCATTTTTTAATTTGCACATTTGTTGTCTTAGAAACTTTGCGATGTTGAACTAATGCTGAGATCTCTTGAAGATCCACATTCTGTGGATGTCACATTACTCTTCATGGGATGCTGAACTAAATTAAACTACCAGTTGACTACCTGCAGTGTTTAGATTTCTTTTGTGTTTCAAAATTGCCATGCTTTGCTTTGTGTTGCAATGGTGATATAACTGCGTATAAGTAAAGTAGCCTCTGGCTTTTAACATCTTACCAAATAGAGTGGTGTTTTATACTTCTGCTGTTGGTGCATTAAAAAATCCAAATTTTGGAATAATTTTTGGAGAAACTGGAAATATTCATTCAACATTTTGTCAAAGGTGGCAGCTGCTAAATGAGCGCTAGGCAGAGCAATTAGCTCTTTAAGCTTAATTCCCTTATTCATGAACTCTAAAGTAAGGTGCAGGCCTATTTAATCTGTAATAAAAATCCCTGTTATCTCAAGGGCTTCAGTGGCAGCATGATTCCCATAGTGTTTTGTCCCTTTAAGTCTGCAAGATTCCATGAGGATAAGTAAAGTATACGATTTAAGTTATAGCGACCTCTGGATCCTGCAAGCACATGAATTTATAATCAAAGTTGACATCTGACATCTAACTACAGTTGGATACAGCTGTGCATACCAGCACTTCCATATATGTATCCAGCTAGACATACAGAAATACAATCCTGGTAAAATCAGTATTGGAATTTCAGAATAGCTGAGTGCAGTGCATTCACAACATACATATACATATTTGCATGTGTGCAAACGTGGCTGGCTGAGGTCTGCAAATTCATTTCTAAATCATTCAAGGAAGTAGGCAAAGTAGAAGAAAATATTACTGTTATAAAAACAATAGTATTTTATAAGAAGATAGAAGGAGATAGGAAGGCATGGTGTTAAGCCAGATTCTCTTTATTAGTCACATACATAGATAGAATAGCAGTACTATTCCTAGCTAGTATTTGTTTTTTATTAGGAATATAAGTAGATCTGTTTCATGTACATGGCAGAAGAGGAACTGGAGCCATTCATTTTGGATTAGAGCAAGAGAGCATGCTAGTCACCATGGATCCAAGGCAGACATACTCTACTGAATTCTACACAGCCTGTACCCAGAGATTGTGATTCTTCATCTTTCCTCATTCCAGTCATCAGCAATGACTCATACGAGCTTTCCTAGCAAGCCAGCTGTGAAACCAAGAGCACTGTCTCTAAGTTATTCCAGCCCAAGCTTGGCATACATTGTCTGTGTTAGCTCAAAGCTATCTTGTAAGTTTTGAGGGATGTTAGCACTGAGCTTGTCTTCAACTTTTCTACATACCGAGGTTAATGTGTTTCCTTAAAATGCCACTGCTTTTTGGCTGAAATGTTGCTATATCTCTGCATCTTCCGCTTTGTCAAAGTAACACTTTTCTGGAAATTGGGAAATTTCCTCATTAAGGAATTTTCTGTTCTAAGGCACAAATTACAACCCTTATGTGAAAAATGAGGACATTGATATTATGACTAAGAAAGAAGGCAGTGCTTAGAAATGCTTATTCTAACCAATATTCTACCATCAAAATAAAACATTAAATATTTAATATAATAATTGTTTTGACAGCTCTGAATTACATGGCAATGAAGACTTTTTTTCAAACTGTTCTCACCCTGCTTTTCCAGATAATCCCTCATCCGCTTTGCTGTGAAAAATCAGTGCCACACTTCATGGATTCAAGTTTTTTCATGTAAACCCACTATGGAATATTTTATCAATGGCAAAAGAAAATTCCTAAGTATGCTTTAAGTGACCAGGGAAGAGACATCTTTATTAATCTGTATCATTCTAAGGAAGCTTCTTATTTTTTGCATTTTTTTGGTTTTATCAGCTTAATTTTGCCTTCAAATAGATGAATGGCATCACTAATTTAATTAAGATGAAATAGATAGAACTTACCTAGTTAGGTATTTTTCCTCTTTTTTTTTTTTAAACTTCTGTTCATATATAGCATATAATGATGTAGATGTTACTGTATTTTGTGCAATTTTGTAAATTATGAAAACAATAATACATAACTGATCCCTGTATGACAAGAAAAATGTACAAATTGCTTGCCACTTTTGTAAGTATAGTTTTATTGTCCTTCAAAATTTGATCAAATTAAGGTATATACACAATTTTAATCTGCTTACCTAGTGTATTCCAATAGTCCAGAAGTTCCAAGATAAACTGCTGTAGTAGCGTCCTAGGTTTTTATTGAAATAGGCCAACATTTATAGAGGTAAAAAAATGAAATAAGTATTTGTAACCCTTTTTATATATGAAAAGACTATTTCTTGTTTGCTGGGGAAGACAGTTTGAGTTTTTACTTTTTCATATTTTTTAAAAGAAACAATAAATAAACTTTTCGCCATGTTACATTTGTTATTATTGTCTATAACTTTTCCAACTTAGCTTGGTGCTGTGAAATCCTGATGCATTTCTCAGCAGGTTTAATCTTCCATATTGACCATTTCAGACAATAAGGGGAGGCATGGCATGGAGATCAAGTCAATAAATCTGACAGGACATGTTCTGGATTTGAATGAGGCCAGCTCAGGACAGAGGCAGTTTCACCAGTCAGGCTTATTATCTCAGAAAAATTTGTACAAGTATCACTGGGGGAATGGGAAATGTGGAAAAGAAGAGGTATAGATTTTCTGCAGAAGGTGTAAGGTGAATAAGGGAGTGGCCTGGGAAAGAGAAGGAACAGTGGATTTACTGTTTTTGAGGTTTTTTTTCTACGTGACAGAGGAAAAAATAGAGATATTTACAGGATTTTCTTGAACCCAATGTTCAGTCAATAGCTAATAGAAGATACTCCTGTAGATACTGAAATCCCAAATATAAGGAGAAAAACACAACCCCAAACCCCAAATTTANAGATGTATAAATGTTCCAAGTAACTCCAAGCTATGCTCATTCCCTGTGTCACTGGTTGCCCAGCAAAAGACAGCACAAGGCAGTTACCCAACGTTGTTTCCCCTGCAGGCAAGTGCCAGGTTGAAAGAAAGAAGCCTTGTTTCTGCTGTTATCAACAGATAATAGATTTGAAATATCTTCCCATTCTATATCACAATGAAATCATGATTTCTCAGATAACAGAAAAGAAAAGACCATCTGTTACTCAAAGTAACAGCAATAGGATGCTTGCCTAGAAATTGAGAGTTTTAAATCTGTGCTCTGTCTTGTTCTTCTTGTCTTGTACTTAGCCCTCACTCTCTCACCACAGGCAAGGGTCCTGGTCACCAAGGCCCTGAGCTCTTCTAAAGTCTCTTGTCTTTTCTACTGGAGCCACTGTATTTAACTATTTCTTGCTGAGTAGGAAGGGGAAAAGGGAGGGACTTTTTGCTCAATAACTGTAGCACCTCAGTCTTTCCTTATGACTATGGTTTTCAGGAGAAGCTCTATGCTAACTCTGACAAATCTTCCGCCTTGAAATCAGTGTGTGAATCCCCAGGAAATACTTTGGTTTTATTCATCTTAGTGTAGCGTCTTTCATGAAAGAAAGTCTTTCATGAAAGAAGATCGTGTTATGTGTTTAAGTTGGAACCCTGAATGCTCTTTTGTATGGCATAGGAAAGATATAGAATTATTCTCACGTATGTGTGCTGTCCTGATCATACTGTTATGGCTGGGCAGTGGTCTATGCTTAGCTGAGTTAGCTTTGTTATAAATATGAGAATTTAAGTGAATTAATGTTCTCAGAATAAAGTTCTCATAGAAGTTAACTGCTGCAGAATCAGTGTAATAGGTCCAAAATAGAAAGCAGAGGATCACCATGTGACTGTTCATTCTACCTTCCCAACAAGGCTTCCCTAAGTAGCAAACAGCAGCTGCAGCTAAAAATAGAAGATGATAAGCAACTAGGATGTTTAGTTAAACCCAGAAGTCACCCTCCATAACAGCAAGAAGTCCAAAGCAACAATGAAGTCTCTCCGATTCCTTAGTGCTGAAGCATTCGTATCAAATGCAGAGTTTGCAAGGAAGAGTCTCGGCAGTGTCGCCCATAATCTTTTTCCTCTTCTTTTTAAAGCCAGCTATTTACTAGAGGAAGGGGAACTGATTCATGACTTGGTAGAGAACTGGCCGCTTGTCAACTTTAACGTGGGAAAACTTCTGGGAACTACTATGGACTACCAGGAAGACCTGAGCCATAGAACATGCTCAGTGTGCTTGGAAAGCTGTCTGACAGGGCTGAGAGACTATGTGCTGAATAATCCTTCTCCCTGTGCGAAAAGGTTGAAAGTGGTGGACCTGACAGGTATAAAAGATGTTGAAGTTCAGCTTTGTAAGTGTAAGAAGACGATGGGGAGGTGGGCCAGGACAGAGCTACTCTCTAAGCTTTGTATAGAACTGCTGGTCCACTTGCAACAAATGCAATGCAAGCCACCTACCTTTGAAATCAGTATTGATGTGCTAATTGACTTGTTTGTTACAGAACGCAACTATGAGCTGGTAGTACAGGCCCTGTTGCAGAACTGTTATTGTCCATTGAAGATCTGCTGCGTGGCATTCAGAGCTGACAACCTGGCTTTGCAAAAATTCTTCTATATCATAAAGCTCACTGATCCTTCTTTGTTGCGCAAACTGGAAGTAGTTCACAATGTTCGCCTGAAAATGGAGCACTTGGAAATACTCTTCAACAGTATTCACTTCCCTCTACTGATGTCCTTGACCTTGCCAGCACGAACATTTAATGTGCAGAGGCTCACAGCTACAGATGAAATGATGCTTACTACCATTGGAGAAAAGATGGGTGAAATGACACAACTGACCGAGCTGAGTTTAGCATTTTCTATACTCACAGGAAGAATACAGAAACTGCTCAGGTAATTTGGTCATCCTGCTTTCAGCCATAATGTAAAGAACAGCCATTAGTACCATCAGTAAATTGAGAACCTCATAGAATAAGGGAATTGAGTGTATCTCAGGGTGTGTGTGAGAAAGGGCAGCAGGAAGCTAGGAAAGAGTGTTTTGGGGGGAGAAGTGGAAGTCCACGTATTGTCTAATGCAGTTAGAAGAACTGACTGTTCTTACTAGTCTTCCAGAGCCCATCTGATGAGTATGATAAGAACACGGTCTTGACTACCAACACAAGAGAGAGGTACACGCAGACTTCTTTGGTTTGCCACATTCTTGAACTTATATCTCAATCATCTTAGGCTAGCTTTTGGTACAAGACCTAAATGATATTCAAAGTGTTTCTCAGGGTCTCTAGTGAACTTTTTTTCCTCTAAAAACCAGGCAGCAAATATCGGTTCCACAGATACTTTATTTCTAAATGGGCAGGGGGACATCAAACTTTGATTTGAGACTTTGTTTTCAGTTGTTCATTGTGTCTGTCAATCTCATGGCAAGAGAGATCTGACACTTTTTCTACTGCAAATTAAGCTAACCTATGAATATTCATGATGTATTCCTGTAAAAAATGGCAGTTCTTAAAAAAAATAAGAACCTGCCAGTAAACACTGTTCATATTTGAACTGAAAATTAAAGTTGACTGTGTGCTTTTCAGAACATCTAAAAAAAGAGGCAGACAAAAGTTTTGAGACGAATCACCTTGGTCTAAATCCCTCTTGTACAAAGAACACATTTCATTTAAATGTTGTGCCTGGCACACTGCTCATATTGACAGAAATAAATTATGAGTTTCTAACCTTGATCCAGCCAAGGTCTGTGGCAGAATTCTCACTGAGGTTTAGTACATATGAAAGGGATGTCTTTTGATTTGCACTTGTCAGGACTATTTTATATTCAACTCAAATATTTGCACATAATCTTGGGTACACTTTTTCCAACCACCTTCTTCATCAGAAGGTCTTTTTGAAACTGCCGAACAACATAACATGTAAAACTCTTGGGCATTTAAAAACATACAGTAGAAACAAAACTAGAAATAAAAGCTAATGTCTTGTTAGAATACTGATTGGCAATCATCTTTGAATGAATCCTCCTTAACAGACATGATACAAACAACGTATACATTGTATACAAACAACACAATGTATACAAACAATTGAATGATAACAGCATTCTAAGAGAAGAAGCCACCAATGCTTTTATGGTAGTAAAGATCTGATAATAATTCACGAAATAATGGAACCTGACAACAGATAACTGGTTACAAAATATACACATAGAGTGTAACAAATTAATCCCCATTAAACCAAAACAGTTAGAGTCATGTAAGGTAGGAGCTAACTCACAGAAGTGATTTCAGGAGCAAAACACAATTGACATTTTTGGCACACACTTCTGTTTCTCAAAAGAGATTAAAAAAAAAATGAATGTGGCAGATGGCTGCTTTCATAATGTGGATAGTTGTGTGAAATTTTGTGAATGTAGTTCTTCAATGTTTTATGGCATAATCTTTTTAATTCTGCAGCCCACTAAAAACTCCGCTGAAGATACTGGATGTTTCTAACTGCTCATTGAACCATGCTGATATGGCCTATTTAGCCAACAGCTTCCATTCAAATCACTTAGAAGCCCTGGACCTGAGTGGGCACAATATACCTGACCTTTACCCATCAACATTCTTTAAGCTTCTTAGCCATTCCTCTTCAGTGCTTCGGAGTCTTACCTTGGAGGACTGTAATATCCAAGACACTCATGTCAACATGTTGATTTTAGGCTTAAGCCCTTGCCAGAAACTACAGGATTTTAAATTTCTTGGAAACCCACTGTCATCAGAAGCACTTAAACACCTTTTCACATTTCTCTGTGGATTGCCAATGCTGAAAAATGTGGAATTTCCAGTTCCAACAGACTGCTACCCTATTGACATCACCTACCCAATTGATGATGCCAGTCTCTGCAGATTTGATCACCAAAGATATGAAAGAATAGCAGAGGAACTTAATCTCATTTTACTCCAAGCAAATCGGGAGGATGTGAAGGCTTCAACTCCGCTCTTTGGCAGTTATGATGCAGCTGTTCAGGAGACAAACAATGAATTGGGAGCTTCTTTGATCAAGTCCTTCAAAGAGACTTTAGAAAAGTTCACTGCTTCTATTAGCAAAATGAGTTAAAGGTGTAACATAGTGGTAGTAAGACGCTCTGCCAAATCAGAAGTTAGTTTAGTCTTTTCTGGAACTGTGGCCTTCATTGATCAATCTTGAGTTTTCTTTAATTTCTGGGCTGAATTTACTTCTGTTTTAATAGCTTCTGATTATCTAAGATATTTTAACTATGCTATTGCATACCACTTACATAAACACTGCTTGTTCTCAAAAGAGGGGAAGACCTTTAGTAGCTTATTATTTTACACAAAAGCACTTCTTAGTAAAACAAAAGGTGTCTAAAGTTGGCTGATTTCTTCTCAGTCTCTTCTGGATTTGGCAGTGAGGCTTGCAGCCCAGCAGAAAAGACAGGAAAGTCCTTTCCCAAGCCCAGCAGGATGCCCTAAAGATTGTGCACCTATGCTCACCTATGGCTCCCTAAACCAATTTTTGGATTTACCCTTGGCCTTCCACATGCCTTCAGTTCACCACTCTATGGTTTATCCAGTACATTACTGATAGTAGGGGATGTGTAACAACCTCCATGTCCCTGTGCCTCTCTTTCTTCTGCAAGGGCAAACATGATAAACCTATTGTATGTGGAATTACAGAGCTTGTCTAATCCATTTTGCTGGTGAGGAGTAAAGTTCCATATTGAAGAGGCAGCAAATCAAATGGCTGACTGACAGCAAGGGATTCCCCCTCTCCTCCTTCCCTCCAGCAATACAATGCCTCTGAGGACATGGCTGAATCTCTCGCAAAATGTGTTTTACAAAGGAGTACTGGGACGGTGCTGCACAGCCATGCCAGTGATATCAGCAGACAAGAACCTCAAGACGTTCCCTTTATGGAATTAGCTTTTTGGCTGGTAGAATGTACCCTCCTGCTGTCAGTCATTTTTCAAAGATAGTCTAGGACAATTGTAGTAATGCAAAAATGACTAGTGTGGAAAAAAAAAAGAATCAAAAGCCAATTTCAAAACTGTGGAAAAGGGATTGGCCAGGCTGCTGAGTAACTAGACACTCATCTGCATAATATACTGACCTCTTCTGCCAAAACTAAGTATTGTTCTGCTACAGAATTATAACCAGTGCCTGCAAGAATGACATTTATTTTGCAAGCCCCAGTGCAAGAAAAGTATTTGAGTGACAGTACACAGCATCCCAGACCGCCTCCATACACTGTGTTAGAATGTGGGTAAAGTAGCCCAACAGATTGTCAGGATGCAGCAGTAGGGCCACAAAACAAATCTGGGGAGAATACTGTAATGGAGGAGGAATCCCTGAGTAGTAGGCATGTGTCAGAGTCTACTCAGCTTCTCACCTGTAACACTGCAGACAGGCCAAAGAGAAAGATACTAGCAAATCTTATCTGTCATCATCTGATTTGAGATATCTGCTGACAGCCTGTCAAGTCTACCAGAGTCCAGACTGGAGACTTAGTTATCTTCTAGGTGGTCTGCAAAAAAAAAAGTAAGATGCTTGGTTCCATGACCAGCACTCTGCCATTAAATAGAGAATTATATACTTTAGTGGTTCATGAAAACTTGGCACAGGAAGTGAATGTTGTGGCAGGAGTTGAGGTATTGTTGTAGTATTAAAGATCATTATTAGGATAACAAAGGCAACCTACTTGAAATACTACTGGATCTTATCAACTGAGGGTAAGGAAGAAACGTTCTTCATGTAGGCAGTGCTCGTTTAAGCCTCCTGATTATCTACAATAAGAATATGCAAGCAGCTTCTAACCTGGCTTACCAAAAACAAACAAACAAACAAACAAAACTACCTGAATACAGTGAGTTCTGTGCAGAACTTTTGAGCTCCACAGCATACATTTAAATCACTTTTGGATGTCTTTTTTGCTTATGTTTTTCTTTTTAATATATTTGATTGATTAAACAGACAATGGTAAAATTGAAAGTGAATAGACATGACCCACCTACGTTTACAGTGTGCTAAAAAAATCTAGAAGAAAGAAGAAGAATTAACGTAATGTTGAGGAAGGGACAGAGTGCAGGTATGTACTAGGTCTGGCCGGGATAGAGTTAACTTTCCCCACAGCAGCCCATATATCGCTGTGCTCTGCACTTGTAGCTAGAACAGCACTGATACCACACCAATGTTTCGTCTATTGCTGAGCAGTGTTGGCACAGCACCCAGACTCTCCAAACCCCCCAAACCCAGTGGGCTGGGTGTGGGCAGCAGTTGGGAGGGGACATCACCAGGCCAGCTGACCTGAACCGACCAAAGGGATATTCCATACCATATGATGTCACACTCGGCAATAAAAGCTGGGAAAGGGGAAGGAGAAATGGGAGTTCTCGTTATGAAGATGGCTGTCTGCCCGAACAACCGCTACAAGTATTGAGGCCCTGGTTCCCAGGATGTGGCTGAGCACAGCTCGTTGACAGGAAGTAGAGAATTTTTTTCTCTTTGCTTCTGCATGGCCTTTGCTTGTTTTCTTTCTTTTTTTTTTTTCATTTTTCTTTTTCCTTTAATTAAATTATCCTTATCTCAACCCTTTAGCCCTTTTTCCATCTTATTTTCTCCCCCTCATCTTTTGAGGAGGGGGAGTGAGAGATTGGTTGTGGTGGAGTTGTGCTGCTCATCTGGTAGGTACTGTAAGAAACACAACTAGTCTAAGTATGTAGGGAAAGTACGTGTGGCATGGAAAATTTAGTAGCAGGAGCAGGACGGGCAACTGGGAGAAATGTTGGCTTTTTGGAATGGACAACTGTTCTGAAAGATCTTCACTGCTTCGGCAATGAAACTGAAGGCAGTCTTTTCCCATGAGTGTCCTTGCTGCCTCTTTCTGAAAGGTTACATTGTCATCATCACTATCTTCCTTAGATGAATCAAGGTCAAACAAAAGTGAAGGATGGAAAAGAAGTGAATGATGGCAATTAACAGAGCAAAGTATTAAATGATTGGTGAAGAACTCTGAAATGATGGATGGAGATGTAACACACTATGGTGCCACCAGCTCTAAAGTACTACTGCCTTTCCTTCTGTAATCCTGACTTTATATTGTCTTTTTCTTCTTTACCTGTCTTTATAAATTCAGCTATGCACATTTCTGGTCAGTGCAACCTCTTTCAGAAATGCCCTGATGCATGGGGAAAACTATCTGTTCTCCAATTCTGTGGAAGAGTTTGGAAGCAAAGCCCCTTCCTGAAAGCCTTCCTTTGCTATTACATATTATCAGTCTTAGTGAAGAACATCTCTGTAAGTAGTATGACTGTGCAAGCCTGAGCAAGTTACAGGACTGAAACAGGAGGATACTAGTGTGGCAATACAGCTAGTGAGAGCATGAGCTTTAGATGAGACCATACATGTCACCATAAATGCTAGAAAGCTGTGATTTTTGTTGTTGTTGTTGTATTGAAGCTACTGACTAAGCAGAATACTTCATAAGTCAAGGCTCAACAGCCTATACCTTGTTTGCTTTAGAACTGTGAGTTCTGCCTCTTTATAGCAGAGATCCACAAGTCTACCCTCTGACAACCCTCCAGTGTGAAGAAAACTATGAAGGGTTTTTAAGGTGAGGGTTCTGTAAGATAGATGACCCAGCTCGGCTGAGACTGTTGGAGGAGTGACAGACCACTTCCTGGCAGAGAAACAGCCTTCCTCAGTCTCACATGGTCTACAAGGGTGTGAGATACTGAGTGCTGATGAATGGGCATATATTGTGGATAGTAGTGTGTGGAAGGAAACATGGCTCTGTTCTAGGAATTCAGAGAAGGGAAATAACTGGTCTGACAGGTGGAAGAAGAAGCTCTCTGGAAAGAGGCAGCAAGTATGGGTTGTGGGTTAACCCCAGGTAGGCAGCTAAGCAAGACATGGCTGCTCACTCACCCTCTCCCACTGTGGGATGCGGGAGAGAATTGGAACGGTAAAAGTGTGAGAACACATGAGTTGAGATAAAGACAGTTTAATAGGTAAAGCAAAAGCTGCACAGGTAGGAAAAGCAAAATAAAGAATCCATTCACTACTTCCCATCGGCAGGCAGATATTCAGCCATTTCCAGGAAAGCAGGGCTTCACCACACATAACGGCAAACACCATAATTCCAAATGTAACCCCCACTCCACCTCTGCTTTCCTTCAGCTTTTATTGCTGAGCATGACATCATGTGGTATGGAATATCCCTTTGGTCACCTGGGGTCGACTGTCCTTGCTGTGTCCCCTCCCAGCTTCTTGTGCACTCCCAGCCTACTCGCTGGTGGAACAGCATGAGAAACAGCCTTGATGCCGTGTAAGCACTGTTCAGTAATAACTAAAACAACAGTGTGTTATAAACACTGTTTAGGTCACAAATCCAAAACATAGCACTATAAAAGCTACTGTGAAGAAAATTAACTCTATCCCAGCCCAAATCAGTATATATGGAAAAAGCAAATGGGTGTTTGCAGAAGGAAGAAAATGAAGGAAAGGCAGGAATGGGGATGCAGTGATAGAGTAATAACAGGAATAAGGTTAAGAACTGACAAAAATTGTTGGATTAGGAAGGGAGAGAGAAAGAGGAAAGATGGCTTCTGATGTCTTAAAAAAGACATCTGGAGGTCCCTCATCAAACCTCCTCCTCAAAGTACAGCCAACTTCCAAGTTAGATCAGGTTTCTTAGGTTAGATTCTATACTAGCTTTGAATGTGTACTGTATTCAGGACCTGAATATAACACTAATGCATTCCAACTTTCCTTGAGCTGAAGCAGCCTGTAAAGTGGACAGAGTTACTAGGATTGCTTGTTGGCTTCACAGCTGTGTCAGAAACTAAGAGAATATTGAGGACTGAAGAACAGTCAACTCTGCTCTGCATTTGGCCAGACAGTTTCTGGAAATGCAGTTCATGCAGCCTTCAGTCTCCTGGGACAGGTTATCTGTAACTTGGAAGCACTTTGTTTCTGCTCTCCTCTTAACAGAGGAGAATTTAAACCTCTTAATTCCTGCCCCCTTTTTATTCTCTGATTCAGATGCAAGTTCATAACTCTGTCTCACTATACAAAAGTTCTCAACAGGTTCTCAATCTGCTGTCACTTAAGCATATATTCATCTCCTTCCCCATGACAACTGGAGGCCAGGCAAAGGAACTGTTGCATAAAAAGACTATTCTCTGCTCTTAGGCCTGACCACACAAAGACTCCCATTTGAAAAGAAATAAAGTTGCAAGAGAAGCCCTATAAAACATCAGCAGGGACAGATTTGATCACAGAATGACTGGCACTGGCTTAGTGTGGTTTCACATCAGAAATTCTGTTCAGTATTAAAAAAAATGTTTTCAGAGAACCTGGTAGCTAAGCTAACAAGTCTTTGTGTGCAAACAGTATCTGCAAGGGCATATCAGTTTGGATTTTTTTTTCTTTTTGGAGACAAACAGGAGAAATCATGATTTTCCACAAATGTTTTAGAAACAGAATTTCTAGCTGAAATTTTCCAAAACCAATGTTTCCTTCAGACACTCAATCTTTCAAAATTTGTCTTCATTTCTGTTTTAAAAGCAATAGTTTCCTTGATCTTGACACCAGAAGGTCTGACTTTCTAGAGAACATTCTAATGCTTCTAGAGAAGCATTAGGTCTCCCTGAAATTCATTCCCATTTCATCTCTCAGAAATGTAGTTGACTTAAAGTCAAAGTATTTCAAATACTCATGAGTAAATAATTTCTGTTCAAAGGCTTTCGCTGCCTTATTTCAGAGGCCTGGTCCTGTTCTTGGTCTTGTTTTCCAGCCACACATGTTATTGATAATAATAGCTCAATAACAATTATTTTCACAATATATTTATTATTGCTAGACTTTTCCGCCATGTTTTCAAGCTAAGTGCTCTCAGAGCCTTTATCATGTTATACTAACTAGGCCATCTGGCTTCAACCACAGGTCTGAGTACTGGGAGAAAAAGGGCAGTCACCTTTGTTAAGTCCATTTTGACATCTCAAATGCTCATCTATTTTAGCGATGCCAAGTCTGAATAAATCACAGGAGTCTTTACACTGATTTTAAGAAGCCTTGGATCAAAACAGACATTTCAACTGATGCTCATTTCAACCATACTGAAGATATTAACCATTTTTGGAAGATATAATGGCATCCAAAGCCTACATGGTATTTTCTAAAAATGTTTCATTACTCTGTAAAGTTAGGTGTAGGAGAGTTTTGCACAGATACATATCTTTACTATCAGCAAAAATATATCAGCAGATATCAATACCGGAGCTACCCCAATACTAGAGTATACAAAGAAGTACACAAGTTAAGACAGAACAAAAAGGTAAACTTGCTTTGTGTTGAAAGTCAAAGTTGTATGAACAGTGGATCTTCAGAAGTTCAGTCTGTGAACTTCCATTTTTCATTCAAGGGACAGATTTAAAATTTTGCATTCAGATATTTTCAAATGCTTCCCACAAAAACATCTCCATGTAATTCCAACCAGGTAGCACAAATACTGATGAGTTGTTAGAAAAAGAAACATCCAAATTAAATTAAATTGTTTGTAAGTACAGTTACGTCATCATAAATTACTTGACAACTTATTATTTTCTCCACCTCATCTTACCATCTTTGGAAACATGAGGCAAATAGGAAAGAGAAAAAGAATGAAGAATCTCAAGAAGGATGCTGTCTTACAGTTAAGCAACCATGTAAGGTTCAGGCAAAGATAACCTAACCCTAGCTCTACTAAGTATTTCTAGGACAAAGTAGAAAACAGTATCACGAATTCATCCAGAGGATGAAATTATGCCAAACGTCTGTATTTATTAAATGAATAAATCTGTTTTCTTATCATAGAATCATAGAAACACAAGGTTGGAAAGGACCTACAAGATCATCTAGTCCAACCGTCATCCTATCACCAATACTNATTTGAAAAGAAATAAAGTTGCAAGAGAAGCCCTATAAAACATCAGCAGGGACAGATTTGATCACAGAATGACTGGCACTGGCTTAGTGTGGTTTCACATCAGAAATTCTGTTCAGTATTAAAAAAAATGTTTTCAGAGAACCTGGTAGCTAAGCTAACAAGTCTTTGTGTGCAAACAGTATCTGCAAGGGCATATCAGTTTGGATTTTTTTTTCTTTTTGGAGACAAACAGGAGAAATCATGATTTTCCACAAATGTTTTAGAAACAGAATTTCTAGCTGAAATTTTCCAAAACCAATGTTTCCTTCAGACACTCAATCTTTCAAAATTTGTCTTCATTTCTGTTTTAAAAGCAATAGTTTCCTTGATCTTGACACCAGAAGGTCTGACTTTCTAGAGAACATTCTAATGCTTCTAGAGAAGCATTAGGTCTCCCTGAAATTCATTCCCATTTCATCTCTCAGAAATGTAGTTGACTTAAAGTCAAAGTATTTCAAATACTCATGAGTAAATAATTTCTGTTCAAAGGCTTTCGCTGCCTTATTTCAGAGGCCTGGTCCTGTTCTTGGTCTTGTTTTCCAGCCACACATGTTATTGATAATAATAGCTCAATAACAATTATTTTCACAATATATTTATTATTGCTAGACTTTTCCGCCATGTTTTCAAGCTAAGTGCTCTCAGAGCCTTTATCATGTTATACTAACTAGGCCATCTGGCTTCAACCACAGGTCTGAGTACTGGGAGAAAAAGGGCAGTCACCTTTGTTAAGTCCATTTTGACATCTCAAATGCTCATCTATTTTAGCGATGCCAAGTCTGAATAAATCACAGGAGTCTTTACACTGATTTTAAGAAGCCTTGGATCAAAACAGACATTTCAACTGATGCTCATTTCAACCATACTGAAGATATTAACCATTTTTGGAAGATATAATGGCATCCAAAGCCTACATGGTATTTTCTAAAAATGTTTCATTACTCTGTAAAGTTAGGTGTAGGAGAGTTTTGCACAGATACATATCTTTACTATCAGCAAAAATATATCAGCAGATATCAATACCGGAGCTACCCCAATACTAGAGTATACAAAGAAGTACACAAGTTAAGACAGAACAAAAAGGTAAACTTGCTTTGTGTTGAAAGTCAAAGTTGTATGAACAGTGGATCTTCAGAAGTTCAGTCTGTGAACTTCCATTTTTCATTCAAGGGACAGATTTAAAATTTTGCATTCAGATATTTTCAAATGCTTCCCACAAAAACATCTCCATGTAATTCCAACCAGGTAGCACAAATACTGATGAGTTGTTAGAAAAAGAAACATCCAAATTAAATTAAATTGTTTGTAAGTACAGTTACGTCATCATAAATTACTTGACAACTTATTATTTTCTCCACCTCATCTTACCATCTTTGGAAACATGAGGCAAATAGGAAAGAGAAAAAGAATGAAGAATCTCAAGAAGGATGCTGTCTTACAGTTAAGCAACCATGTAAGGTTCAGGCAAAGATAACCTAACCCTAGCTCTACTAAGTATTTCTAGGACAAAGTAGAAAACAGTATCACGAATTCATCCAGAGGATGAAATTATGCCAAACGTCTGTATTTATTAAATGAATAAATCTGTTTTCTTATCATAGAATCATAGAAACACAAGGTTGGAAAGGACCTACAAGATCATCTAGTCCAACCGTCATCCTATCACCAATACTACCCACTAAGTTACTAAATCATGTCTTGTAGCATCTTGTCCAGGCGCTTCTTGAACACCATGGGGGTCGGTGACTCTACCACCTCCCTGGTCAGGCAGTTTGTTAAAAATCTATCACTCAGCTTTTTCAAGAAAGCAATTTGATGGTGAGCCCAGAGCCCTCAACACTGAAAAAAAAAAGTATCAGCATTTTCTCATCTTATTGGGCACTTCTATAAAAAAACTTTTATATATAAA
>VXAL01016734.1:31227-69417 GCA_013399475.1 Chauna torquata
TAATATATATATTATACACATATAATCATCAGTTGTGCTGATAGTCCAGATTGATGTTTTATTCAATACTTTACAGCATTCTAATTCAAATATCAGATTCAATATTAAAATACCAATGGAATTTACAAGAGTTTATAAGCTGTCTTTACATAACTCTTCACCTTTCTGAGTTTCTGTACATTTATCCAGGTAGGTTCCCTGAAGTACAGATTCCACAAATAAGACCTTTACTAGCCTTTAACTGAGAGGTGAAAGAAAGCAATGTAGGTTGCTTCACCAACTGTTCACAATCCAAATTGAACAAGACTAAAAGTTGAGGTCTCCCAAAAAGATTTCATACAAACACAAACACACACACACACNGTCTGTATTTATTAAATGAATAAATCTGTTTTCTTATCATAGAATCATAGAAACACAAGGTTGGAAAGGACCTACAAGATCATCTAGTCCAACCGTCATCCTATCACCAATACTACCCACTAAGTTACTAAATCATGTCTTGTAGCATCTTGTCCAGGCGCTTCTTGAACACCATGGGGGTCGGTGACTCTACCACCTCCCTGGTCAGGCAGTTTGTTAAAAATCTATCACTCAGCTTTTTCAAGAAAGCAATTTGATGGTGAGCCCAGAGCCCTCAACACTGAAAAAAAAAAGTATCAGCATTTTCTCATCTTATTGGGCACTTCTATAAAAAAACTTTTATATATAAANATATATATATTATACACATATAATCATCAGTTGTGCTGATAGTCCAGATTGATGTTTTATTCAATACTTTACAGCATTCTAATTCAAATATCAGATTCAATATTAAAATACCAATGGAATTTACAAGAGTTTATAAGCTGTCTTTACATAACTCTTCACCTTTCTGAGTTTCTGTACATTTATCCAGGTAGGTTCCCTGAAGTACAGATTCCACAAATAAGACCTTTACTAGCCTTTAACTGAGAGGTGAAAGAAAGCAATGTAGGTTGCTTCACCAACTGTTCACAATCCAAATTGAACAAGACTAAAAGTTGAGGTCTCCCAAAAAGATTTCATACAAACACAAACACACACACACACACATACATATACATAAAAGCAGGAAAGAATTGGAAAAACAAAATTAATAAGTAATAAAATGCAAATTAAATGCTTAATGGCAAACATTCAACAATCAAACAAAGAAATCACAATCAGCAATAGACTCTCCAGGTACAGAACACCTACATGAGCCACCATTCTGAAACGCTACCTTAAATGAATAGTTTTACTAAGAATAACCTGCTGCTTGAAGCAGCTAAACATTAAATTGCACATCAGATTTTTTAGGCCTTAGTCCAGAGGGATCTTAAAAACCTCCAGGGACAGGGACATTCTACCACCTCTGGGCAACCTCTTTGAATGCTTAATTCTGGTAATTTTTTTTCTTTCCATTTTGTTATTTTCTCTCATTTTCCTACCATATAGTGCTGTAAGGAGTCTGACTATCTTCTCAATAACCTCCTTTTAGGGACTAGATTTTTACTAGCTAGTTATATTAGCTTTTATGTTCCACTTAAGCCTCCTCCAAGCTGAATAAGCCTAGCTCCCTCAGCCTTTCCCCACAGATCTGCTCTAGTGCCTCAACCATCTTAGTGGTCCTCAGCCTGCATGACTGCACCGTGCATGTACTGTGTTAAGTGAGGTGAAGAGGCAGGCGCCTCCTTCAGCCACTCTGGCCCAGAACTGCTCCTTTCTGGCCTGGTGCCCAGGTAGGTGGGCTCTCTGCCAAGGCTGGGGAACGCAGCTGCTGCTTTCCCTTATGCAGGTTCAACCAGCAGCAAAGCTGAGCACGTATCCCAGAGACACAGACACATACAAATAGAACTCTGACATGACCGTCCACAAAGGTTGCCCTGGTCACAAGCTGCCTTCAACAGCACTTACACACAGGACTCATGTAAAACAGACACAGACAGCAGAGACCCTTTCCTCCTCTCTGGCTGGTAGAGACTGAAGTTCACTAGTGCGGGCACACATACAGCACTCTCTAGGTTCACAAGCAAACACACCTTCACAGATCCCTCGAGTACTGGCACGGTCCCTCTGTCCACACAGCACCCCTGCACAGATCCCAGGCCCTCATACTTGCTTCACAGGTCACCTACTTGCTGGCTAGTCTAGCTTGAAGTTCACTGCAAACACACAGCAGTCACACACTCTTCCCTGAGCCACACCACATTCGCAAGTACCCCTGGGCGTGACAGCACAGACTGCCTGCCCTCCTGATACCCCAGCATGGACCCAAGGCCCCAGCTACTTGCTGGCTAGTCCAGCTTAAAGTTTGCTAGCAAATACACACAAACACCCCATGCACACTGTGTTGGAGAAGATACAGACACCCTTCATTGCCATTCATCCAGACCTGACCTTTGATACCATTCATCCAGAGCAGCTGTTCACTGCCATTCAAGTGCCATTGGTTATCAAAAGTTGCCATTCATCCAGAGCTGCTATTTGCTGTCTTTCATCCAGCACCACTGTTTGTCCAGAGCTGCCATTCGCTGCTGTTCATCCAGAGCTGCCATTCACTGCCATTCATGAAGAGCTGCCATTCGTCCAGAGCTGCCATTTGCTGTAGTTCCTCCAGAGCCACCCTTCACTGCTCTTCATTTAGAGCTGTCATTTGTCCAGAGCTGCCCTTTGTCACCATTTGCCCAAAGCCTCCATTCGCTGGCATTCACCCAGAGCCACTGTTCATCCAGAGCCGCCCTTCACTGCCATTCAAGTGCTGCCAGTCATCAAGTCACTGCTCATCAAGAGCTGCCCTTCACTGCCATTCATGAAGAGCTGCCACTCATCCAGATCCACCATTCATCCAGACCCACCATTTGTTGTCATTCAAGTGCTGCCAGTCATCAAAGGCACTGTTGATCAAAAGCTACCCCTTTGCTACCATTCATTAAGTGCTAGCATTCACGATGAACTGCCCTTCATAGCTTTTTATAAAGAGCTACTGTTCATCCAGAGCACTTTTTTCATCATTCACTGCATTTTATCCAGAACTGCCTTTTGTTCACAGCAGTTCTTTGTCCAGAGCCACTGTTCACTGACATTGATTTGCCTGCTGATGAGAAGTAGTGAATTCCTTAATTTTCTTTGTTTACATGTGCAGCTTCTGCTTTACCTATTAAGCTGTCTTCATCTCAACCCACAAGTTTTCTCACTTTTACCCTTCTGATTCTCTCGCTTACCCCACTGTGGGGTGAGTGAGCGAGTGGCTGTGTGATACTTAGCTCCATACCTGGGTCAACTCACAGCATATGGAATAAACTTCCAAGACTAAATCAGTAAAATAAGTTTCAGTTCATACCCTAAAACATGAAACTGTTTAAATAGCAGGAATTTTTATTTAAAAATCGAGGTTTGTTAAGCTGAACATATTTTTGCTAGCACTCAAGAACTCTGTCAAGGAAAAAGTTTCTTCTGCCTAGAAATTAGTTCCAACCAAAACATTTTATTGTTTCAGATTATCTCTAGGATCAAACAGAAATGTANTTCACTAGTGCGGGCACACATACAGCACTCTCTAGGTTCACAAGCAAACACACCTTCACAGATCCCTCGAGTACTGGCACAGTCCCTCTGTCCACACAGCACCCCTGCACAGATCCCAGGCCCTCATACTTGCTTCACAGGTCACCTACTTGCTGGCTAGTCTAGCTTGAAGTTCACTGCAAACACACAGCAGTCACACACTCTTCCCTGAGCCACACCACATTCGCAAGTACCCCTGGGCGTGACAGCACAGACTGCCTGCCCTCCTGATACCCCAGCATGGACCCAAGGCCCCAGCTACTTGCTGGCTAGTCCAGCTTAAAGTTTGCTAGCAAATACACACAAACACCCCATGCACACTGTGTTGGAGAAGATACAGACACCCTTCATTGCCATTCATCCAGACCTGACCTTTGATACCATTCATCCAGAGCAGCTGTTCACTGCCATTCAAGTGCCATTGGTTATCAAAAGTTGCCATTCATCCAGAGCTGCTATTTGCTGTCTTTCATCCAGCACCACTGTTTGTCCAGAGCTGCCATTCGCTGCTGTTCATCCAGAGCTGCCATTCACTGCCATTCATGAAGAGCTGCCATTCGTCCAGAGCTGCCATTTGCTGTAGTTCCTCCAGAGCCACCCTTCACTGCTCTTCATTTAGAGCTGTCATTTGTCCAGAGCTGCCCTTTGTCACCATTTGCCCAAAGCCTCCATTCGCTGGCATTCACCCAGAGCCACTGTTCATCCAGAGCCGCCCTTCACTGCCATTCAAGTGCTGCCAGTCATCAAGTCACTGCTCATCAAGAGCTGCCCTTCACTGCCATTCATGAAGAGCTGCCACTCATCCAGATCCACCATTCATCCAGACCCACCATTTGTTGTCATTCAAGTGCTGCCAGTCATCAAAGGCACTGTTGATCAAAAGCTACCCCTTTGCTACCATTCATTAAGTGCTAGCATTCACGATGAACTGCCCTTCATAGCTTTTTATAAAGAGCTACTGTTCATCCAGAGCACTTTTTTCATCATTCACTGCATTTTATCCAGAACTGCCTTTTGTTCACAGCAGTTCTTTGTCCAGAGCCACTGTTCACTGACATTGATTTGCCTGCTGATGAGAAGTAGTGAATTCCTTAATTTTCTTTGTTTACATGTGCAGCTTCTGCTTTACCTATTAAGCTGTCTTCATCTCAACCCACAAGTTTTCTCACTTTTACCCTTCTGATTCTCTCGCTTACCCCACTGTGGGGTGAGTGAGCGAGTGGCTGTGTGATACTTAGCTCCATACCTGGGTCAACTCACAGCATATGGAATAAACTTCCAAGACTAAATCAGTAAAATAAGTTTCAGTTCATACCCTAAAACATGAAACTGTTTAAATAGCAGGAATTTTTATTTAAAAATCGAGGTTTGTTAAGCTGAACATATTTTTGCTAGCACTCAAGAACTCTGTCAAGGAAAAAGTTTCTTCTGCCTAGAAATTAGTTCCAACCAAAACATTTTATTGTTTCAGATTATCTCTAGGATCAAACAGAAATGTAATTTGTTAGAAGACAAAGTCTAGCATATATTAGTTCAAAGAGAAAAATCATTACCTAGTTAATTCANTTCGTCCAGAGCTGCCATTTGCTGTAGTTCCTCCAGAGCCACCCTTCACTGCTCTTCATTTAGAGCTGTCATTTGTCCAGAGCTGCCCTTTGTCACCATTTGCCCAAAGCCTCCATTCGCTGGCATTCACCCAGAGCCACTGTTCATCCAGAGCCGCCCTTCACTGCCATTCAAGTGCTGCCAGTCATCAAGTCACTGCTCATCAAGAGCTGCCCTTCACTGCCATTCATGAAGAGCTGCCACTCATCCAGATCCACCATTCATCCAGACCCACCATTTGTTGTCATTCAAGTGCTGCCAGTCATCAAAGGCACTGTTGATCAAAAGCTACCCCTTTGCTACCATTCATTAAGTGCTAGCATTCACGATGAACTGCCCTTCATAGCTTTTTATAAAGAGCTACTGTTCATCCAGAGCACTTTTTTCATCATTCACTGCATTTTATCCAGAACTGCCTTTTGTTCACAGCAGTTCTTTGTCCAGAGCCACTGTTCACTGACATTGATTTGCCTGCTGATGAGAAGTAGTGAATTCCTTAATTTTCTTTGTTTACATGTGCAGCTTCTGCTTTACCTATTAAGCTGTCTTCATCTCAACCCACAAGTTTTCTCACTTTTACCCTTCTGATTCTCTCGCTTACCCCACTGTGGGGTGAGTGAGCGAGTGGCTGTGTGATACTTAGCTCCATACCTGGGTCAACTCACAGCATATGGAATAAACTTCCAAGACTAAATCAGTAAAATAAGTTTCAGTTCATACCCTAAAACATGAAACTGTTTAAATAGCAGGAATTTTTATTTAAAAATCGAGGTTTGTTAAGCTGAACATATTTTTGCTAGCACTCAAGAACTCTGTCAAGGAAAAAGTTTCTTCTGCCTAGAAATTAGTTCCAACCAAAACATTTTATTGTTTCAGATTATCTCTAGGATCAAACAGAAATGTAATTTGTTAGAAGACAAAGTCTAGCATATATTAGTTCAAAGAGAAAAATCATTACCTAGTTAATTCAAAAATAAGAGTATTTCATTTAAAAGAACATGAAACAACATATTCATACTTATATTGAAAGAATTGGTGCTACACTGCCCAGAGAGGCTATCTGAATTACTACTTTAGAGTTCATCCAGAGCCACTGTTCACCCAGCTCTGCCCTTCTCTACAGTTTATCCTGAGCCACTGTTCACTCAGAGCCACCTTTCATTGCCACTGTTCATTCAGAGCTGCCCTTCTCTGCCTGTCATCAAGTCCAGCTATCTATCCAAAGCTGCCATTCACTGCTGTTTCAGCACCTTCTGTCATGAGAAGTCACCATTCATCAAGAGTTGCCCTTGAATGCTGTTCATCCAGAGCCACCCTTTGCTGCCTTTCTTGAGAGCTGCCATTCATCCAGACCCACCCTTCAATACCACTCATTAAGTGCTGGCATTCATCATGAGCTGACCTCTTTGCTGCTTTTCATGAAGAACTTCCATTCATCCATAACTGCTATTTGTCCAGAGACGCTGTTCACCACCATTTGCCCAGTGCCACTGTTTACCGCTCTTTGTCCAGAGCCACCCTTTGGCCACAGTTGCCGTTCATCCAGAGCCACTGTTCACTGTCATTCAGGTGCTGCCTGTCATCAAAAGTTGTCATTCATCAAGAGCTGCCCTTCACTGCCATTCATCAAGTGCTGTCCTTCATGATGAGCTGCCCTTTGTTGTCATTCATCCAGAGCTAGCGTTCTTCAAGAGATGCCCTTTGCTGCCATTTATTATGAGCTACCATTCACTGTCATATGCGAAGAGTCACTGTTTGTCCAGAGCCACCTTTCACCAACAGCCAGCCTTACATTGAAACATAGCACGCTCAGATCTATATGTACATTACTGTATATGGCCAATACTCATAGATCACCTGCTCTAAGGAAGATTTTAGTATACATTGGTTTATTCTCCAGCTGACATTCTATTCAGCAGCTGACATTCTATGCAGACATAGAGGCTGCAGAAGCCTGTGGATTCATCTTCTACCAACCATCCCTTCCTCAGATTGCAAGGTGTTGGCTATATGGTGCTCTTAGAGAGAACCAGATATGATAAAAAAAAAAAAAAAACCCATCTGTGAGGGAGTTATAGATTGTTGGCAAGCAGCTTTAAAGTAGAAAGTTTTGATGACTTGAGAACACTCCAAAAACTTTGACAGGTTTCAAAAAGCATTTATCTNAAAAAAAAAAAAAAAAAAAACCATCTGTGAGGGAGTTATAGATTGTTGGCAAGCAGCTTTAAAGTAGAAAGTTTTGATGACTTGAGAACACTCCAAAAACTTTGACAGGTTTCAAAAAGCATTTATCTGAAGTATTTCAGTATAGTCCTTTGCCTGAGTTCCTCTGAGGTGAAGGAGACTACACCTGTGTTTAAATATTCGTGCCAAAATAAGGTTTTAAAGGATATATGCACAAGGACAGTGGCTGTCTAAAAGACTTTTGTTGTTCTAGCAAATTTTTTTAGGCAGTTGTTCTGTCTAATTGCCACATCTGCTGTAAAACATCTTGTGTGAGCTGCTTTGCCTCTTCCTCTTCCGTTTAGACCAGTGAAGGCTCCAGTTCCTAATGGAATGTAAGTACTTGACAACAACCAAAGAACTGTCGTGTGTGCACAGAGAAGAAAAGGCTATTCCAACTATTGGCTTCAATGTATTGCTTATAATGCTTTCTTCTTCTTGAATTACTTCACTGTACATCTCTTACGACATTACCAGATAAGCAGTTGTTGTGGTTTAGCCCCGGTAGACAGCTGTAAGCAGTTGTTGTGGTTTAGCCCCGGTAGGCAGCTAAGTGCCACACAGCCACTCACTCACTCTCCCCAGGTGGGATGGGGAGAGAATCAGAAAGGTAAAAGTGCAAGAACTCATGGGTTGAGATAAAGACAGTTTACTAGGTAAAGCAAAAGCAGCGCGCGCAAGAAAAGCAAAACAAGGAATTCTTTCGCTACTTCCCATGGGCAGGCAGGTGTTCAGCCACTGCCAGGAAAGCAGGGCTCATCATGTGTAATGGTTTCTTGGGAAGACAAACACCATCACTCCCAACATCCCTCCCCTTCCTCCTTCTTTACCCCAGCTTTTATTGCTGAGCATGATGTCATATGGTACAGAATATCTCTTCAGTCAGTCTGGGTCACCTGCCCTGACTATGTCCCCTCCCATCTTCTTGTGCACCCCCCGCCCCCTCGCTCACAGGCGCGCACAAGAAGCAAAAAAGTCCTTGGCTCTGTGTAAACACTGCTCTGCAACAACCAAAAACATCGCCACTATTTTCATCAAAAATCCAAAACACAGCATTGTGTGAGCCTCTACGAAGAAAATTAACTCTGTCCCAGCCAAAACCATGACAATAGTATGGCCTTATTTCAGTGTTTAAGCGTGGTACCACTATGTAGGCACCAAGTTAAAATTCAGCTTCTAGGAATACCAGGGTCTGCAGCCTGTTTACAAATAAAATATGATAAAAGAAACCATGACAACATTTCCTCTCCCAAAAGGAGCACAAACATGGCTGAACTGAAGTCTTAAACTAAAAGTGGTTATTTCTTTAGCATTCTAGGAACGTTCTTGCTCAGCGGCAGCATTTATGCAAAGCAGACACCAGGACTGAGAAAAACGATATGGAAGTACATCAAAACCTCTACAACATGATTGGAAGTTGCAGAACAGAAGAAAATAGCTGCATAAGGCTGTATTCCTTTTTAGAAATAAATACTGAGATTGCTGATACAAACCAGGAATTTTCCCATAAAGGTGATGGTTAGGCAAATAACCCATTTACACGAGCATATAAAACAAGTCCCTCTGACTGTGGTAGTCATACTGTGCAAATTAGACGAGTGAATGTACAAGATTTTTCCAAGGCCAGTGTGCAGCTAATCTGTTTGAATAAAAACTCACTGACAAACTTTGGATAATTATAATTATTATCCTTTCTGAATAAAAGCATTTGGAAATTTGGCAGAAAAAGCAGTCTGAAAGAAAGGCTGGAGTCTTAGGGGGCATGATGTTAATCTGAGAGTTTTGTGTGGGAGTCTTAACATTTGTTCTGTTTTCTTCTCTCTCAGGAATATCAGCAATTATTGGGATGGTGCCATGGGAACTAGAACAGCATTTGCTTCTCTGGAAGCCCTGTTTTCTATATTAACCTGCCACCAATTATTGTTCTAACATTCAATTCTTATTTGTAGATCACATTAAATATAATGCAGAGCAATGCTTCTGAAACTGAACATTATTAAGTAACGCCAAGTTTTCACATAGCAAAATCACTGAGCCTTTGGGGAGTGTAACCTAACTCTAAATGGAATAAAATATTTGTGTCAACTGATGGCTTCTTCAACAAGGAAAGCAAGAGTCAGGTGCAGTTAATTCTAAGTTTTTACACCAGAAATCTGAATTTCATTATCAACATCAGGAGTCACTCCCTTTCTGAAGAAACTAACTCTGAACAGGTTTCTCACAAAAAAAAAAAAAAGAGTGAGGAATCAGAAGAAGAATTGGTAAACTTGTCCTAAAAGCACTGACTTCCTGTTAATGCTTTGTTCACAGAAACGAGAAGACAAGAGCAACAATCTCAGACTTGGAAAATGAAAAAAAAAAAAAACAAAGCTAATTTTCCTATCTTTTTCTGAGGGGATACTAGAAGGTAGCTAACTTTGGCAGGCCTCAGGATCTGGGGGGATTCCTCCTGTCCCAATCTGCCAGACACAAATCTGCTGCAGCTTCAAGTCCAGCCAGTAGCAATGCTGAGCGTTTATGCCCAATAGCACTATTAATACAGCTGACTAGACAGATCAAGACAGACAGAAGCAGTGTCTTTACCAGCACCAACATAAGCACAGAGAGCAATCGCACAGACATAGTCTGATCCTGTTCATTTCTGGCAGCTGAGTTGTGATCTTCACACACACCCACGCTCCAGTCTCTCGTGTAGCTGGTCTTAGACATTCAAAGCATTGAGCAGCTGCCCCCTCAGATCCTGGTCTCCTACAATTGCTGGCATAGAATCACAGAATGGTTTGGGTTGGAAAGGACCTTAAAGACCATCTAGTTCTAACACCCCTGCCATGGGCAGAGACACCTTCCACTAGACCAGGTTGCTCACAGCCCCATTCAACCTGGCCTTGAACACTTCCAGGGATGGGGCATCGTCCCTAGACAGATTTAATTCTAACAGGGCTTTAGCTTTCCTAACCTGATCCCTGGCTGCTCAGATGATTTCTCTGTATTCCTCCCAGGCCACCTGTCCTTGCTTCCACCCTCCATAGGCTTCCTTTTTGTGTTTGAGTTTGTCCAGGAGCTCCTTGTTCATCCACACAGGCCTCCTGGCTTTTTGCCTAACTTCCTCTTTGTTGGGATGCATTGCTCCTGAGCTTGCAGGAGGTGATCCTTGAACATCAGCCAGCTTTTTTTGGGCCCCTCTCCCCTCCAGGGCTTTATCCCACAGTAGTCTACCAAACAGATCCATGAAGAGTCCAGCTGGTCATTGACATACAGGGTGACACTCCCTCCCTGTCTCCCCTGCCTGTCCTTCCCGAAAGCTTGTGTTCTTCGATTCCAACACGTCAGTCATAGGAGCCATCCCACCACATCTGTGTGAACCCATAAGATCACAGCCCTGCAGGTATGCACATGTCTCTAACTCCTCTTGTTTATTTGCCAGGCTATGTGTATTTGCATAGAGGCATTTAAGCTGGGCTCCTGATGAAGCTTACTTACTGGCCAGAGTGGCTGGAATTCCTTCGTGCTGCTTTTCAGGTGCTCTCACACTCACCTTTGATCCTTCTCCAACCTCTAGGCATCCATTACTGGCACCGGCATCAATCTGATTGGAGTTGGATGGATTGAGATTCCCCCTCCCCCGGCAACTTTAGTTTAAAGCCCTCTTCACCTGCTTGGCAAGCCTGTGACTGAGGTGCTTCTCCTCAGCTTCTCCTCTAACAGATGGACGTCATCAGCCTCCAGTCAACCAGGTTTCTTAGAGTCTGTCCCATGGTCTAAGTAGCCGAACCTCTGGCTGTGGCATCAGCCCTGGAACCACTCGTTGATTCACCAGATTCAGCTGGCCCTTTCAAATCCCTTCCCTTTGACTGGGAGGATTGATGAAAAAACTACCTGCGCTCCAGAGTCCCTTAGCACTGCTCCCAGGGCTCCATGATCCTTCTCCTCAGACTGTTCCTGGCTGTATCACTTGTGCCCAAGTGAAACAACAGCAGCAGATAATAGTCAGTGGACTGAACTAGGCTTGGAAGTCTCTTGGTGATATCCACGATATGAACCCCTGGTAAGCAACACACCTCTCTAGGGAGCACGTCAGGTCAGGAAATGGGTGCCTCCCTACATCTCCAAAGAAAGTCACCTACTACTGTCACCCGTCACCTTTTCTTAGTTGCATTGGTCTGTTGGCAGCAGATCAGGCTGGCTTAGTCAGCTCCAATGTCTCTCCTGATGTGACGAGTCTTTCCTCTTCAGTCTATAGAGCGGTGACACAGTTCTGCAGTGGCACCTAAGGCTTCAGGGGAAGTCTATTCCTCCTGCTCGTCCTTGCCATTGCAAGTTTCCATTCTTCCGTGTTATTGGTCCCCCTCCCTTCTGTGTGTGCTGGTGGGGCAGTTTTTGGCTGTTTGGCCATGGGCTGTGGGTCCACTGCAGACTGTACTTGGAACCAGCTATCTAACTCCTTCTCAGCCTCCCTGATTTTATGCAGCCTCCTCACTGCCTCCTGCAGCTCAGTCACCTGCTGCAGAAGGTCCTTCACCTGGGCACACCTTTTACAGGCAGGTGTGTCGCCTGCCCCAGGAGGAAGCTCTAGGCACTTCCTGCCTGCACTGCAGCCTCTCCCTTCAGCAGCTCTGTCTGGGTGCAGGCATCAACTACTGCTGGGATAGATGGTGCAGACCCCCCCAGCTGGAGCTGTAGCCTTTGCTCTAACATTAGTGCCCACCATTCTGCCTTGAGGGTCAGCTAGGATGAGTGCCCTTGACCTGTGCAGATGGTCACAGAACGGTGCCTAGCTGCTGGATTATATGTACTTTGAGTTTCTCACTCAGGCAGTGGAATGGCCCTCCTTTGAGGAGGAGCCCTGCCCAGCAAGCTGCTGCACCAGGCCCTGACTGGTGCACCACACCCTGGTCAGAGGGCTCCCTAGGGCTGCCTTTTGTGCGTGTGGGGGCATGGCCACTGCTGCTGGCCCCGCCCAAGGTGTGTCAGTTGCTTTTGTGAGAGGTGGCAGCTCCTGGTGGGTCTTTGTGCTCCCCTGGGGTTTCCCTGGTTCAGGAAACTGCCTTGTGCACCACAATCTCCTGCTGCGCTGTGGAATGTGGCTGAACCAGAGCTGGTCTCCTTTGCAAGGCNTCAACCAGGTTTCTTAGAGTCTGTCCCATGGTCTAAGTAGCCGAACCTCTGGCTGTGGCATCAGCCCTGGAACCACTCGTTGATTCACCAGATTCAGCTGGCCCTTTCAAATCCCTTCCCTTTGACTGGGAGGATTGATGAAAAAACTACCTGCGCTCCAGAGTCCCTTAGCACTGCTCCCAGGGCTCCATAATCCTTCTCCTCAGACTGTTCCTGGCTGTATCACTTGTGCCCAAGTGAAACAACAGCAGCAGATAATAGTCAGTGGACTGAACTAGGCTTGGAAGTCTCTTGGTGATATCCACGATATGAACCCCTGGTAAGCAACACACCTCTCTAGGGAGCACGTCAGGTCAGGAAATGGGTGCCTCCCTACATCTCCAAAGAAAGTCACCTACTACTGTCACCCGTCACCTTTTCTTAGTTGCATTGGTCTGTTGGCAGCAGATCAGGCTGGCTTAGTCAGCTCCAATGTCTCTCCTGATGTGACGAGTCTTTCCTCTTCAGTCTATAGAGCGGTGACACAGTTCTGCAGTGGCACCTAAGGCTTCAGGGGAAGTCTATTCCTCCTGCTCGTCCTTGCCATTGCAAGTTTCCATTCTTCCGTGTTATTGGTCCCCCTCCCTTCTGTGTGTGCTGGTGGGGCAGTTTTTGGCTGTTTGGCCATGGGCTGTGGGTCCACTGCAGACTGTACTTGGAACCAGCTATCTAACTCCTTCTCAGCCTCCCTGATTTTATGCAGCCTCCTCACTGCCTCCTGCAGCTCAGTCACCTGCTGCAGAAGGTCCTTCACCTGGGCACACCTTTTACAGGCAGGTGTGTCGCCTGCCCCAGGAGGAAGCTCTAGGCACTTCCTGCCTGCACTGCAGCCTCTCCCTTCAGCAGCTCTGTCTGGGTGCAGGCATCAACTACTGCTGGGATAGATGGTGCAGACCCCCCCAGCTGGAGCTGTAGCCTTTGCTCTAACATTAGTGCCCACCATTCTGCCTTGAGGGTCAGCTAGGATGAGTGCCCTTGACCTGTGCAGATGGTCACAGAACGGTGCCTAGCTGCTGGATTATATGTACTTTGAGTTTCTCACTCAGGCAGTGGAATGGCCCTCCTTTGAGGAGGAGCCCTGCCCAGCAAGCTGCTGCACCAGGCCCTGACTGGTGCACCACACCCTGGTCAGAGGGCTCCCTAGGGCTGCCTTTTGTGCGTGTGGGGGCATGGCCACTGCTGCTGGCCCCGCCCAAGGTGTGTCAGTTGCTTTTGTGAGAGGTGGCAGCTCCTGGTGGGTCTTTGTGCTCCCCTGGGGTTTCCCTGGTTCAGGAAACTGCCTTGTGCACCACAATCTCCTGCTGCGCTGTGGAATGTGGCTGAACCAGAGCTGGTCTCCTTTGCAAGGCATGTAGACCCTCTTATCATTACACCTACACACACACACACACACATACACACACACACACACACTCACTATAGGTGACCTTCAACAGTCAACTCAGCTCAGTAGCTGACCCAGGCTCTGGTGTCCTCCAGTTGCTGGGCCTACGGATTCCTCACTCATGGCCTGTCCCTCCAGTGTCTAGCACTCAGACCTTTTCTCCTACTCACCAGGTAGTCTGGTTTGAAGTTTGTTAGCATTCACACACACAGGCTCAACATATCAAACACATTCATACACAAAGTTGCTAGGAACAGGAGTTAATAAGTCAGTACAGAGTATGGTGACGGCTCAGTCAGACAAGTATACTGAGTGGCCACCTGTTTACATACGACTGACTTCTTTTATCACCTTTAGTCTCTATTTTGCCACACTTGTTCCTCCCCAATACATCTTGTTCCCTGCGTTTCCCTACCTTTGATCCTTCTCTTTAAACATACCATATACAATAAGTTTCACACAATCCTTGAACTCTTCTCCTTCTGTATCCCATAATAAGTCCTATACCCCTTTGGGCAATAACCTCCTCTAGTCCACAAGACATTCTGCAGGAGAGTTTCTTTCCTTTAGTTGAAGGCTGAGTGGGGGAAGTATTGGTTGTAACTCTAATCCACATGGGATCAGAAAATCAAGTTCCCTATCTCACTAAAGAATCATCAGCATCCATCTTGTCAGTGTTTAGAAGTACCTGCCTATGGGAAGGTATCACCGTGTGCTTCAGCGAACAGCAAGAAAACAAGTAGGCAAGTAGGCAGAACCACTACTGTGTTCTTGGTAGTCACTTGGCACAGCTCAGGAACTTATGCTCCTGATTTAGTGAGTTTTGTTTCCTGTGAGATGCAGCCATTTTTTAATCACTTGCTCCCAGGGTATATCAGTTTCTGCTTCTGAAACAGAGATGATTCTGCTTAACCCTGTGAAGTCTCAAAACTTCATGAAATGGAAAAGGCATATTTGTGTTTGCGTATGAACACAGAGCCAGGGACAAAGGGTTTGGCTTGGAAGGAAAGACTTCTTTCAATGAAATCTTTCCCCCTCAGTTTATGAAAGAATTATACCAATTTCAGAGCAGTTATACTGAGAAATGACACATCCTCCCTTGTTACACTTGTGTTGAGTACAGACCTATACACTATGTTACACTAGCGATTTTCACCCTATTGGCTCTTGAGAAAACCAGAGAATCGCGTATAGTTCTTTCTACTATGACAAAAAGTCTGCTTGTGCATGGAGGTGCCCATGAATCTTGGTTCTGTTTTGGTAACAATTCCAACTCTGACCACCTTGCAATGGATTGAGCTTCCTGAAGTTGATGGGTCCTGGCAGCTGCAGGAGCAGGACTCCTCAATGTGCGGGGATGAGAAAGGAGTAGAGAGCAACCATGGCACAGGCAGTACTATCACTGACAAATGTGCAATTCCAGAGGCTCTGAACAGAGTGGGCAGAGCAGGATGCTGAGAACACAGTCTGTTGGAAGTCTTCAATAGGCCAAAGTAACCCATCAGATCCAGCATCCACCCAGAAATAGCAGAAGATGGGATAAGAAGCAGGACTGGGGACAAGGGTACAACACACATCCAAGGGGTTCACCCAGGAAACAAACCATCTATAGCATAGGTCCAAAGATGAGCCAAGACTTCACACAGGCACAGCTCAGACAGAGAATACAGCCCTAGGCCTGAGCTTTAATAGTGTTCCTGAACCTATTGGCAGAGGGTATAGGCAAAGGCATTAGGTGAGGCTACTTAGGGCCACTAAGGCTTATAGGTGCTTGACACCTGGCTGATGGCACATCCCCTTACACTTAAATGGAGGTAGTTTCATTTCAAATATATTTAGTAGTGTCATTTGTGCTCTCCATTTTGAAATACAGTAGAACTTGGTTGAAAGTAGGATTCTCTGCAAACCTGCTTTGCAGCTGTTGCAGTAGTTTGAATACTTTGGCTCTTTTCTGATGTAAAACCTTTTCCACTTGTTTGGCTGGATTTTGGAACCTTATGAATGGAGTAAGTAGGATTCATAAATGTGAGGTGAGCCAGGTTTCACTGTTCTGAGGGCACCTGCATGATTCACTCTGCAGAAAAGGTAGTTCTTCAGCTCGTAAATATTATTCTTTTCTTCCCTTTGTTAGCTTTTCTTTTCTTCTATCATTTCAGCCACTGTTATTCTTTAGCTTGCATTCAATACTTTTAAGAGCATAATTTATCGTGTGTATGGGTGTTCTGTTACTTTCCCTTTTGTAATCATCCACATCTGCTAAGTGGCTAAGGCTGCAGTACTCAGCAAGCATTCACTGAAGTGGTTAATCTAAGTTGCATTTTTAACATTTGAAAATTGTTTTGAGCTATCAAAATAACAAAGTATGATTAATGTGGAGGCTTAGTATGGATGTTCGCACAGGGATTATTACGTTATGTTTTCCAACTTTCTTCAACATTAAATACCAAGGATTTTCACAAAAAGAAAATCAGAAAGTGTGATTTCCACAGCATACAGCCAGATCATTCCTGGGTTTAGAATAGTCTATTCTTGGCTTTACTACTGATTTAAATAGCCTTGAGCAAATTATTTAAGCTTTATTTAAAGTGTATTGAGGCAGCATTCCTCTGAGTACCCTTGAGATAAAACTCCATCTCTTTCTAATGCTTATACTTTGGAACAGATCTGGGGTATTGCCAGCAGGTCGAGGGAGGTGATTCTTCCCCTCACCAGTGAGGCCACACCTGGAGTGCTGTTTCCTGTTCTGGCCCTCTCAGCATAACAGAGAAGTGGACATACTGGAGAGACTCTAATGTAAGGCTTGGAGGATGATGCCCAGTGACAGGACAAGAGGCAGTGGGCACAGACTGGGAAACAAGAGGTTCTGTCTAAACATCAGGAAGCACTTCTTTATTGTGCAGGTGACTGAGCACTGGCACAGGTTGCCTAGAGTGGTTGTGGAGTCTCCCTCCTTGGAGGTATTCAAAAGCCATCTGGGCATAGTCCTGGGCAAGTGGCTTTAGGCATTCCTAGTTGAACAAGGGTGTTGGACCAGATAACCTCAAGAGGTCCCTTCCAACCTTAACCATCCTGTGATTCTGTGGGTGTTACAAAACCAGCTCTGTGGAACAGAGGTGCAACATTAGAGAGGAAATCTTGGCCTGGACTTTGTAGTACCTACATGAGTCTTGTCAGAAGACCCAAAGCTGCCCAGCAACCAGTGATGTCATAGTCAGGACAGTAACTATTCACAGCATGATTTGTTGGCCAATGTCCTGTTCACACACCTGCCTGATGGCACTGTGTTCATTAGGAGTTTTTATACATGCATAGTAGGTGAAGCCTGTTTGGACATACCCCCTGCCATCATCTCTCATGCCAATCAGTAGAAGCTAGCCTCACCTGATTAGGATCTTTTGGTTAAAAGGTGTACCAGAGTTATGAATAGATGAGTAAACAAGCAGAAAATAAAACAATGTTGGCTGTAGGTGGAGTTGTCTTTAAGCACATTCCCAGGCTTTCCAGCTGGTACTTCCATGCCACAGGTTTTAACTAGCAAGATCAACACTTTCCAAAGTGGCAAAGTCTGATACAAAACACGGAGAGCTGTCTCATCCCTGAGCTCCGCATTATCTAGCCTAGTCTGTAAGCTGATGTTGGGAATGCAATTGCGACCATTCTGTGCCTCATAGGTGTGGACCATGAGCACCCGTCCTATGTCAACCCCCCACTTCCCCATCATATGCCATCCAGCCAGCTTCTCCTTCTATCTGCTGATGCCTGTTACAGCCCAGCCTACACACATCCTGGTGTGGTTTCTGTATTTGCCTCATTCCAAACTTGCAAAGTACTCTTCACAGAAAAGGACAATCTCTCTCTAGTTGTAGGATGGACTTTACAAGGACAGTGGTTTGAGCCAAATAGGAATCTTCTGTGGAGCATGTAGGAAAAGGCAGGCTTGGTATTGGTCTCCTCTTGAAAGATTCTCCCTACTCATACCTCAAGACTGCATGTCAGCATTGTGAATGGGCCCTTATAGTCCTCCTCCTGCCCCAAAAGCCACAGTAGAATTTAGAATGGAAAGGATTTCTGGATGTCATCTGGTCCAATCCCTTGCTCAAGGCAGTGACAGCTTAGATGAGATAACATGTCCAGTTAAGTTTTGGATACCTCCTGAATTTCTGAAGGAATCAGCTCCACTGCCTGCAGCATTTGCTCACCCTCATGCATACAGATGAGCAGACCTAGACCAGTTTCTTGCAGCTAACACAGAAATATGCTGATCCCACTGAAGCTGAGGTTGGTGATTTCACACAGAAGACGCGCAGACTTGATGCTCAAGGTTTTGCCACATTCAGATTTTGTGCACACAGAGGAAGTTAGAACAGGCATTCTGTTCTCACCTCCCTGCAGGAGAAACAGTTCTGTTTCACTCTTCTACAGAACACAAATGGAGTAGAAGCTTCCTCCCTGGCATTTTGTCTCTGTGCTACCTAAGCTGCAGGCTGCTAGTCAGGCTCTGGCTACCTGTGCCCTTTTCTTTTTTGACTACATTTCGTAATGAGAAGTCCTTGTCTCAAAGAAATTTTATTTTGACTTTTATTTTTGCATTTTTAGAACTTCTTTTTCTTAATGAAGGAAAGAGAGCACTTTTTTTCTGCAGGGTAAGCAGACAAAGGAAGGAAGAAGACCTGATATCTTCAAAAGCTCTTTAAAATGTCCTGTATGCAAAGAAAGTATATAGTTGGTTATTGCTTCTTTCAAGATGAAATCTGACTCTAACATTGAGTTAGGTACTTTTTCTTTTTCTTTTTCTTTTTCTTTTTTTTCTATATTAAATCTTTATATGACTGGAGTACCAGAGCATTGAGGAGCAGGCATTATGTTATCATCTTAATTACCATCTTTATTGATAATAATGAGGATATTGCTGTCTTTATTGATAGTAAAGAGTATATTCAACAGTATCAATCTGTTTGTGAGGATTTCCCCAGTTCTCACAAAAAAAAAAAAAAAAAAAAAAAAAAAAGATTGTGCTCACATTCCTTTACAATATTAAGACTACTATTTAGCTAAGAAACAGAATGTATTTTTCATGGTGTGGTTTGTCTTAGAAATTCAGATCTTGAAAATAAAGCAAACCACTAAGAAGTGACAGAATAACTGGAAGCTCTGTCAGAACTTCGTCTAAAGCATATTGCTTCTGTGGTCCGTGTGCCTGTAATTCTATCACTGCATTTGTTGGCTGACTGACTCTGACTCATAGGGCTGGATTTTTCTGGTCACAAACACCTGTATGTACAAATCTTTAGTTATACGCAGTACACACAAGTGTGCTTGCAGATCTATAATTATTTATCATTATTATTAAATCTCAAGTAATCTTAATTACTAATTGTATAACACCATATAATATATAGTTATTGTAATAAATAATGCATTATAATTATATTATACATAGGTATATTAACTATATATACCCAAGTAACTTATACATGGGTAACACATTGTACAGAGGAAGGAAAGAAAATCCCTACTCAGTACACTGATATCATACTTAGTACAGCTGCACATATGGTACTTATCCAAAGGAGTTAGTACATATGTCTGCATTTTGGTAAGTAAATTCCTATGCGCTTAGTATTCATATCAAAGATATGTGAGACATTAGCTCTAGTGAAAGAAACCCTTTGTTTATCTGCAGGCAAGTAGCTCTCACACTGCTTTGCTCCTGTTTGTTCCAAATGGACCATGACATAGAAGAATGAGGAGAACCAACAGGATGGCTTGGTTCTTCCCAGGATGCTGCTCTTCCTTCAGGATGTGTATCCATGTGTTCATTAAACTTTGTATGGATATTTTTGTCATTATTTTCCTTTATCAAAAATAAAAAGTGTTCTGAAAGCACAAGGCCATTTTCTTGTGAATGGAAAGTACATGAATCCCCTGCAAATGATTCCTCTGCTAGTGCAGGATTTATTTCCTGCAGAAGGCTTCCTAGTTAATTTAGCATTTCTTCTTATTTTAATGAAGCTAGAAGTTTTTTCAGGATTCCAAAACACATGCTTTTGAAATGAACCAGATATTTTATACACATCTGTGTGCCGTTGTTTAACAGCCAAAAATTTAAGAGCCACTGAAGCCATACTCTATCCCAGAGCCATCCTGTGCACAAGACAGAGGAAGACACTAGAGCTACCTGTAAGTCTTGCTGCTGTTAAGGCTGAGTCTGTAACGGTCCAAGTTCTGACAGTACCATTTCTTCTTAGTGGAGCTCCCACATTGCCCATGGAATAACAAGGCAACCGTACGTGGTGATATTAATTTCTCTAAGGAAAATTTATGCTGACTAGTTCTAGACAAAATGTAATGTTTTTGGTTAGTTGAATCAAGCTTTTCAATAATGAAGAGGTAAGAGGCATAGCCAATGGGTACTGGACTGTGGAACAAACAACATAAAGTTTAGTTTTGGTACAGTTATAATTGCCAAAAAAACCTGTCTTGCAACTGTATTTTGGACAATATTCTTCCACTGACAAAACTAGACTGAAGAGTTCCCATACTTTGCTTTATACTTAAAGTATCAGATAAATCATAAAAATTCATCTGAATTTATTATTCTGGAGAGAATAGTAAAAATTCCCTAGCTAAAAGCAAATATAGATTTTGACAAAAGCAAAAATAAATAAATAAATAAAAATAAAAGAAAAAAGGAAGCTAAGCATTTACATTAATTTCTATATCTTGGAGACCATCATGCATCTCTCTCAGTTCCTGGTAGTGTTGAAGGCCAAAGAATGTAGGAATATATAAATACTAGGATGATAAATAAGCATCACTTTAGACAAAGATTCACACTAGTTCCGCTTAAGGTGTTTCTAAAAACTAGTTTTCCTAAGATGGTGAACATCATTATGTAGGTACTTCTAAATCTGTTTGTCTGGTTTATGTTCAACAGCAGAATAGACTTATGACTAAGACATCCATAATAACTCATGTCAAATATATTCATTTGACTGCAGATGTTGCTTATATTACACTCAAACTATGTGTTGGTTGCACAAACCCGGGACCAAACACTGTCTACAAAGGAAACTGTACTTCTAGCACAACTGTGCAATGTCATGCACTGTCAGCCTCAGTCTCAAACTTACAGGCTTTATCTTCTGCTCCTCAGGCACTGCTGTACCATATTCTGCATTCAAATTATTTTTATGCTCCATCTGTTTCCCTTCTTCATGCAGATATGTCAGATAGGAAGTATTCTGTAGGAACAGAACTTTTAACAAAGTCAGTGAAAATCAGCAAGGTTTCAGATTGCATACCTATAGGAATAAGACCTATAGAAGTGTAACAAATAGATGCAGCTAATAGATGTGGCAATTCATGAAACAGTTTCTGCAGTCTGATTCTAGACATCCTAGATCTTGTGGGAACATTTGAGATCTTCAGAGGACTTCTGGAGGCTCTCCTGGAATTTTAAGGGAGCCTAGTAGAGACTAGAGACCTTTGCTTGTAGCAAACAAACCATTTCTAATCACTTCTGTCAGCTTTTCATCATGAAATAGTGCTTTGACCTTACAATCAGATCTAGAGGGCAGCTCCCAGAAGCAGTAGCTTCTGCTGCAGATTGTGCAGAAGAGAGCTGTCCAGTGAAGTCAGTGGACAGGTGTTCAGCAATGGTGGCAATGTGCCACAGGGCATAGTACCCAGCACCAGATGGTGTTGGTGTCCATTTGTCTACAAACTGGAGTATGCATCCAGGTTTGAGTCCTGGCATATCAGTAGCCTCAGTATAGACAGAGTTCCAGAGCAAGGATGCAAACCCTCCAGATCTGGGGCTGCAGGAAGTGCCTGTGTCTTCGCTCTGGAGGCAACGAGAGGCAGTGTCCTTCCCTCAGCAGGTGTGTGTTTGTTGAGGAGCTGTGATGCCAAGTTAAGGAGATGTAGGAAGAGGTTAGCATCACTGTACTGTATCAATGAAGATAATGGGCTTGACAGGATCTTCACTAAGACCATACAGAGACAATAATCTGCACTCCCAACTGCACAGGAGAAGCAGCCAGAGTCTGTGCTGTTTGGAGTGGGAAAGGGCAATCCCTAAGATGGGGAAGGCCAGAGGGTTGTGACTTCTGGCATCAGGAAGCAGCTTCCTTCTCCACACACAGATCTGCAGAATAGTGCCTCAACAGACAAGGCTGCAAGCTCTCAGGAAGCATCAGAGCCGACTGAGCCTGAAACACACAGCACCATTAATGAGTACTAGAAAGGGGAGGCACCACCCTGCAGATAAAGAAAGCTCTCATCTGCTGGTCTGACTTGTTAGGAAGGTTTGCTCTTTTTCAGGGTCTCAGATTCAGGATGTTGTGCACAGACTGCAGAGGTTTATCTGGCCATTGGACTATTACTCTCTGCTGCTTATCCACAGAGGCACCAACGACAACCCTGGGGAGACCTTGAAGTGTACAGGAGTGACTATGTGGATCAGAAGGCAAGGGTCTAGGGCATGGGGAACAAAGTGGTGTTCTCCTTGGTCTTGCTAGTGCATGGTAGAGACAATGGTATGAGCGGAGGAATTCTGTAGTTCAACACCAGGTTGCACAACTGGTATCAACAGGAGTGATTTGGCTTTTATGACCTTTTATTTTTATTTGCATGGTTCTTTGTGGACCAAGGACTCCTGGAGAGAGTTAGGACCCATCTCAAAAAGTGGGGCAAAAACATCTTTTGTCAACAGGCTGGCCAACCTGCTTTAAACTAGGAACAGTGGAGAAAGGAGATTACAACCCATAGTCAAGAGAGGAAATGTTGCCAAGCAAAGGGCACAGATACAAAAGAAGTCTTGACATGGGCCCCCTTCCACTCTGTTTTCTTGTCGTCAAGTGTCTGTACACAATTGCACACAGCCTGGGAAACAATCAGGACGAAACAGAGCTCCATGTGTGGCCAGAGAACTGTGACGTCATTGGAATGACTGAGATGTGGTGAGATGCTCACAAGGATGAAAAGCTACAGTAGATCAATATGAGCTAATCAGGAAAGACAGGCCAGGGAAGGCAAGAGGGTGGTCATCCTCTATGTGAATGAGGAGCTCAGATGCATGCTTCTGTCAGACAGAAGACAGTCTGTTTGAGAGCGTGAGTCAGGACCAGAGGAGAGGGCCACTAAGGGTAACATTATGGTTGGAGTTTGTTACAGACCAAATAATCAGGGTGAGAAACTGGATGAAGGTTTCTTTAAACAACTCAAAGAAGTCTCTGGATCACAGATCCTCATTCATATGGGGTAATTTAACCTCGTTGACACCTGCTGGAAAGGCAACGTAGTGGGAAGTGAATAGTCAAGATTTCTGGAGGGTGTCAGGGATAATTTCTTGATAAGGATTGAATCAGGAGGAATCTTATGAAACTCAACAAAGACAAATGCAAAATCCTGCACCTGGAAGGGAAGAACCCTTTGCAATGATACAGGCTGGAGACTGACTGGCTGGGGGCAGCTCTGCTGGGAAGAACCTAGGGGTCCTGGTGGACAGCAAGCTGAATGTCAGCCAGCAGTATGCCTTAGCAGCAAAGAAGACCAAAGGTACCCTGGGCTGTTGCTGTATTAACAGGAGCATTGGCTACAGATTAGTAGGTCTAGGTCTAGTGGTTTTTCCCTCTTTATTCGGCACTTGTTAAACCATATCTAGAGCACTATATCTGTTTTTGGGCCCCCTGTTACAAGAAACATATCAATAAATTGGAGTGAATTCAGCAGATGACCAACAAGAGAGACAAGGACTGGATAAACTTGCCCTACAAGGAGAGGCTGAGAGAACAGATCTTCTTCAGCCTGGAGAAGAGGAGTCTTCTAGGAAAACTAATTACAGCCTTCCAATACTTACACAGTAATCATCAAGAATATGGGGATAGGCTGTACCTAGTGTGCATGGTTGGAAGATGAACAATGGGCATTAAGTTGAAAAAGGAGAGTTTCTGACAGGATATAAGGAGAAACATTTTCAACATGAGGACAGTCATGCATTGGAATGGGTTCCACAGAGAAGCTATGCATTCTCCATCCATGGTAGTTTCACGACCAGAATGGATAAAGCCCTGAGCAACACAGTCTTACCCTATAGTTGACAATTCTTTGAGAAGGAAGTTGGATTAGATGACCCCCTGAGGTCTCTTCCAACCTGAATTATCCTGTGATCCTATGATTCAGAGGGATATGGGAGTTTCTGCCCCTCAGCAGCCCCACTTTCCTGGTAGTCATAATCAATTCCATATGTTTTCTCTATGTCGACTACCAGTGGTTAACATCAGTGCTGTTGGTGTCATTGCCAGGAGAGCTCTCTGTAGTTGCTCTTTTGGGATAATGCTCTGGAGTAGCCTCAGGAACTTTTTGTTTCTTTAGGAAGCTATTAGTGACATACATGTCCACATGAAACCTTAGATGAAAATGTACTGACTAGGCTTTTCTCAAGTTTTCTTTTACCCCTGATTCCTTCATCCCTGACTGTCAATAACTCCCTGGAATCCACCTTGACCAAGCAATGGCAGTGGTTCTCAGACTTGAAGACCAGTTGTACCAACTGTTTGGTTTACCCCTTGTTTTTCAAAGAAAAATGTAATGGTTGTGCTCTATACAGATGTCATCTAAGCCGCTCTTAAGAGAAATGCCCTGAAATGTTGCATATGTACCAGTCAAGACTGGCTCATAGTAGTCAGCTTTCTTTCCTTCTCTGCAAGATCTCACAGAGCACTTCCAAAAGCATTGGTAATTTCTGGAAAGTTATGTGACTAATGTTTAACTGTCTGTTAGCTATGGTCAGACTAAAGCTTTTCAATTCCTTTTGCCTTAGTGGCACTGCAACAATCCTCCCTTTCCAGAATTGAGTAGAAAAGGGAAACAGCAGCACTGTTGACAATGGAACCATCCAGTCCTGCAAAGGAACCAGAAAATATCTCTGATTTCCCTTCCAGATGAACATTTTTTTCCTCTTTTGTTTCTAGCTGTTATCAGGAAAATGCAATTAGGGAAATATCTATTCTAGCTGCTGTATATAAAACAGGATAATAACTGAGCTTTAAAGCTGTCTTTATGGCTTGTTTGGATATGGTCCTGAAACTTTCATGGAATAAACTCAGAACAAACTCAGAGCAGTCACAGGCTAATGCTCCTGACTTCTAAGAGACATAATGATCGTGCAGAGTGGAGAAAATAGTCAATCAATTTTTTCTCGGGATACCAGGCTGCTGAAATGCAGCTGTTCTCCGAAGCAGGTTAGCTGGTCATGTGTCTGTCACAACAATAGACACCAGACTGGAGACAAACTTGCCTTCAAGAGCATTCTCTTCTATCCAAATGCTTCAATGAAGGAAGCTGAGGCTCAGTGAATCATGTCAAAAAGATGGGACAAATATAAGAGAGGAACTGTCAGAAGTCAGATTTCTTATACAGAGAATGTACGCAGAGAAGAAATGCATTGATATATGGTGAAAAGAGGGGAAGATGTCACCCAAGATCAGGAGTCTGAGGAGAAACATATGCTGTAATTATGGATGAATCAGAATGAAACACTGCCTAATGCCTATGCAGAAACAAAGGCAATTATTCATGGAGTCATAAAAATAAAAAAACACAAACAAATAAATAAAAATGTTGCTTGCACTTATCTGCACTTACATATGTCTGGTACTAGAAGTCCTAGCAACTGTAACAGCTACTGCTAGGTCATAATCAAAAGATTTGAGATTGTGAAGGCAGTCTAGAAATACCCATGTGCTTGGCCACAGTATTTAGGTTCAGAAAGTCATGTTCATTAATTGTAAGATATTGAGATATAAATCCCGGTTTCTATTTCTGTTATCCTCCTGTCCTTTCAAAGACACTGAGCACTGTATCCTAGCAGAGCGGCAAGGAGCTAAATGCATTGCTGGCTGCTATTTTGTGAAATAATGTTGCAATTAAGACATTAAAATAAAAAATCAGAATCAAATCATTTAGTACATTCCAAATATATCCCAGAACCTCCAAAGGAAATGAGGCTTATGCAATCATCCTGTCTTTGTGTGTGTGTGATGTTATGCGTCTCTTCATATCTGCATCTCTTCTGTATTTTTGAATTAGTTTGTTGGCTGGTTTCAACCATACTTGGTGAAAGTAGAGCCTCAAGCAGATTAGTTTTCTACACTTTTCACAGACAGGCAGTGAGAGATAAAAGACCCAATTTGAAGAACCCAAAGTTGTTCTGAGTTTTGTGAGAATTGGATAAAAGAATCCTAAATTCGTGTATGCATTGAGGGAAAGGTAGTAAGAACTTCCACACTTCAGGCAATCCAAGATGCAGAGATCATTTGGGCAAACACTTGCTGGTATGTCAATATGCCTGTAGCTCTCAAACAAGTTTAGCAGAAGTAATCATTTCTCCAGGAAAATGACCTAGGAAGGTCAAAGTTACCTGGGAGGTAAGCTGCAGAACAGAGTCCTGTCAGGCAGAGGAACTCCATCAACGAAATCAGGGAGAACACAGCACCTTGACCGCAGCCACTCCCAGGGCATCACAAGACATTGTACAGCCCATTGTCAGGGCACGAAACCCATCAACATGAACCAAAGGGAGAGGCTCTCGGGATCACGTGATATGCAGAGGAGTTCACTGCATACAGCACTGTGGTACTCATTATGGGATGCTGGGCAAAAGCATCTTGGGATTGTACAAGACTTACTGTGAGATGTTTAAGAGAGGAATCAAAAGTGAAGAAAAGGGATGGGAGGAGGGGTGTCACAGTGGTCTGGGGAGGAGCAAGGGGTTAAAATGGTCTGGTCAAAGGTGGCTGATCTGTTTGCTTTTCTGACCATGCCCTGTTCCTGATCAATGCAGACTGCCCTGTCTTCTTACTAAACTCCATTTCTGACTATTTCCTGGGTGAAGGGATGCTCTATTCTGTGTGGATTGTATGTTATAGAGGTTTAAGAGGCAGCAACTGGAGTGGGGACCACAAGTCACAGGAGTCCACATGTCTGCAGTGCTAGCATCTGAGAAAGGGTCTGCAATGAGTGAGGTTTCTAAGTGGTAGCAACTGGGGAAGCAATTGGGAAGATCCATGCACCCAGAGCACTACCATCTGGAGAGACTGAAGTGTGTGCACCCTGTCTGTGCATGTACGACTGTGTAATTGCTAGCAAACATGAAGCTGGACAAGCTGTAGAAGAAGAGGCTTGGGAGCCAAACTTTGGAGTGGCCATAAGTCTGAGCTGGATATTGGAGAGACCAGAGTGATCTGGAACTTGCCTACTGGAGGGACCAGGAGATTCAGGCCATCTAATGCAGACACCATAGGGTCTGGGGGTTGTCTGTTAGTAAGGCCATGGGTCTCGACAAGCTATCAGAGAAACCTATTTGCATATGCGTGTCTGTGTGTGTGAGGCAACTGCATGATGAGGTGTTCAAGGAGCTAGCACCTGTATAGGCTGAGTGTTTAAAGCCAGTTAATGGAGGGATCAATATTGAGTGTGTGAATGTGTATGTAAGTTTGAGTACCTGCAATTAGAGTGGACTGCAGGCCCTGGAGGCTTGTGTATCCACATGCCAACAACCAGAGAGACCAGGAATCCAGTGGCTAGCTACTGGATGGACCTAAGTGTCCAAGGAGGGGAGCATCTTCTGTATATATCTCTATATATTATCCACCAATGGACTTTAATCCTGATCAGTCGCAGAGGGTAACAGGATGGTGCTGTCTGCTTTTGTGTGAGTGCTGTGTATTCTGTCTGTATTGATATGTGTGGTCAGCCATGTATACATATATATTAATTATATTCGTGTGCCTATTGGGAATACATGCTCAGCCTCAGTACAGGCTGGGCCTGGGAAAACAGCACTTTAGCATCCTCACCTCCCTCACACTACCAGATTTGGCAACCTGACAGATACAAATATTGGTGTTATTGAACAGCTGGAATAGTCACTGTGAAATATTTTTTTTTTCACTTACTTGAATAGATGGGATTCTGGGCTTCAAGACTCAATTTAGGATTTTCAGGAAAAATTTGTAGGATAGAGATTAATGTTAGTATTGCCTTTATGCAGAACATTTTCCTTTTAGAGTTCCATAAAATCAAAGCTTTTTAAAAATCTTTGTGAACTTTTTTGAAAAAGATTTGATTAAACCAGTTGTAGAGTAAGAAGAATCACTGATACCCAACTGCATTTTTCTTCAACAGACTTTCATCGAAATAGCCATTTTCCTAAAACATGCTATTAGCTGCATTTTCTGTAACGTTTTTGACACATTTTCAGCTAGCGCTAATGGAGACAGAACTGTGATACAGTAGCACAGTTTTTTTGTTGTCTGTGTCACAGAGCAGCTAGGACCAACTACTCCCTAACAGAAGGTGAGACTGAAGCCAAGAGTGGTCACAACACAGGTAGTGACTGTCCCACAGCACCTGAGCTGGGCAACCAGAGCAGGGTGCTAGTGACAGGGTCCGTTGACAGTCCTGGACAAGGCAAAGTAATCACACAGATCCAGGGTCCATTCAGGGGATCCAGTCAGAAGCAGAAGAAGACAGGCCCAGAGATACAGCTATAGTGTAGGTCGTAGGGTTTGTCCAGGGGACAAGCTACCCGCAATGTAGGTCCAAAGCCCATTCAGGTGGTAGTACCACAGACAAGACCACAAGCAGGCACACCTACCACATATTTCAGAGACTGAAACACCAGGCCCCATCTTCGATAGAGCTCCTGGCACAATGGGCAGAGAGCATGTGTGGAGGTCCCTGATGAGGCTGCTTAGAGCAATTAATGTCTACTGGTGTGCTCAAGGCCCTTACAGTCTGCTACTTTTTTGCATCAAACCAAAGGGAAGTATTTAAATTAAGAAAAGAACTACACAGAAGTTAAAGAATTTGCCAGTATTGGCTTCTCCCCTGTATTCATAATATCAGAACCTGCTTCTTAGCTGTAGTTCAGGCTTCAATGTTATGCAGGAAATTTGGATCTGAGAAGACTTGTCCTTCTTTGCTTAGAGGTACTCGTGAGTAAAAATCATTTATCCGAGAGCTTAATGCATAAGGCTGTTTTTCAAAAATTTCTAATAAAGCACATTTGTATAAATTTATTAGAAAATGTAAATATTGTCCATAATGTTAAATTTAATACTACTGTTCCAGCTCTCTTATTTTCTTGTGTAACTACTCATTTTGTTTTGGATTAATAAATATGAACCATTACCACTATCAGAAATGATAAAAGCATAGATCATTGTTTTTGCTTTAATCACCTAAATATGGTGTTTACTTTTACATAGTGTTACAGTTATCTTGTAATTCTTTCATGTATTTGGCTTTATTCTACACCATTCTGGGTTTTTGCTGTCACATAAAAGGAATGAGAAAATTGAGGCCAGATTAACAAAGGGATAATAAGTCCCTGAGAATATGTTACTGAGGAGAGGAAGCTTTTATAACACAGCTGCCAAGAATGAGGCAAATGAACATCTGCATTGGATTATAATGCTTCAGGAAAACTAAAACAAGTCTGTGCTAAAAGAACCCTCTGTTAATCTTACTTGTTTTTTCCATTTCTCCTTTGTTTGTACTTTTTTGGAGCCAAGGAAACACCAGTCTCTTTATTAGTACCATGACTGTCTAGACGTGCAAAAAAGTGCTTGTAAAATGTCATTTTAAATACTAACATCAGGGCTAGTAACAACAACAAAAAAGAATGCAAAACTTCAGGTACTTTTTGAGACATCACCTCTGTAAACACAAACCTTAACTGAAACAATCCCTGTGCTCTGCCACAACAGCTACTACAGCCATAGCCTGGAACTGATTTATTTGGTCCACTTTCTCTTGCTGTTTGTAGCACTTCTCAGGAAAAGAGAAAATTACTGAGTAACAAAGCAGAAGCTCTGTGATCAGCGTGCAGCCTTGATCTGTGGAAAAACTGCAAATTTACACAGGTTTTCTGTTGATTGCATGTTGGTCACACCTTACTAAATGCACTCAGTTTTAAATCAAAAATGCAGATTTTTTCTGCTTTTTGCAAGTTCACCTGTGGTCCAAAAAAATCCCATGACGATTCTTTTTTTGCTGATATACTACCAGCTATCAAAATTGTCACAAAGTAAATCCTTACTACTCTCATGAGATACCACTTATTCTGAGTCGGGGCATCTCCCATACTGCTATCATTGCCGTTACCAATGTAACTTGTTGATACATACTGCTCAGCTCTTTTGGCAATATTCAAGAAAAAGTAAAAGATGAGCAGGCCTGAGAAGGATAAAAGTCAGTAAAACTAGCATTTTGTTACTCTGGTTAGCAAATGTGATTGTTAAGTAAGTCTTCTGTTTTGTTTTTGCTTTTCTCCAAGAAGCAGGATGTTCTAGACAGTCTGAGTTAAAAACACAGAGAGGAGTTATCCACAGCCACAGTCGCTTCGAGGTGTACCTGCTCTGGTGCAGCCTTTTGCATTGGCCACAGTCCCTTCAGAGGTCCCTTCAGACTCCTGCTGTGTTGTGGTCTCATCCACGGCCACAGACGCTTCGAGGTATCCTGGCATGGCCTTACCCACAGACACGGACACTGCAAGGTGTACCTGCTGTGGCACGCACTTCTCCGCAGCCACAGATACTTCGAGGTGTACTTTGCTCCGGAGTGGACTTATGAATGGCCAGAGATGCTTCGGGGTGTAGTTGCTCCCAAGTGGATTCATCCACAGGTCACAGTCCCTCTGACTCGAGTTCAGTCTGGAGTTCCAGCCTGTCCAGTACAGCAGCACAGGAACAGCAGCGATGCCCTGGCCATCGGCCAGCCCAGGCAGACGGCCATAGCTGTTATCAGAATGTTCCCAGGCACAGCAAAACAAGATGCTAAGGAATAGAGCAAACGGCAGAAGCAAAAGCAGCCACTAACAAGCACTGGACTCTAACATACAGTAAGGCAAGTAAGCCCCATATAAAGCACAGGAGCCTGCCAATTAGCAGCTAAAAAGCTATAACATCTACAAATGTGGTCTAGCACACTCCACACTGCAATCAAATCTATCATTATCTCGAACCCTTCGAGCCCCACGTTGGGCGCCAAAAAAGACTGTTGCAGTTTAGCCCCGGTAGGCAGCTAAGTGCCACACAGCCGCTCGCTCACCCTCCCCAGGTGGGATGGGGAGAGAATCAGAAAGGTAAAAGTGCGAGAACTCATGGGTTGAGATAAAGACAGTTTACTAGGTAAAGCAAAAGCAGCGCGCGCAAGAAAAGCAAAACAAGGAATTCTTTCGCTACTTCCCATGGGCAGGCAGGTGTTCAGCCACTGCCAGGAAAGCAGGGCTTGTCACGCTTAATGGTTTCTTGGGAAGACAGACGCCATCACTGCCAACATCCCTCCCCTTCCTCCTTCTTTACCCCAGCTTTTATTGCTGAGCATGATGTCATATGGTGGAGAATATCTCTGTGGTCAGTCTGGATCACCTGCCCTGGCTATATCTCCTCCCATCTTCTTGTGCACCCCCAGCATCCTCGCTGACAGGGCAGCACAAGAAGCAAAAAAGTCCTTGGCTCTATGTAAATACTGCTCTGCAACAACCAAAAACATCGCCACTATTTTCATCAAAAATCCAAAACACAGCATTGTATGAGCCTCTACGAAGAAAATTAACTCTGTCCCAGCCAAAACCATGACATATAAGTAAGGAATTAATGTTTGAGGTCTTAAGGAGCAACTGAGTGTGTCAATGTACTAGCTCCCAATGTATACCACTGTAGCAGGTTGAGTGTTACAGGACCTTATACTAGCACATGTAACTCTGTATTTTAGGCTTGTTTCAGTTGTTCTGTTCATTCAGTCCTACCACATATGCTTCAAGTTTTCACTTGTGCTTATTAATTTAAAACTGATAAAAAGAAAAGACTGAAAATGAATGATAATGGATTTTGTTTTTTTCATCTGAGAGCTGACTAGATTTCTAGGAGGCTTTAGGAATGTGCTGTGCTTGTGCCGAGGAAAACCACATGTTGAAGCGCTCACTGTTGGCTCGTGCCCTTAAGTGATTTATATTTTGTTAAACTTTGACTAATTAGCTACTACTATTTCCTATCCAGGTTGTCTGCATTAGGTTTTGTTGTATGGAAAGCTTAAAATAATTCAGCAATGTCTGAGATCAGGAAAATCTTACTAACCTATCCAAGCTTTAAGCCTTTAGAAACTAAAACTTGCACACCCTTAGTAAGACTGAATGTGGCTGTCTCTTCTTAGTACCTTACTCCAAGCAGACTCCAGGACTGCATCAGAATGGACAGCAGAAGGACTATGCTCCTGATGGCTTCTTGTCTGAGGCCATGCTGGATGGAGGAAGGAGTCATCTATTTTGAATGATCAGAGAACAAGAGATGAGTCTCTAAAGCATTGGGACAGGAGAACATAATAGAGGAAATGGTTGAAAGAAATTAAATGGGCTTTGAGTCTGTAAGAACATGGAGAGACAGCCAGGGACTGCGAGCTGGAACAAAAATAGGTTTGTAATCAGGTGAGACAGTGATGGAGGGGGTAGGACTCGGTACCACAGAAGATTAGTATATGCTTCTCCTCATTGTTCAGCTTGTTTGTGAAGCACTGAAATATAATGACAGGGTATTCAGAATAGAGTCCAATTAGAGTTCAGGTAATACAAGACTGTATGACAGGCAAAGATAAAACAGATGCCGAGTGAGTTAGCATTGCGTAATTTGTGTATTGAACAAGGAAGGAAATAGTGGTAAAGAATCTTGTAGATAAAGGCCATCATAAATAGACCTAAAAAGTCAGCTGGAGGATGTTGGCATGGCCTTATTTCTTGTTGTATTTCTAAGTTGGTTTTGAGTGTTCAATTTTTAGGAAGCAAACAATGTATCTGTCAGAAAGAATCTGTAGTGTCAAATTGTCAGCTAAACTTTAACAATTGTTGGGTTGGTGGTTTTTTGTTGTTGATTTTGTTGGTTTTTTTGTTTGTTTGTTTTTGTTTTTTAACCAGTGAACAAGTTGAAGCTTATTGCATCTCAGCAGCAAAGGTAAAAAAAGAGAATGAAATTAAGCTGATTTACTAACAACAGCCAGGTAACAACAGGCTAACAACAGCTAACAACATTATAGGTAGTGGGAGTCTGATGGACAGGCAAGACCACTTAGACACTTTTGGCTAGTGTCAACAAAAATGGACACCGTAGAGCTGTCAAAGATAGAAATGTCCTATCCCTACAGTGGTTCTCACGACTTGTGTAAGAGTGAAATTCTCCTTCCCCCTAGGCTAGTGCTTCTACTGATATGAAGAACTGAACTTGTTGTGTGTTCTGAATGTATGTAGGTTCATCAGTGCACAACTATTGCTCAGAGCAGCTGCTGCAGCACAACAGAACAGGCAGCAGGTGTGGTGGGAATCAGCAACTGTAGGATGTGAGTTGTCCACTTAGAAGATATAGGATGTAAATACGTAGGGATTCAGGAAAAATACTATGGGTCTATCTGAAGAAAATAAAAGAAATAGATATATCTTCATTTATCCAAATGTGTATTCAAGAGCTACCTAATTTACCTGACTAAAGCACATTGCTCACTGCTAATTTCTTCTTCTCAACCTATGATTAAACCTTGGGACAATGAAATGTTGTTGCTTCAAGAGCTAGCAGCTGAAGATGAACTTTTAATTTGATGTTTGCTGATGACAATTTACAGTCTGTTTTGCTAAACATAGAGACCTTTAGCAGTGATGCACGCACCATTATACAAAGTACTGTACATGGATCTAGTCAGGCATCCCTGCTTCCTGCTCTCTTTCTTCTGCCCTTCTTCTGCCCTTTCCAGCCTTGTGGATATCAGTGCATTGCTGGTGTCTCAACACCAAAACAGAACGCAGCAAGCTGGCCTTTTGAACAGGGCTGTGTTGGGGGAGTTACAGGGTAGATCTGGTACAGATGAGTTAGGCTTGGGCAAATGCTAGAGGAAACTAGCCTTGATGCTCTTGGGACCTATAAGATAAGTGGTGATCCAGAGGTCACCACTGGCATCCAATGTGGACTGAGAACTCTGGACTGTGAAGTTACAACTGAGGATGGCTTAAGGAGCATTAGTATGGTTACCAGTGCTGACTCTGGGGGCTTTGTTTGAAAAAGGAAAAGAAAAAAAAGCAAAGCAAAACAGTGATCTAGGTAACTGGGAGGGTGGTAGCTATGGTGTTCCAAGGACAAAGGCCTTATGTCTTATGTTCTGAAGGCAGACGTGGTATATTCCTGGAGATGGTCTAACTGGTGAAAGTTGGTGGAGATTTTGGGGACATAAATGACATGCCTGCTTATTTTTTCTGGAAATACTAGTTCATTTAGTAAGAGATCAGCTCTGGCTGTAAGTCCTGTCTTGATCTGTGTGAATTCTTCTAGAAGAGTTGAGCTATCCTTGCTAGTGTGTCAGAAGGCATGCATTTGTTTGCATTGTGAAGGGAAAGGAGAAATACAGTAGGTTTCCTTTTAGTTTTGATTAGTTTGTTTTTTTTTTTTTTNAAAGCATTGTTGGGTATGTCTGTGTGCTGAACAACTCTTCCTAAAATAAAAATGAGGAAGAAAAAGTCAGACTTAAAACATGTGAGTCTTCTTGTAGCTCAAAGCTTATTTTGCCTGAATATCATTTTAAAGATGCGTAACTAACTGTATTTTAAATTTTGGAGAACAAGTCAAGCACATGCATAATGTGTTTATTTCTTTAACAGTCACAGGAAGCATAAACTCTTCTGCTGGTATTATGTGTTTCACTCTTGTGGTACTTAAATGCCTAGTTTTTCCTCTTTTCTCTGCTCCCTTAATTAGCAGGCTACACTACCTGTGGGTGAGCTTCATTTTTAATATGTGCTGCCTCATCCTGTTCAGGATGAAAGTCTGCTCAAGAACTGACTCCAGAGGTCTCAGCCAGAAAATGATCTGAAGAAAAAGGTCACAACTGGCATTATGAAGACTGGCAATATGGAAAACAGAATTTACTCTGGTGAAGAGATGGAGAGCAGTTCACAAAATTGCATGAAAGCAGTCTGCCACTGGGAAAGCATTTTCCAAAAATATATTGATGAAAGAGAAACAAACTTGAATAAGAGCGAAGAATGCATTTATCTGCTAAAACATGGTGCCAGACTAAGGCATTCATTTTTCGAGTTCTTTGACAAAAGAAAATTATTCTCAGTGACAGATTTTCCATTACTTCTATTTCTGATGCTGTGAGAGGTTTTTTAGACGTATGCATTTACTCAAAAGTCAGGTACTGTGTTTCACAGAATCTCTCTAACAGTACACTTTTGCTAGGTAATGAGATAATAAATTTGTTTTTTATCTTTTGATTTTTCTATTTCCGTAGTCTCATTGAAATGAGAGAAATTATTCTCAAAAAGCCAGCCCTTATGACTTCAATTGTCTAATTAATGACTACTAACTAAAGTGAGGCCATCATGCCTATCATTCTACTTGTGTTAGATACAAAAGCTACAAAAAGTTTAGTTTATTTTGAAAAACGTCCTGTAATATATTCTGCTGCTCTTTCTTTTTGCTCTAATTCTTCCACAAACAGGTGTAGAATGCCTGTCTACCCTATGGCATGCCCCATGTAGTAACATAATGTCATGAATACATTCATTTTTCTTGTGAATTTGGACATGCCCTCAGTAGCTATCAGTTATGCTCTAGATGCAGACTGACTGTGGTCCAGTAACTGGCTGCAACCAAGTTCCCATGTACACATGTCCAGACAGACCTACCAGACCAAAACTAACCCTGCTAGTTCATTACAAATCCTTTGTGGTAAGAGATTTGACTGGTTTGTCTTGTGCCTGTGCTCAACATGGCTCTTGACTACTGTTGAACATGTTTTCAAGCTTGACTCATGCCATTTGAGCCTTGGTTTCTGTTCCTGACAGCCCAGCCTTGTTAACTCCTCATCCCATTTCCTATGTTGCCATTCATTCAATTCCTATGTTGCCAAGCAGATAAAAATAAATGAGGAAGTTCACCTGCCCCTAGAGAGGTGCATTCAGCTCACCGTACCTGGCTCCAGGCTGTACTCTGCAGATCTCCCTGGATCCTTCAAGGAACACTTGCTTTCCTTGCACTCAGAACTGTGTGTTTATCTCAACTAGTGCATCAGGACGGTTGGAATCTCTCACAGGGATGTTCTTGCTGTGAACTGTAACCCTTTAAATAGCCGTGTCCACCTTCCATCCTCAATGAAAGAATGATGAATCTCTTTCATGTATTTGCCATGTGTTTCATGTATATGTTTCATGTATTCAGGAGAGCAATCCTATCCTACATAGCTGTTATTTAAAGCTGCTCTAGAAATCGTCCACTCAGTCCTCGCAGCTGGAGAGTGCTGGAGAGTCAGAGCCAGCATGTGGCTGCCTTGATTCTCCTCTGAATTACTCACTCTCTGTGATGGCTGTAGTCAACATGATTTCTTCAGGGCAGTGGAACTTGCTTCCTTATTGCACCCTGGATATTGCTTAGAAGAAAATACTGTGAATTTTTTCTTCCTGATAAATTTATTCTGGGAGGATTAGAGAAAAAGATTCATAGGGAATAAATGACTGGAATTGCACTGATAGCAAACTTAAGACCGTCATGTTTTGGTTAACATGCATTTTGCTTAAAAGAGGCTGTTGGCTGTATTAAAATAGGAAAAAAAAATCAAACTGAAAAGTGCAACTTAAGACAAAAAAAAGTCATTTTTATTGAAGTGATTTTATTATTGGTGACTGCTTTGAGTTGCAGCAAAATTGCTGCAGATAATTCTTTTGGGTTTATTCATAGAAAAGGAATGTATGAAATTCAGTCTGAATAGAGCCTTTCAGCGCAATGCATGTCCTTAATATAGCAAAGACTTATTTCCTGAATATGCTTTAAAACTGTGTACCCTTCTGCTAATGATAAATTAATTTAATATAGCAATAGAATCAGTGTTAACATGCAAGTGAGGTCAAACTACAGGCAGAATATCTACTTATGCTCAGTTCTACGGTTGTTCCCCACACATTACTGAAAAATTTTAGTTGCTTGTTCAGTTTCTGAACACAGACCGTTTTGCATTCTGACTTTGTGTCTCATGCCAATAACAAGAACTTCATCAGAAAGAGTTTAGCCATTTCTGGAAATGGTAGTTTTTGTGGCTGTGTTTTAACTTGTCATAGAATTAGTTAACAGTTCTACTGTTTTTGTGGTTTAGAACACAAACTTAAAATTTAATGTGGCATACTGACACCTGTGTGTGCCATTAGAAGTATAGAAATGTCTTGTTTTGTAGTGTATACTACTGCAACTATTACTGTATTGCACAATCAGTGAGACATGCTTGCCAGTAGCTTTTGTGGATGCTTGCTTATAGCAGAAGTATCACAGGTTGCAGGCATTTTGGATTCTACTTGAAGCTTTGGCAGAGGAAGTAAAGGAATGTTTTAGTAGATGCATACTCTTATACTACTGTGAGTCACTTTTTTTTACCATATCCCTTTTAAATCTTTTTCTGTCTGTGTCTCTAATCCAGTTGCCCTTACCTACCTTATTTCCAATCCACAGCTTTCTCATTCTGGGCACAGTGTTTTCCTCCTTCTAGTCACGCTGCCTAGTGAAAAACTGAGTCAGTTTGTAGAGGGGAAATATATGTGTCTAAATATTTATTCTTGCTTTAGTGACAGGTCACATTTCCAGACTTCCTTGTCCTTCTGCTTTCTAACTGGCTTTCAGTGCTCTTCTTAGCTTTGTCCTCATTTTTTCCCAGTTTCTTGTCCCAGGCTTTACACTCAAGCTTATTCTCCTTTTTGCACCCTTTTCTTTGTGGTACTCGTCCTTCCTCACCAGTAGTCTGATTCCCCTCAAACCTATCCATGTGCCCAGCAGACTTCATCTCATCCCTTCTAAATCATCTTCCAGCATAAATATTAATGGGAGATTCCTTTCTTCCCAGGGTTTCTGTTGCAAGCTTCAGGTCCCTGATTCCTCTTTGATTTCTTTGCCAGCCAGCCCCAACCATGTGAAAGATTTTGTATTTTTTTTTCCAGTGCTTTTCATAATACTGTGAGAGAGGGGTAGAGGAGGCAGAGACATTCAAATTATGTGAAATGAAGCACTAAAGGGCTAGAAAATGCCACAATTCTTTGCCTCTGTGACCTTAGTTTGAATCCATTGCAGGGTGTGATACAGACTTCAATTACATAAAAGTACTCTCTTATTACTTCATAACTGCATATAAAAAACAGCATTTAGAAAGTTTTTTTTTTTTTAAAGGTG
>VXAL01016734.1:94023-114420 GCA_013399475.1 Chauna torquata
GTCTATGCTCTCTTTAATCCACCCTAAAATGCAGTTTGCCCTCTTGGCAGTCAGGGCACACTGCTGGATCATGTTGAGCCTACTGTCAACCAGCATCCCTTGATCCCTTTCTGTCTAGCTGCTCTCTAGCTTCTCTTCTCCCAGTCTGTACTTGTGACTGGCATTACTCTCTCCCAGGTGCAGCACCCAGCATTTACCTTTCTTGAATTTAATGCCATTGCTGATTATCCAATGCTCCAATCTATCTAGATCCCTCTGCAAGGCCGCTCATCTCTCCAGGGAGTCAACAGTACCTCCCAGTTTAGTATCATCAGTGAACTTGCTAAGGATGTATTCAACAGCTGCATGCAGGTAATTGACAGAAACATTGAACAGAACCAGCCCCAGAATTGAGCCCTGGGGAACACCACCAGTGACTGGCCACCAGCCAGATGTAGTCCCATTCACTACAACCTTTTGACCTGCACCATTGAGCCAGTTCATCACCCAGCATAGAGTGAACCTGTTCATCTCACATTTGGACAATTTGTCCATAAGGATACTGTGAGGGATGGTATCAAAGACCTTACTAAAGTCCAGAAAGATTATGTCTGCTGACTTCCCTTCATCCACCAAGATGACCTTATCATAGAAAGAGATCAAATTACGAAGGTGGGACTTTCACTTGATGAACCCATGTTTACTACGCCTGATAAAGCTTTGTTCTTTAAATGCCTTTTAAAACCCCCCAGGATAATCTTCTCCATAACTTTTCCAGGTACTGTGGTTAGACTAATAGGTCTGTAGTTTCCTGGGTCTTCTCTTGTGCTCTTCTTGTAGATTGATATAACTTTGGCTAGCTTCCTGTCAACAAGGACCTCCCCAGGCTCCCATGACCTTTGGTAAATTGTTGAAAGGGGTCTGGCTATAACATCCACTAAGTCCTTCAGTACTTTGGGGTGAATCCCATCAGGCTTCATTGGCTTAGGAACATCCAATTGACGCAAGCAGTCCCTTACAATTTTGATGGCCACAAGTGGAAAGTTGCTGCTCCCCTAGTCATGGTCCTCCAACTCAGAGGACTGGGCAGCCCAAGAACTATCATTAATATTAAAAACTGAGGCAAAAAGGCATTAAATGCCTCTGCCTTTTCCTCATCCCTACTTCTTAGGTGACTATCAAGTATCAGTCCAATATTTTCCTTAGAACTCCTCTTGCTGTTGACATACTTTAAAAAGGTTTTTTTATTGTCTGACATTCACTGGTCATTGTCAGCTGAAGGTGAGCTTTGGCTTTTCTTGTTTTCTCCCTGCAGATGTGAACTGCAGCTCTGTAATCTGCCTGTGAAACCTGACCTTGCACCCAGAGATCATATATTTTCTGTTTCTGCCCAAGTTCCAAGATTGCTAATGTTCAGTAGACACTGGGGTAAAGGCGACACACTTGGGTCAAGACACTGAAAGATGCTTACTGGCTTTATTCTCAAGGCCATTTAAAAGTTGCTATGAATTTCATAGGTGAATGTGGATTTCCTGGTGTACTGAACAAAAATTCTTGAAATGCCTAGGAGCCTTATAATAACTATTGGAACTGAAAGGACTTTTATAGCAGCTGTAAAGCACAGCAATCCATTTTCAACCATCTATACAGACAGACTGTGAATTAGGTGCAAAATTTTCTTTTCAGAAGTCCTGATGAAAGTTTGGGCTTTGTGGAAGAAAGGAGAAAAAAATTGTCTTAAATTATGAACTTAATAAAACTCAAAAGTGACTTGGATTTGATTAGTCTCAAGTTTTTTCTTCTATTTCTATCATCTGCAACAATAATTTAACTCATTAAATTTGCCACTTAATCTGATTCTTTCTGGTTGGGTAATAATAATGAAGACAACCAGAAGTCTGTGTGATGACCTCTCTGTCTCTCTTAGCTCACTTGTATGGGAAATGTGAAATCACTGGAAGAACTGAGAGCTGATCTGTGTTTCTACCTCTTATAAAAAGTCATACCATCAATTTTAATTGCATTCAAAGGAGAGAAATGTCTTACACTGCACGTCCCAAAACTTTTCTCTTTATCACAATGACAAATCTACATCCAAAATGTAGAATTTCTCTTTTAACTAAACCACATTACATTTTATGAATTGGATTGTACATGGAAAGCTAGACTGGGCAACAATATGGATATTGTTATTGTTGTCTTTGTTACAAGAAGTTTGGTAAAAAGCAGTTAATCAAAGGGCAAACATTTCTGTGAGATCTGTAAAGTAAATTAAAAAAATAATCAGACAAAATATATCCAACTCTCAGTGTTTCAATCATCTGAGAATAGTCTACAATCAATCTGAATACTGGAAAGCATAAAATCAAGAAATATGTACTGCCACTGAGCATTGGTAAATCCTAGTACACCTGTGATGCATGCTGATATGCAGTATGATTTATTTCAGGAAGGGAAACTGTCATCAGGTAGTTTTGCAATACAGTTGCTAGGCTTACCATTTGCTTTGTAGAAACAACAGGATATGCTTAAAATGCAAAAATCATCTGAATATCATAATACCATTACTTGCTTGGAATAATACTTTATAAAGCTTTAGGCAAGATTTTACAAGGCTTCTGATGGGACTTGCTAGGTTAAGGTCATATATTTATCTTTTTACCTTCCTCCACATTCTTTCCATACTGCCTTCAACGTTCAACCTTGCAATAGCAAGGACTCTAGACTTCTTGAGGACGTTTTGTACAGTATTCACTTTATCATGTGTTCATTTTTATGTTCTCTGTTACATATGACAAGAACTTCTGAGGTTTTTCGTATTGTGTATTTCTGCAATACTATTTCTTGCATATCTTATATATTAGCAAAACAAAAAACAACACCCCCCCCCAAAAAACCACCACTATATCATTTAATAAGGTTAACATAAGAGAGTTGCTTGTTAGAAGTGTCAATTAACAAGATCAAAACTTTACTCTACCCATCCTTCAAAATGGTGCTATTCATGAAAGGAATGTTAACATTAAGGCTATTAGTGTCTGTCATGATTTGCTTTTGCACAGTGTTCTGGACTGTATCAGCTGTTAATATTTACAGCCATATGAAGCATGTTATTTATCAAAAAAAACCCTGCCTGTTTCACAGAAAATATCTTTCATTCTATGACCTGTACCATAGCCTATATGACGAATGATGGTGTAGAAGTCTGATTTCCCACTGCCTGAAGTCAGATCAAAGAATATATAACGACTTGATAAATCGTTTCTGTAAGAAACACAGGAATGGATAGGTCTGCAACTACTCTCTGTTGCAGAGCTGGGCAAACCTTTCTGTGTCCAAGAAACATCTGTTTTAATAACTCCTGAATACAAAGATGCTTTGTTTTTCCATTTTAAACAAATAATCCTTTAGTTATCAGCTTTACTTTGGAGGTATTTAATGCTACCTATCAGTAGGACTTCTGTTAGCTAACGTTTAGGTGTTTGTAGTACTAATTTTTACCATAAAATCAATGACAGAGGTTTTCATAGCACTCCAAGAGCCTGAAACATTGTCCTTGTTTCTTTCTCTGTAAACATTGCAACTCCAACTCAACCTGTTTTCCTAGTGTTTGCTGCTTAAACATCACTCTTGCCCTCATGTACTTCTCTATAGTTTTTAAAAACATGTATTTTCTTAAAAAGTGACTTCTTCAAAAGAAGTGCCATCTGGCATTCTTGCCCTCCTCCAAGATTTTTCTAAAGGCGTTTTACTGCTGAGGGGAAAGTTCTTGACTTCAGTTGCATGCATAAAAGTTTGCACAATGTGGCCTTGAAGTTCTCAAAGCAGACTTGTTACTTCTTAGATACCTTACAATGCTGATAATATTCACAATAAAGTATCAATGAGTAATGACAGCTACAAGAGGTTATTGTTCACCTGTAAAGCGAAATCATGGAAATGCAAGTAGGAAGGGAAGGCACTCTGAAGATCACCTATTCCATCTTCCCACTCAAATAGGTCACGACCGTTACTAGATCAGATAAGCTTCGGCTTTGTCTGATGAGTCTTGAACTTTCTAGTTGTGGTGTACCTCCATGGAGATAAAACTTTTAATACTATAAACTAGTTGACATACATGGCATTGCCTGTGGCCTGACAACTTTAAGCAAAACTTCATGTTTCTTGGGAAGATCACCCTGCAAGCAACATTGACGACTCAATATGACATGAACCTGTGGAGAGTGGCTGACAGACCAGAGGGCCAGCAGTCATCAGAGGGACCTTGACAGGCTGGAGAGGTGGGTTAACAAAAATCTCATGAAGTTCAACAAGAAGTGCAGAGTCCTGCACATGGGGAGGAACAGCTCCAGGAACCAGTACATGCTGAGGGCTACCCAGTGGGAAAGCAGCTCTTCAGAAAAGGACCTAGGAGTCCTGGTAGACACCAAGTTGAATAAGAATCAGCATTGTGCCCTTGCTGCTAAGAAAGCTGATGGCATTCTTGGTCGCATCAGGCAAAGTATTGCCAGCAGGTCAAGAGAGGTGATCTTTCCCCTCTACTCAGCATTTTTGGGGCCTCACCTGGAGTACTGTGTCCAGTTCTGGGACCCCCAGTACACGAGAGACATGGACATACCGGAAAGAGTCCAGTGGACAAGACAATCAAGGGACTGGAGCACCTCTCCTATGATGAGAGGCTGAGGGAGCTGGGACTGTTCAGCCTGGAGAAAAGAAGGCTCAGGAGATCTTATCAATGTATATAATTACCTGAAGAGACGGCGAAAAGAGGACGAGGCCATGCTATTATCAGTGGTGTCCTGTGCCAGGACAAGAGGCAATGGGCACAAAATGGAGCACAAGAGGTTCCATCTAAACATCAGGAAGCACTTCCTTACTTGCACAGGTTGCACAGAGAGGTTGTGGAGTCTCTCATACTTGGAGATCTTCAAAAGCCGTCTGGACTTGGTCCTGGGAAACCTGCTGTAGGTATCCCTGCTTGAGCAAGGGCATTGGACCAGATGACCTCCGGAGGTCCCTTCCAACCTTAACCATTCTGTGATTCTGTGATTCCCTTCTGCATGCACTGTTTGTCAGTTCTGCCCTGGTATAACACTGGATCCCAGTCACTGGAGTCTGTAACTGGGAGGATTTATTCTGTATGGTCAAGAAATAAGCAAGAGTACTATCTAGTTTTATTTTCCTCGGTAGTTCTGCTGTGAGTAATGAAGAGAAAGGAATGAAAATTAAACTTGCTCATGTTTTAGATACATAAATGAAATAACTATTTTAAGGGACTATTTTTAAATAATACTATGTTTTTATCAGATAATCCTTTATCATGTACTCATTCAACTGGTGTTAGAAAACAATTCGTTGTGCAATGCACGTCTGGAGAACATATTGAATAAGCACAGAATTCTGACCGTTCTGGGTTCTAAATATGGTTTGCCAAATCTGTGCTTAAAAATATGAGAGTTATTAAAATGTGAATCTAAAATAGTTTCACTCCTTATAGCCTCTCATAACCCTTAGCATGCTGGGGATAAATGAAGTGGAGCTCTGAAAAAAAAAAAAAAAAAAGTTAAAACATGGCAGTGGTAGACTTTTTTTATAGGCCTGCACCTAGATAAACATCTTTCACAAACTATGAATCCACACCACTGTAATTCAAACAGTAACTCCATTGATCAACTTACAGAATGAAATTTCTATGGAATGTGGAAAACTAGAAAAAGAAAGGTAGCCACTAGAGCAGTATATATAAAGAAAACAGTTTAGTAGTGTGTGTTTTGAAAAAAATCATTTTATTTTGTAGCTATATTTTAGAAATGATGCTATCTGAAGCATTTACCATTTAGATGATATATTTAGTAGATGATATTTTGCTGGGCTTCATTTTGAGAATTACAACATATTTTGTCAGAAATGGATTCAATTCAAAAACTAAGCAATAAATTTCCCTTCATTTTCACCTTTAAAATGAAGATTTAGAAGGGAATTTTAAAACTACTCATCAAGAGCACAACTGTCAAAAATATTTATGATTAAAATATAAAAAGATGAAATCAAAAGTGGAGAAGGATCATGTTTAGGCATTTTTAATCTGCTTCTCCTCTAACCTTAGGATCCTCTTGGAAATTAATTAGAAAGATGTGACAAGTATTCAAATTTATTTTCAATTTACCTTTCCCTAGCTCTAAATTTCCGAAAGCTGAAATGACACATTCTGTTTCTTTTCTGTAGTAGAGGATATTTAGTTCATTAAAGAGAGTGAACTCTGGAAATATTCCTACTACATGAATATATAAATGATGGAGTAGTATGTATCATGTATAAATCTTCCGTGAACTTGATTAGGTATGACAGAAAAGAAAATGAAAGAAAAGACTGAAAGTCTGTCAGTAGAGTAGAATAATTTTAACATTCAGGACACAACTCTCAGATCAGGATGAAGGATTTGTAATTCCACCTAAAAGTTGGGCTGTGTGAAGTAAAGATAATTTTTTGGTATTGAACAAACAGGTTGCCAAGTAATATCAAAATATGATTTGCAAATAAAGATAAACAAATACCCACACCTGGCATTAGTTTTCTTCTTAACTTGTCCCTACCCTGAAACACTAGTATATGTTTTAAACATCAGAGTTACAAATATTGGAATATTTCCACACTGATGATGAAAAGTGACAAAAATACATCACATAGTTATTCATGCAGAAATGAATAATTACATGAGTCATGGAAAGTGACTAATGAAAGAGGCAATGGTTATTTATTCCTCCCAGTTAGTATATTCCACTTTTTCAGGATGCTCAGAAAGCATCTTTTTATTACTGTATTTTTCCATCATAGAAAAAAATGGCTAAGGTATTTACAGACTAGGAAGACTTCACTGATAAGCTGCATAAAAGAAGAGTCAGTCTGGAAAGTTATGTACAGAGTTAGTAGGAGGTAATTTTCTCTGATTCAAACTGTAATATAGGTGAGAGACATTTGTTGATGATTTTGTGCCTGTGGTTTAAAAAAGGTCACCAGGCTGGCTTAAAAATTGTCAAAATCCAATCCATTCAGTTGAATGAGGCAGGCAGGCTGTTTCACTGGCTCAGATGCAATTTTGCTGTTTGCCTGTGTCTGATCCAGACGAAAGTAATAGAACTGGGCCACCCACAAAAAAAAAAAAAAAAAAAAAAAAAAAAAAAGTTCAAGGCTCCGTTCTGTCATATTGGCTTTGTTGTACTTGTAAGGAGACAAACAGTTCCTGACAGTCTGTAAAGGCATTCCATAGAAGTGTAAACTAGAAAAGCGCTGCCTTACTGTTATGTGTCAATGATATTTTTGTTCTAATTCCAGAAGACCTGGAATCTAAAGTGATTGCATTGCTAAACTCGTCCAGAATTATAACTGAAAGGCATTTGGCACACCTTCGTGTTTTATTTTACAGTGAGATAACGTGCATCAATGTGTTCTTAAAAGAATTACTTATATATCATAACAATTCTATTTTGCTGCTTTCATAATTTATAAAAGGTTAATATAAAACAAACAAACAAACAAAAAACAACCTGTTATAAAACAAACACAAAATATGTCCAATCAGACCTCACAAGGCATTTCCAGTCTCTGGTGATGTAACTGCTCTCTGATCCATATAAATTCTCCCTTTTTCTTAAATGTGGCACAGTTAGTTAATTTCATTAGAAGTTATGGTAAGTAAATGTTACAGTCCTGTTAGCAGTTAACGACCCATCAATAAAATTAGTTTTCATTCCCAAAGGGAAGTATGTTTTTTTTTTTTTTCAGTTTTCAAGAGAGGACTTGTGCTTTTTTCTTGTTTTTCAGCAGATTACTCCTCTGCTTGTGTTCACAATTTGTTTTTCTTCAAGAGCTTAAACCACAACCATTCCTACTTGAAGTGTTCCTTGTCTTCTTTGTGCTTGTTAGTTTCGGGTGCAGCAAACATGCTGGAGAATTAGACTTGTATTTTCATTCTGTCCCACTACTGGCCTAAGTACAATTACTAGTGCTTATTTCAAACTTTTCTTAATGGAAATAAATGAGCACTAAATATCCAGGCTTTAGTCTGAAATATCTGTAGCTGCTACATAGACAAAGTTGGATCAGACAACATAAGGTCAGCCATTAGCAAACACTCCACCAACTGCTTCAAAACTAGACTAAGCAGCTCTTGTTCAGGAAAAAAAAAAAAAAAAAGTTACCGCATAGTTTTCATGTTTATAGAGATTCCATTGTGGTTGCATAATTTGAATGAATTTTGCATACTTGGGCATTTTGGATCATGTAGTCTCAGAAAATTTTTATCATTGTAGTCACAACTGGGTAAGTTCAAATAATAAAAAAAAAAGGGTACATTTATATATTTATCTCAACAGCAGTGGTTGAGAGCAGAGTACAGGCTTTTGGTGCATCACCCTGCTATAATCATTAACTACCTAAGCAGTCTGGCAGCTAGCACAGCATGAGTTATTCAGTCCTTGTTTTTTTGACTCAGATTCCTCAGTGGCATATTTTGTGGAAAATAAAACAGCCAAGTTGGAAGTCACTCAGTGGCTCTCTTCACTGTGAAAGATATTTTGAAATGAAGGGATAAGAAAAAAATAGGAGAAAGAAATACTTCAGAATCTATTCATTGACATTTCTTAATATATATGAGATTCTTTTTAATGTATATCAATATGTGGCCAATTAGGATCCCTTTTCACCTTTTTTCTCTCAAGAATTTAACTTCCTCTCCTGCAAAATGTGGTGCTTGGACACTTTCTCTTCCCTTTAAGTGTTTAAGAGTTAACCCTTAGCTCTTAAATTTGTTGATTTTTCAACACCTGTGTTGTATGATTGTTGTATTGTTAGAATCAGTTCTGGATGGAGGTAGCATGAACGAACTGTAAAGGTAGGCTTGACCATCTGTTTTAATCCTGTCTCTTGGTCCTGTGTGTCAGTTTCTTGAAGGTCATTTGAGAAGATTGCGTCTAATAGCTAGGGAGATATGAGGATCCAAAGAACCCAAGCTCTTTTTTCTCCAATTACATTTCCTGTGCAAATATGTATATATATATGACACTGCTTCATTAATAGATCATTATTAACTGACAGCTGCCTTGAACAGTATTACTAAGTAACTGTTATTTCTAGTGATTAGTAGTAGTTACTATTAACTACTGAAAGTTACAAAGCAACATGGGAGGAAAAAATTAATGGCAGTATTGCTGATGTTTCCAGTGAATGCTATTTTTCCTGCAAGTCAGGATGTGTATCTTTCTGTTGGTTCCCTTTCAGAAGGCACAGACCTCTTAGCTGGGACATGACTCTAGATATATATGCACTCTGTTTTAAAAACCTGTATTTTTTTTTGTACTTGTCAGAATTCTCTAGTTCACTTCAGGTCACTGTAGATGTTCACATACCAGATATAAGGATGTAGCCAGATACATTAACATCTATGTGACTTAGGCTATGTGGTCATGTAACAAAAACACAAAATTCCAGTTACAGAAAGAGACATCCTGCCAGATCCAAGACAAATGTCTTGTCCTGCTGAGTCTGAAGTTCTGCTGTTGCATTCTATAAGCCAAAATAATTTTGTGATTATTTTCCTTACTTTAATATAACATTAAAAACCCTACATAGGACCCCACAGGCTGTATCAACTAGTTGTTTGGTGTCATTCCAAATCAAGAGATGCAGCTGCCAAATAGACCACTGGGAACTGACAAGACTCACAAATAAATTGATTTTTATAGGTAAGTGACATTCTTCGAGGGAGTATAAAAGAATTGATACTTTCAATTTCTATGTTGTATATTTCAATCTTCTGGTTATATCTTCTACTTTTAGCTACATTGATCATGTAAAATTGTAATTTATTTCTATGAAATATACTTAGCATTTAAACAAGAGAGTGATGAAATAACTGGTGAAAACAAGTTAGGTTTTACCGTCAACCATATGTTCTAGATTTGCAAAGTCTCAGTTTGGGTATTGGGGGTAGCTACTACATTGCATAAAATTATCACAGCTGTACTGAAAGCAGCATAACTACCGTAATTCACTCCATCTGAAAATTAGTTGCCTTACTTTGTTCTTCTAAAACCTACAGAGATTTTGAGAAAGAAGAAAACAATTTAAAACCAATCTTTCCTCCTCTATTTTCAGAACTGTTTCAGGTTTAACATCACAATATGGTTCTTCTATTACTTGAATATTCTTTATTACTGCTTCATTTATGTATAGAGCAGCTCACTGGTTGCCACCAGAAGTCTTAGTGTTTGGCTTTCAGGGGATGTACCCGAACATGTTGCAGTTTTTGTTAGTTTCTTATTGCAGCTTGGTGTTTCTGTTTGCAGGACTCATGACTTGCTGGATGCCAGTGCAAAGTCAGTGAAGCTACCTACTCTAAAACTGTGATATAGGGAACTGCACCTACTCTGTTTTCTAAGTAACCCATGTTTATCTATGGAATCATTAACATTGGAGGAGAACTGACTGAAACAGATTTGGATTTTTGCTTCTATCTCTTTAATCACATTTTCTGATACCTGGTCTTTTTTTAAGACATACCATTCCAAGTGATGAGTTGTGATTTGATAGTAGAGTTTCCAACAAATGGATTTATGAAGATAAACCGTGCTAGCAAAACTACATCCAGGTACATCATCTTCTAGGTTTCTCACATAGAAATCAAACTGGAAATGTAGCCTTAGCTGAAGCTATACCTTCCCTCCACAACCACATATTTTACACACATATGCACACACATGCAAGGAGGTTAATCTACCCAGTTGTAGAATATACTTATTTCTCAAAGACTTTGTCCAGAAAAATAGGTTATCTCTGCTGATTCCAGAATAGCTGTGCTAATTGATGCATGCTCAGAAAAGTGTACATTGGTATTACCATTCAATTACTAGGCTGCTTGTAAAACAAAGAAATAAATAAGCAACCATATAAATTTAATATTCTTTTTAGAGACTGATAAGAAAGAGTGATTATCTAGATCCGGTTCACTTTTAGATTTTCTTGATAGCTGTGTAAATGCAAGTAGGGAACAGGAGAGAGAGAAAGTGGTGGAGGTTTGGAAGATTACTGCGACATTTTTGATTACAAGAATGACAACACATTCAGAAGAGACCGAAGACCTGGAGGACTTGGGCTTATACAAGCTCATTACTGTGCGCTGGTCTGGTAGTAGTTTGCATGGCATACGACACAGAACAAGACTAACCTGTGGTATGCTCTCAAGGAATAGCGCTGCAGCACTACATATAATACTTTCCAAAAAGCCTGAGGTTTGAAAAACTCCTCCTGATGCTGCAGCTCATTGCATTCAGAGCAAAGGTGAAGTCATATTTGATTATTTATACCATGATGGAGAAGGAAAGTGATTCCATCTGATGGTGGAAGAAAAAGGAACTAAAGGGATCTGGAGAACTCACTGCTCAGAACATGGAGAGCTTAGCCTTTAGCTTGCATGATGCTATAAATCCTACTACATTAAGACTCCTGTAGAAGTTCTGACACATCAAAGTGCATGCTTTAGTTCAAACTTAATTAAAACTGTATGCATCATAGTTATGCTATAACTTCATAACACACAGCTGTGCTTATCACCAGTGAAATTGATGAGACCAGAAACCACCATTCTTACAATAAAACTGAGGGTTCAAAAAGAAAAAAATAAAAAGCAAAGCCTATAATCAAAGCCAAAAAATGTCAACAACTTTGTTGTTTGTTGTTTTTATTGTTTTACTTTTTGTGACTTTCTGAATATTCAGTTGAAATAAGTATTAATAAAAATGCAATAAATTCAAAAAATGTTACTCTTTATTCTTGCTGTCACAAAAATAAAAGCCTTGAGAAAGTAACCTTTGAAATTCAATCCAGAAGTGCAAAAATTTTTGTGAACTAATTTTTTAAAAGGAGGAAGCAAATACACTTTACATGGATTTATAAATATTGGAGACAGGCAAATCAGCTATATCCTTCAAGTTTGGGACACCGTGCAGTTGAGACAATTTGGAAAGACTTTCAACTATATATCAAGCATACAGATTTCAGAATAACTGCTATATGCTACTTTTACCTTTCTGTCTTTTTCAGCCCTTGGCTCAAATAACATTTGAGTGAACTAAAAATACAATATTCACCAAAAATAAGACTTCTGCTATTCAATATGTATTCTTGAGGAAATTAAGTTATTTTTGGCCATACATATACAAAACATAACATATTCTTTGTCTATTAAAAATACTATTAATTGAACAATTTTAAATCTTAAATAAAATCTAACAGAAAATTTGGCTTTTCTAGATATAATCTATTGATAATTCCATGTTGTGGACAAGCCATTGAGATCTGCTCTTGAGTGGCAATATGTTGTGGAGACAAAAGAATTAGTTCAGTAATTCAACATGATAGTAGAGCTGCTAAAGTGAATGTTTGCTAGTTGGAAAATGTACTATCTACTATTCTACTGTAAGTCAATGATCTTAATGTTAATCATTATTTACCTTATAATCTGCTCTAAATGATTTAGTCACCAGGCAGTGATCGAAGATGTCATAGGTAGATAACTCTAGCTTCAGTAGACATATAAAATCTTATTTACATACTACAGTCTGATTAAAATCATGAACTGCTTTGATGAAGTATTTGGTCTTTATGGCATTTCTAATGTTGTCATACTCTTCCTGTCATATTTCCTCAGAAATAATGTAAAGGAGATGTAGCTGTGAATCAGAGAAAAAAAAAATGTTTTAGATTTCTCAAGTTTCTCGAGCTGCTCTTTGAGACCATATGCCTGGTCGTTTGATGGTGGCAGATAAGGAATGCATGGAGTCAGAGTCGGGGGGATGCATGCCTGCACGTGGCTACATTATGAAGAAAGGCTTCTGTCCTTCAGCTGCACAGAAAAATGCATCTCATAGCATGATCCCTTTCTGCATTGAACCTTTTTGGATCACAAGACACACATAACCACTTAGTTCTGGGGCTTTTTTCCTACTCCTAGTGTAACTTTTTTTTCTTCTTGTGTTAAGTAAATGAACAAAAATGGAACAAGTATGTCTTTAACAGATTATATATTGATTTAATCACAGATAATAAGCATCATAAATATCTGCTCTTTGTGTTTTAAGGAACTGAACTGGTATAGATCAGCACAAAACAACACCTTTCAGGCAAAGCAGCATTTAAGCTATCCCTGATAAACACCACAGGAAAAAATCACCACTTTTTTAGTGCCCCATGGTATTCTTTCAGTGAAAAGTGTGGGGTGAAAACCAGAAATTATGATAAACCTTGTCTGTAGAACTTGTCATGAAAGTGTTGGCCTCATCAGAGTTATGTGACAGAGCTAGCAGTGAGGTCAGTACATGTCTATACCTGAGGGTTTATTCTAAACTTGTAGTTTTTCTGGTTGTTAAGAAAGTCCCCCAAAACATGAATAATGTAATATCTGAGCCTGTGAGAATCTGAAACCAACTGAAAGTAAAGGCACTACACTAATTTACCTCTTCTATATGAATGGATAGACTGCAAAGTCTGAAATATCTGTATCCAGCATCCCATTAGTATGTCTTATGCTAAGTTCAAGCTGACTTCCCTTTTATTTCATTTTTCTTCCAAAAAAAAACTCTTGAATTCTTGTAAATGAAGATAACAATTGTCCTAATAGGTGTTTTGCAAAATATTTGTTTATGAAGTCACGTAGCTAAAATCAGAGTTGCTTAGTCCACCTTTGCATAGGATAATGTGTGAGGTCCAGAGTGGGAAATCTGTAGCTTGTAAGCAGTAAAACCAGTTACTCCACCAAAATTAAGACAGAACTTGCTGTATTTGCATTCAAATTTGCAAAACTTTAACCTAGTTTCACAAGGAAGTGAGGCGTATATAATTGCACCATGTGCCTGTGCAATGATTTCTGAGTCTGTTTTGAGTCTGAGCTTGTATACATCAAATATGACAGTGATACAGAAGTGTGATGGCCATTGCATTCTTACAAGTGTTACAGAACAGGAAGAGCGTAAAGGTGCAAAACCCTGTTCATGTCCCCACTAAGAAAGGGACTGTTTGGAGAAGCAGTGAATTCACACAAAATGCTTTAAATGCTGGAAAAGCTTCAGTGAGTGCTTACCTTTTCACAACAACAGAATCCAATGATAAGACAAAAAACGAGTCAAAATGAGGCTTCAGCAACACTGTTGCTCGCAGCAGTTTCTTATTTAGGTGGCCACTGGATTTTTCCTTCTACTGGAGTGAAGATACAAGTGGCCAGCTCATTTTCCACACACAACAGGTTATAGAAGAAGGTTCCCCTCCTTCAGAGCTGCTAGACTCCTGTACAGGGGTGGTTTTCAAGTTTAGTCTAAAGTGTCAGGAGAACTTTAAACTAAATTGACAAAACTACAACTAGTTCATATTGTAAGCAATATGAAAGTGTTTTTCATTCAGTAATTGTGATCTGCTGTCAAGGGAGAATTAATGAAGGAAACCTGTCCTGATGTGAAAAGCAGCCCTTGAACTGCACACTTATTTCCATCCCAGCTTTCTTGGTCTTTTAAGTAGCAATGTGAAAGCTATGGCAGGTGAAGCTGGTCAGCATTTAGAAAATTGATGTTGTCACAGAGAAAAATACTATGTAATGGACAAAGTCGTGCAAACTTTTTCACAGAAGTGTGTCTAAAACAGCTTTTGCTGGATCTGTTCCTACTGCTCCCTGACTGAATTTGCCAAAGCAATAGAGTGTGCTTCTGCAAACTGTATTCGTGTGTACTGTTTCTGACTGTAAAAGCTTTGGCCCTAGGCTGCCATTAGCAGTGAGCTGTGGGATGTGATCATTTACACTAATGAGTCAGTTTAAAACAAGGTCTTTCAACTAGGATTTTAGCCAAGATTTTAACCCAGAACTTTTTATACCAAAAAATACATTTTTAAGATACTTTGTTTAACCCATTCAGTGCATACCCTGGAGAAATGCAGAAGTGTACACATAATAAAATCATATGTGATTTACACCAAGAAATAAAAGTAGCATAATATAGCTCTTGGGAAATGAAATTCCTGGGGAAAGGAAGATGGAAGAAATAGAATTACATTGGCTGGATTTTTATTCTTTTTCTACATTTTTAATGGAGTATTTATGCTATGAAAGCATTTAGCTGTGAGAAATATTAATGTACAATACAAAACATAGTTTCAGATTTTACAGTTCCCATACCCTCTACCTCACAATTAGTTTCCAACTTCTCTAAATCCCAGCCCTTTTTAATATCAAATCTATTTGATACTAAATCCTACGGTGTAGATAATAGATGAGAAATACAAAGAAAGAATAATGAAAGGTTGACTACCTAGAAAGATAAAAAGCACTAAGAAATGCCAGACACATAACTGAAGAACATTTATGGAAGGTGTGCTCCTAGATTACAACAGCAAAAACAATAAAGATTCCTATTTAGGCCTTGAAAGGAAACTGTAGTAACAAAGCATCGCTTTCTGTTGCTTAGCATGAAAGAATGGATAGCTTAGTCATCTGAGAGAAGAATACTCTGCCAGGTCTCAAAGTAAAGTGTAAGAGTTGGTGATGCATAAAAAAGTTTTCAGTATGTGAATAGGTCTATAGATCTAGATCTTGATTTAAAAAAAAAAAAAATTATACAAATTATTGCAATATTTTTATTTTTCTATTGTGATGGTCTGATCCAACCTGACCTGGGATTAAGCAGATTTTCCACTCTCAGATTAGTGGAAGGTTGTGATAAAGCTTCACCTAAACACCTGATGATATCCTACAGATATATCAGCCTCCATCACACAGAGACTGTATCAGACCATAGAAGATACACAAATATGTCAACTGTTTGTTTCTCTCACCTCCGTTTCAGAGACTTCCTGCAGGCAGCTTTTCCAGCTATATTTGGGGTACTGCTTGCCCTTGGGTGTAGGCTTTGAGGCTCTACTTGCGAGATCAAACTGCGTGCAGCACACAGATTTGGCTAGAAAGCAAACCTCACTAGACAGCACAGACTCTGGCTCTTAATACTGTGATGGAACAGATATTGTGGAAGTGGTATGAGCATGGAACATCACATTTGTCTTTTTACAGCAGTGCTGACTATGTGAGTGACAACCTGGAGCAGGATCTTCTGTCAGGGGAGAGAATCCTGGATCATTCATGGTGTTGGGGGAAAAGTGGAAAGGCACGTTAAATTAATTGTGAGAAATTCAGGGAGAAGACCATATATCAGATTGTTTGACTGAGCTAAAAGATATGGTGTGGTAGGCGAGAGCAGAAAAGTAGCATTTCTGAGTGAAGTATTATAATTTTCATAGAGAGAATTATAACCCACAATTCCCATCTGCTCGTATCATCCTCCTTATACCACTGATCCAAGGACAGAATATTATAGAGCAGCGAGGGGCTAGCAAAGACAGCAGGAGCAATAGTACGAGCTTCTGAGTAAGTGTTCTCTGTCCTGGCTTCCCATTAAATCTGTTTATATGGGATGAGAATTTAGATCCAGGCCAGTGTGCCAGACTATGTTCATGATCTTTACATAGGAGTCAGTTTTTCCTCATTTGGGCAGACAGTCTCTGCTGGCAAGTACAACTGGAAAGTGTCAGATGTTTCTCCCAGTACTTTAAAAGAGAACTGTCTTCATTGTCTTAGAAATACATATTTTGTTAATGAGGGCATTGGTCATGGCCTTGCAAGAATTAGCTCCCTTAAAATTCAGGAGAGAAAAAGAGAGAGGGAAAGAGGAAATGAGAAAAGCAATGTAATTTTTCCCCATGAAAATAAATACACAGCAGACTTAGTTAACTGTATTTTGTCTGATTTCCAAGATTATTGTGAAACAAAAATGACAGGGTGATAATTCATATCTGTTTTGTTATGAACGTAATGGAAATTAAGCATATGCTAGCTTAGATGTTGTGAAAGCGCACATACAGCAGACATTGACACTGGTGATTCATAAGTAATGCTCTCCTCTCCTAAAGCTCTAATCTGATTTATGAAGTGCTGTATTGCTTCCTAGTGGTGAAACATAAAAGCTGCTGCTCCTTTGCAATCCTTAAAGACTATTTGTCCCTCAAGCTGGCAATGATATGTGATTTACATATTTACACCACACACAATTTTCATTCCATAAAGCCAATGACCAGGCTTGCCACAGATGCATACTATTGGACAGCTGTAATATTCAACAAAGTTTCTGTAATTCTTACATAGTTTGGCTTTGTCCAGTTTATCTTTAGGAGGGTGGATGTCCTAGAAGCGTGCTCGTACTCTTTCTCTCTCATAGACACACCTCTGTACCTGAACATGGCTGGATAAAATAGCAGCTCTGCATTGCTCTGAGTGCAAAGACTGCACAAAACCAGTTTCAGTGCTGACTTTCTGTGTTTCTGAAGATACTATAAAGTTATTCAAATCTATACTTTTCTCTTTTTTTTTTTTCTACCACCTTGCACTGAAGGCCTTTTCAGATGAACCCCTCACTGCTCCTGCTTATCCCAAGCCCTGTCCCTTCTGAACCCCCTGCATTGGTCTCTCCAATTCCCCCCAGAAGTCTGTTCCCTTCCATACATCTTGTTGTCATATTCTTCCTGATACAGATACCAGCACAGCATCTGACACATTTATACCTCTTTACCAGCTAATCCTCCTTCTCTCTCTTCCTCCTGCTGTTGCTGCTGTTTGTCCAGGCATTCCTGCTGACACAGCACTTTGCCCTGTATGCTTTTTTTGGCTGGCAGCCAATGCCACCTTTGCATTCAACATGGTGACTGTTCCTGAGCTTTGACTAAAGCTCAGCTCACAAGGTGTGCCATCAACACAGGATTCTTACAATAATTATCAGCATTTCCTTTAAGCCTTGAAGTATTTTACAATAACTGCAACTCAGCCTGAGTTCTTTATGTCCTTTGCAGACTGCATTTTCTCTTCTCTTTTTAAGGTGTAGGACGTATGATAAGCAGTATCATGCCTAGGTTAATGTGCCAAAGGCTAAGACATATGACAGAAGTTCAAGCCTGGAAGTGGAACTCAGGTAAATAGCATCCTGTCAAACAGTGAGCTAAAATGCTAAAATTGCTTTCCATTTTTTAAGGAAAAAAAGACTTTTTCTAAAAGTCTTTTTTCGGTCCATGACACTTTCAGGTAATTGTAGAGCACAACAGAAAAAAGAATAAAACCACTGACAAAAAAAGAAGAAGTCCCAGAAAGAGAAAAATGCCAGTGGAGGTACTTTTAATGCACGTCAAATATATACAGGAAAGAGGGTAGAAAAATGGCAACACTGAGTCTCCTTTGGAGCTGCTTGCTCACTCTTCCCTGCATTTGCGAAACCTGGACAGCAACTGTGAGGACTGTTGGATGCTGGCACTAACAGTCTGTGTCTGCTTGAACTCCCTGGGGAAAGAGCAGATTGAGAAGCTTCCAGAGCACATGGAGGGAGGTGGAGGCAGACTTGGGAGTCAGTCTGCCTCTGGGGAGAAAGAGGAAAGAGAGCATGAAGAGGAGGGCCAGACATTGTCCAATATGGAAAGGCACTACAAGTCGCTAAATGGAGGGCAAAAGATGTTTTGCATAAGGAGGCACAGGTTTGTTATTATCGGAGCCTGAAAGTCACTGAGGCCCTGTACATATCATTTGAAAAGCTATTTATTAGAGCTAACACTATAAAGAAAGAGAGGATAGTATAGACAATCTCACATTCCTTCACATGCTGGGAACCCTGATCTGTGCAGCATCACACAGGCCTTATTATGCTGCGCAGATCCCACCTACGGAAGGGTAACCACATCATTCAAACTGCTACAGGTTTTTCTTACAGAAAAACAATTCTATTCATCATTTCTACTGTCATACAGAAAGGATGTCCACACAAGAGCTCCTTGCTGCAAGGCAAGACCCTGCAGGTGGAGTGGTCACTTCCACCAAGCAGGAGCTGCCCACAAGCTGCTCTGCCACCACAAGCCAGCTGAGGTGATCTTGCAGCCAAGGGATACAGCAGCGCAGCACAGACCTTGCTGGACATGTTCACACAGCACAGGCCTGCGCCTGTGCAGGTGAACTGCTATGTGGATCACCAGTTCCTCCAAGTACATAGAGTGATCTCCTGGTCAGGATTGCTAAACAAAGATAGATAAAAGCTTTCGGATTTTAAACCTTATCATTTTTTGTAACCATTATGATTTTATTTTTTAATTTAAAAAAATACAGATACTGTGTTCTAGTAAAGCCTAGCCTTAGAAGTGGATTGCCCTTCAATATCATCCTTAGCTGTGGGTAAAGCTACCATATTCAGGATTACAGATGAAAGTATTGCCTTGAGAATGCCCTTTAACTCAGTGAAGATTGGTCATGCAGCTTTTGTTTGTTTTGAAAATATCCACCTCACCTTCCATGGCTCAATCATTCCTCCCACAACCAGGTATCTCAGAGAAAGAAGGCAATACTCCTCTTTCACATTCTCATGGAGAAGTTGGTATAATTATCTACAGATAGCCTGATCTGGTCAGATGTAATAATCTGATTTAATATGCAGCAAAGAAGACTCCTTAATGTGATCTATTCAGTGTCAGCATTGGATGCAAAGAAACATGAGTTGCATTACCACGGGGTTAGACATATGGAGTTTTTTGGTATGCTTACTTTCAGAAGAAGAGCTGGCTAGCCCTTTCACGAAGCTGCACCCAGCTTAGGGTTCTGTTTCAATATTCTGCTAGTTTGTGATCCACGCATTTCCAAAGAGGGTAAAGATTACTAAAATTGCGCAAGACCAAAGCTCACATCCATTGAAACTGATAAATACATTCCTACTAACTTCAAAATCAGTAACAGGACTTTGAGGAAAATCTGACTTCTTTTAAAGGGCAATGCTGAATGAAAGCATTATAAATTTAAGGTTCAAGCAAGCTTATTGATCAGTTCTGATTCCTTCTTCATCTTAAATATCAACAAAATGTTTTGCTGTGCTGCCAGAACACATTCAAGGCAGCACTTAGGGAGATGGATGCAATAATATGCTACCTGTGTTTTCAGAAGTAACTTCCAACAAGCAGCCTTTCTTTCTCTGTCATAAATGATATATCCTAGCAGAACAGGATTAAACATGCTTAGAATCATAGAATCATAGAATAGAATCATAGAAACACAAGGTTGGAAAGGACCTACAGGATCATCTAGTCCAACTGTCATCCGATCACCAATACTACCCACTAAGCTACTAAATCATATCTTGTAGCACCTTGTCCAGGCTCTTCTTGAACACCGCGAGGGTCAGTGACTCTACCACCTCCCTGATCAGGCCATTCCAGTGCCCGACCACTTTCTGAGAGAAAAAGTTTTTGCTGATATCTAATGTAAATCTCCCCAGGCGCAACTTGCGGCCATTACCTCGAGTCCTATCATTA
>VXAL01016734.1:114519-133833 GCA_013399475.1 Chauna torquata
ACCTCCCTGCTCTTGCTGGCTACACTGTTTCTAATACAGGCCAGAATGCCATTGGCCTTCTTGGCCACCTGAGCACACTGCCGGCTGGCGTCACAATGAGACTTTCCACTAACTCCAGTGGACGTTGAAATCAGAGGCCAGTAACGTGCAGAGTACCCCAGGGGTCAATAGTGGGTCCAGTCCTGTTTAAGATCTTCTTTAAAGATCTGGATGATGGCATATAGCACACCCTCAGAAAGTTTGCAGAAGACACAAAACTTGGTGGAGTGGCTGATTCACCAGAGAGTAAGTCTGCCATCCAGAGAGATCTTGACAGGCTGGAGAAATGGACTGACAAGAACCTCATGAAGATCAGCTGGGAGGAATGTAAAGTCCTGCACTTGGGGAGAAACAACCCCATGGACCATTATGTGCTGTTGGCCACCCAGCTGGAGAGCTGCTTTGCAGAAAAGGACCTGGGGGGCCTGGTGAACACCAAGTTGTACATGAGCTGGCAATGTGCCCTTACTGGTAAGAAGGCTTACAGTGTTCTTGGCTGTACTAGGCAAAGTGTTACCACCAGGTCAAAGGAGGTGATCCTTCCCCTCTACTCAGCACTGGTGGGGCTGCACCTGGATTACTGTACCCTGTTCTGCCCCCCCCAGTGCAAAGGGGGCATGGACATACTGGAAAGATGCCAATGAAGGGCCATGAAGATGATTTAGGGATAGGAGAATCTCTGCTGTGAGGAGAGACTGAGAGAGCTGGGACTGTTCAGCTTGGAAAAGAAAAGGCTCAGGGAAGATCTCATTAAAGTATATAAATACCTGAAGGGAGGTTGCAAAAAGAATAGAGCAAGATTCTCTTCAGTGGTGCCCAGAGACAGGACAAGAGGCAATGAACACAACCTGAAACACAGGAGCTTCCCTCTGAACAGCAGGAAGCACTTCTTTACTGTGCAGGTGACAGAGCTCTGGCACAGGTTGCCCAGAGAGGTTGTAGAACCTCCATTTTTGGAGATACTCAAAAGCCGTTTGGACATGGTCCTGTGCAACTGGCTCCAGATGGTCCTGCTTAAGCAAGGGCATTGGACCAGATGACCTCCGGAGGTCCCTTTCAGCCTCAACTGTTCTGTGATTCCACTTTTCTGTGACATTGGTCTGATGAGACCTGATCATCCAAAGGTTTTGAATCAGGCCTGGCATTGGGATGGTGTGTCTCCCTCAAACTGCGTATGAAAACATCATGTAGAAGCAGACAGTAGGAGGTCATGTGTGTTCACAGTCCAGAGAGCTCTCTTCTGAGTTCCAGAAACTGTAGATCCAGCCAGGTTCTGTGCTCCACCTAAACTCACCAGGCTTTTTTTCTGCGTTTGTGTTCTTTCAATGATTTTTGCTACCGCTCTCAATTAAATAGTACAGGTATTGTCTTACCTTAGCTGTCTACCAGGGTTAAACCACAACACCATCCTAAATATTTTCTCTCTGATTTCTAGGCCACTTTTCCCCTGACTCTTTGAAAGTAGGTTTGATATTTGCATACAAATCCCATATTTTCCTTTAAGCTTACTATTTTCCTTAAATTTTTACTCTTGAGTAGAGTAGTTATGGGTTATGAATTTAATTTGTAGTTGAGGTTCCTCTGTGTGTATGCATATGTGAATATAAAACACTGTGTTAGGTTGACATGGTAAGGTTTTGGTAGCAGGGGAGCTGCAGGAGGTGCCCTCTGTAAGAAGAGTCCAGAAGCTGCCCCAAGTTAGATAAGAGCCACTTCCAGATGGCTCCAAAAGGGACCCGCCACTGGCCAAAGCTGAGCCAATGAGTGGTGCTGGTTGCACCTCTGTGAGGGTATATTTAAGAAAGGGAAAAAAGCACAGTGCAACAGCAGCTGGGAGAAAGGAGTGAGAGAATCTAGAGAGAAACAACCCTGCAGACACCAACATCAGTGAAGAAGGAGGGCTGGTGGTGCTCCAGATGCCAGAGCGGAAATTACCCTGCAACCCATGGTGAGGACCATGATGGAGCAGGCTGTCCCCTAGCAGTCCATGGTGTACCATGCTGAAGGAGATATCCATGCTCCACCCTGTGGAGGAGCCCACATTAGTGCAGGTTGTTATGGCCTGAAGGAGGCTGCAGCCCATGGAAAGCCCCCATAAGAGCAGACTCTGGGCCAGAACTGCAGCCCATGGAGAGGAGCCCACAGTGGAGCAGGTAATCTGGCAGGAGCTGCAGTCTATGGGGGACCCATGCTGGAACAGTCTGTTCCTGAAGTATGCACACCGTGGTATGGTCCCATATTGGGGCAGTTCTTGAAGAACTGCAGTCTGTGGGAAGCCCACACTGGATTGATTTGGGAAGGACGATATGTCATGGGAGGGACCCCATGATGGAGCAGGGGAAGAGCGTGAGGAGGAAGGAGTGGCAAAGATGAAGCTTTATGGACTGACCACAGCCCCCCATTCCCCTGTGTCACTCAGGGGGAGGAGGTAGAAGAAGACGGATGGGGGAAGGTGCTTTTTAGTTTACTTTTAGTTCTCACTGCTCTAGTCTGTTATCAATAGGCAATAAATTATATTAATCTCCCTCCACTGAGTCTGTTTTGCCTGTGATGGTAATTCATGATGATCTCTGTCTTTATCTCAATGCATGAGCTTTTTTTTTTTCATCATATTTTCTCTCCTTTCCTTTTAAGGAGGGAGAGTGAAAGAGCAGCATGGTAGTGCTGAGCTACCTACTGGCGTTAAACCTCCACAAACACAACTCAATATTAAGTTCACCTTCAAAAAAGCATTAGTTTTGACTAGAAAAATGTGTCCACTTTTCAAACCATTAGAAAGCGGCAAAAGCATTTAAAAGTGCCTAAGGGAAAATAGCTTCTAGATAAGGAGCTAGTTTTTCTGTTTCTAAATATAGTTTCTATACTTTCTAAAAATATATAAGGGAAATTGTTTCTTTATGGAACACATCAGACTTTTTCCAGTTAATGAGTTCCCTAAGGAAGTAAATGCTGAAGCCAAGGTACAAAGAAGCTGAGAAATTAGAATTGATTTCAACCGAACTGTAACATCTTTGGGTCAGCAAGAACATTTTCCCATTTCTTTGCAAAGACACTAAGACATTGGAAAACATTTTGCAACACATAGCCTAGGATGGTACTCCATATGAATGACAAGAAACAGAAGTACAGTTCAGCTGAAGAGCCTCGCTCTAGGTCTTCATCAGAGCCAGTTTTCCAGGTTTCAGAGCACATTGCAAGCTGCATTTATTTTACCTGACATTTAACTGGCTATTTTAAGCAAGGCTTTTCAGTTCACTTTGTTGGCAGGATTCAGAGGAACTATCATACCTTTTCCATTACCATTCCATTTGGATTTATTCAGCCTACATAACTATCGCAGTTTCAGTAACTGAATAAGTTTAAAAATGGAAAGATAGTGCATCAATCCACACTGCAAAAATACATACACTATGAAGGACTTGGGAAAGCTTAAAAATCATGGAACAAAGATTAAAACTCATTTTATAACCAGTAACTTTTGAGTTATTCCATACAGTCATTTTTTAATGTTTTATACAGTTTTGTTTCAAATTGCCAGCCTGGGTGAAGGTTGTTGTCTCGTTTGAAGGATTAGACTGTAAGCGAAGAGATGGCATTGTCAGTATGACTTTCCTCATATTCAGATAACTATCTTCTTTTCTGCATTTAATTTCATCCCATTCTACTCTCTGTAACGCAGGTCTCCCCATGTAAGCAGCTGATGGGCACCCATACTGTTATATTATTGAAACCCCCAACCTCATAATGTGCAATTAGCATATTAGTACCTTAATAAGAAGCTATGGTGAGAGCTGTGAGATTGTCCAATTTCTCCTTGATAGCCAATTATCATGCTTGAATTGGTTGGTTAGTACAAACACACACAGCTTGGAACCAAACTTCAGAATCTAGTGGGGCAGAGGAGGGATTAGAAGTGATACAGGTATTGGAAGCAGAAACAGGTCCTACAGACCTGAAGAAGAACGTGACATGTTTCATGTTGCCAGGATGTCCTGAGCTGAAACTAACATACTGATGTAGAACACAGATTCTAAGAAACTAAATGTTGCCTGTTCTGAAGCAAAAGTTGTTTGTAATTACACGTGTACATCCCTTGGGTTTGTATGCAGCCAGAAAACTTCAGCTTATCCCATGACTGTATCATGAGGCCTGCCTGTGAAATGCAGATTATTTCAGCGCAAAATGCATCAGAATCTGGGAATGACTTGGTCCTTGACAGGCAGACTGAACTAGGAGCCAGCTCCAAGTGCCTCATCATTGCTTGTGTTTAGGCAGACTAGAAGCTTGTTTACAGCTTCTGTAAGTTCTTGTTCAAAAACAGATCTGGAGACTGACTCCCGTCTGTTTTAACTAATGTACATGTAAGCAGGTGGGCTGTTTTTAGCTCCTGTCCCCTGTATATGTCTGCAGTGTTAGCCTACCGTGGGTGGCAACAGCTCACCCCATGTTGTGTTGACACCGGAGTGACCATTGAGCAAGCTAATTTTGCTTAATGCAACATCATCTCAAGCAATTTTCCTAATGCAGAGATGTCATCACAAGGAAAAGCCTTGGCAATACTAGCAGGGGAAGGCCTAGTGGATGACAGGCCAAGTAGGTACGAAGTACCTCACCACCACAGATAACTTCCAAGATGTTCTTTACACCTACTGTGGTAGATGACTTGAAGTATGAGGCACAAATTCAATTTGTTCTTAGTGGGGTTTCAAGACTGTTTGCCTCATCTGCACTTTTCTAACACAAGACCTCTATTCTCCATGCTGCTTTTTTTGTCTGACAGAGTTCATCTGAGAACTGTGGCTGACTTGTGAGGTAGAGGAAGAAAGGAATTGCATAATAGTGATTCCAAATACATCCTTTCTTTTACCCAAGATCTGAAGATTTTCAGTAAAGAAGAAGAAAGTAGAGAGAGGCTAGGGTGCATTTGATCATTAAAGTGATTCGAAAGCCTGAATTTCTTTGACCGTGGATAGAGGGTTATTTTTTCCATGTCTGCCAAGAAAATCAACAGTCATGAACTAGAGTTTACAGCATGAGTGATAACAGTTTTATATGGTGTAGCTACTTTAAGACATACCCTAAGAACTTTGTTTGCTTCTTTGTTTGCATAACATAAATGTTCTTTTTAGAAAATATACACTGATCAGAAGAACTGAGACTTTTAGACAGAATGAGAAACTTAAAAATGTAAGGTTAGAGGAGACTGTGAAGGGGGAAGGAGAAGGGGAAAGGCTTTAGATTAGAGTAGGACTGAATAGATTCAGATATTAATCACTCATTAGTATTAAAAATGGCACCCTTTTCTGCTTATTTCTACTTCTTAGTAGAAAACAATTGGTAAGAATTTTTTACTGGAGTACTGTTAGAGTATACCTTCTCAAGGCTTTGGTTAAAATTGGGTGTAGATGCTTTGCTCTTGTCATTGTTACTACATCGCCAGTATGGAATTTTCTTTCTGGGCATGTTTGGCAGAGATATTTACTTCAGTGTGTTTGCTAAAGTAGAAATCCTCTCATTTCAAAACTGAATTTTGACTGTTGAAGTGTTTTGACTGCTGTTACGTACACAGTGAAACTAAGGAGATAAATCTGAGAAAAAGGACATAAAAACTGAAGTCTTCTAGAAGCAGGGCTAATTGCAAGGGCTAATGCAAACCCATTGCAATTTTTATCCTGGTTTTGTGAAACTGTATCATGCTGTTTCTAGAGAATTCTTGCACACTTTTTTGATCTCAGCTAATCTGAGAAAACAAAAGCTTGTTTAATCTTCACTGAATCCACTCTACTAGCACTTGCAGAAATTTTCTTTGCAGTTTATAGCCAGCTGAAGTAAAATATCTTATGTAGGAAGTACTTGTTACCAGCTGATTTCTCCAAATGTTTGCATGCACCTTTCTTTAGCATATGAGTAACCTCAGTTAGTCAAAAGACAAAGGTTCACACGTGTACTTAGCTAGACGTCTTTAAGTACTAACTGAACTGGGTTCTAAAATAGTATCAGTATGTTACTGGTATTTTAACACTGCATTACAGTTTTTAAGGTCTTTATTAAATGATTCAAATTAAATGGGCTGTGCACCTCAAGAATAAATAACGTTTTTTTCTCTCTTACTTTACAGAACGAGGCTCAAAAGGACATCTTGATCTCACGGAGTTAATAGGAGTTCCACTCCCTCCTTCTGTCTACTTTGTCACCGGCTATGGAGGGTTTCCAGCATACAACTTTGGTACAGATGCCAACATTGGTCGATTGACAAGTGCTATAATACCACTGCCTTTCTATAGAGATTTTGCTATTGTAGTTACAGTGAAACCAAACAGCGATTTTGGAGGAGTGTTATTTGCAATAACAGATGCCTTCCAGAAAACAATTTACTTGGGAATGAGACTTTCACCAGTTGATGACAGCACCCAGAGAATAATTATATACTACACAGAGCCTGGTTCCCATATCTCCCGAGAGGCTGCTTCTTTTAAAGTGCCAGTGATGACTAACAGGTGGAATAGGTTTACGGTGACTGTTCGGGGAAATGATGTTGCTTTGTTTATGGACTGTGAAGAATATCAGAGAGTTCAGTTTCAGAGGTCAGCTCAAGCCTTGGTATTTGAATCTGGCTCTGGGATATTTATTGGTAATGCGGGAGCCACAGGACTGGAAAAGTTCACAGTAAGTACCGTATGATAAATTCACATCCTAGTGTGTCAAATAGTTAGTTTGACATTGTTCAATATCTGAGTTGTCCATTATTAACTTTAAGAGAAACAGGATGGTTCAAATCACTGAGTTCTTATCTCAGATTGTCTGCAAATACAGGAAGCACCAAGTTCATGAGTTTCATGGTGTTTGGAGGCACATAAATAAAAGGATAGTTAAAGACAGAAAGTCAATTTTTTTGGCTTGCCTGAACTATTCTAGAATTCACCAGAAATAGTGCTTTAAAAAATATTCCCTTGCTTAAAACTCCCCAAAGCTTCTAGGAGAAGGAGACAGGACAGCTGCCAAGAGGAAACAGAGAGCCAGAAAGTCAGACAAAGCAAGCATACAAATGGTAGCTACTCATATTCTGGTGTTTGCATTTTTCGTGGCATTAAGCAACAGCAAAGCATACTACTGTTCTCATCTCAACAGCTGTTGCAATTTTCCTTACTAAGACTCAGGCTTTCTGCACCCCTGAGTGAGTAGATCTGCTGTGTCTGTGACAGTAAGCGAAGGAACACAACCAAAATATCATTGCATGGTGTAAACATTTTAGCTCCTGGAAGAAAAGTCACCAGACCAAGAAGTATTCTGTGTCTGTCTAGAGACAAAGACTAAACCTGGCACCTTCTTCAAGCTCTTCTCTAAGAAAGTTCAAGAGCAGAAAAGCAAAATATACAGAATGAGCAGAGCAGGAAGGTGTCTTGTCATGTGTGTTAGGTAAGATGGCTGTTGATATGAATACCTGTCTTTTTGTTCCATGTGTGTATCATGCCTAACTCCGTGAGACCTCATAATAAGGAAATGCCCTCCACATGTTTCTTTGAATCTTTGTAATCTAAAAGACAAGATTTAAGTGTTTAAAATGAAATATTCCTGCTCCTTCAGCATGTCAGAGTGAGAAATGTAATTTGCAACTCAGAAAAAGAAACCTTTGTTCATCAGAAAATCCACCTACTTTCTTTCTGATTTGAAAAGTTTAAATCCAGTTTCTCCCTGAACTTCTTTGTTACTTACCTGTATTTCCTTACCATCTTTTGCCTCCATTTTTCACTTGCAATTTTTGGAGTAACTATGCACTTCTCAGCCAGAAAAAGTAGGCAGCACTTCATAGACTCTAGGATGGAATCTAGGATTAGACCCTTAAGATGGAGCACAAAGGATACAAAGGATGTAACAATTCTCTTGTCATGTGGATATGAAACTCGTACTCTGAAAGCTTCAAAGTTTTCTGCATTTTGAAAAAGCAAAACATAAAAACATAATTAAATTTTTAAACTGGGTTTATTATCATAAAATTTCATGCCTCAGATAGTTTTCCAAGCGAGCCAGATCAAAGTCAGGTTTTTTTCAGTCTGTTTGTTTTTAATTTACTTTTCACTTTCCTGCATGCTACATGAAATATTACTTCCTTGAACTGTTTTTTTTGTTTGTTTGTTTCCTGTAGGGCTCAATTCAACATCTGACAATCAGATCTGACCCAAGAGCTACTGAAGACCATTGTGAAGATGATGATCCTTATGTGAGTATTCTTATAAATACTTCATCTATCCTCAGTGCATGTATAACCGATTTCAAAGTCATTTGCCATAGGATATTTTTCATAAGACTAAATGTGGTATTTCTTCTTGGCAACTTACTGCATTTTTTAAAACTCTCTGTGTGTAAGAATCTGTTTTCTTGAGTACATAGTCCCTAAAACTGTAATTGTTCAGAAAGCATTATTTTCTTTTGTCTATAACCCGTTTGAGAAAATGAACCATTTTACATTTTTCTAAAGGGTCATCTTCATGACATGCCCTAAGTATTCAAAGAAGTTAATATCGTAATGAGACTAAGGCTTCTCCAATTTGGAGGAAAAAAAAAAAGAAAAAAAGAAAAGTCTTTTCTACGCTGAAGTAGCTGATTCCTTGGAGAACCTACTTTTTTTCCTCTGACTTTTATGAACATGCTATTATGACTGGGTTTTGCACAGGCTTCAGGAGACAGCAGTAGCAATGGCAGCATTCAAGAACAGGAAGGCACTCCTGAGACACAAGAAGTCCTTGCACCTTCCCATCTTCCCATAAGGGTAAATTATTTAATTTATTCACCTTACCTTTCTGGCTTAATATTACATTTCAGATAGTAAAGCCTAAATTCTGTCACTAGTTTTTCACTTATGGTAGCTTCCAAAGGCACCTGTGAGAACATTATGCAGCCATGCATGAGAATGACTGCACCATGCCAGATCAAAAGTCCAGTATATTTGACAAGGAGCAACAACAAGTACCTTGGCAAGAGGGTAAGAACAAGGCAAGAATGCAAATATGACAATTTCCTGGAATACTCATTTACTCTGCAGTGGCTTCCATCTCAGGAAATGCTTGAGCCAGGAATATATGTATGAGTTTAGTGGACCTCAGCTGAGTATGTTTCCTTGAATTTCTTGGTTTGTTTTTGTCAATCCATGGGAATTTTATCATCCTCAGTTTCCTTCTGCAAATTTCCTTAGCTTATTTAATGATATGAAGGACTTTCACCTTTTGCTTGCTCTTCTGAACGTGTTAATTACAGCTTTCATTTGGTGGTTCCTTTACTGGAAGACAGAGTAAACGTCTGTTCCTTATTCACCAATAACATTTGTGATTTTAGAGATTACTATCACATTGTGTTTCCTTTCCCTTTTTGTGCCAGATTGAAATGTTCCAGTCTGTTTAGCCATTCTTCAGAAAGAAGCTTTCCACACAGCTTATATGAAGCATGCTTCTCTTCTGATAATTCTCACCAATTCCTTTAGAGAAAAACAATACATTTGTGAGAAATGTACAGAAACCATGCTGACATTTCTCCAATATAGCACATACTTCAGCTATTTCATTGTTTAATTCCTTCAGAACTCCTGGATTGTGATGATCTTTTTGCTATTCACTTAGTCAATGTGTTTCCTAACTTCGTCTTACAAAGACTTCAGTTTTAGACATATTCTTTGCTGAGTTTACCAAGCAAATTTTTGCAGGAAATTCAACTCTTCCATGGTCAACATGAGTGCAAAAAATTTCATTTATTTTTTTTCTGCCATAGTTTAAGCTTCTCTGAGTACTCTTTTTACAACTCAGTTGTGTGTTGACCTGGCTTCCTGCTTCTGATACATTTGAAAAAAAGATTCATTTTTATGCATTTTGCAAATAACTTATTAATCTCTTTCACCTGCCTTATATTTCTCACAGACACACAGAATAGCTAAGGCTGAAAGTGACCTCTGAAAATTATCCTGTCCAAATCACTCCTCCAAGCAGAGTCAATGACAGCAAGTTAATAGGTGCCAATAGGTTTTGAATTTCTTCAAGGATGGATATCCAACAGCACCTCCTTTCCGATGTTCACTGGAACAGTTCACACTGGAACAGTTTTTCTTCTGAAGTAGAAGTGGAATTTCTTGTATTTCAATCTGTTTCCATTGTCTCTCGCCCTTTCATTGTCTACCACTAATGAGGGTCTATCTCCATCTTCGTTACTCTTATTGGGATTTTATATACGCTGATAAGATCATTCTGAGCCTTCTCTTCTTGAGGCTAAACAGTTCCCACTCTCTTATCTTCCCTTCATAGGTCAAATGCTCTTGTTCTTTAATGATCTTCATGGTCCTTTACTGGACTTGGTATAATATGCCCATTTACTTGGGATCTAAGACCCAAACACAGTACTCAGGATGGGGTGTTATCAGTGCTGAGTACAGAAGAATCATCTCCCTTGACCTGCTGTAACTACTGTTCCTATTGCAGACCAGGATGCTGCTGGCCTTCTTTGCTGGAAGGGCACACTGTTGGTTCTGATTCCAATTTCCCACCAGGGTCGTTTTCTGCAAAGCTACTCTCCAGCCAGTTGGCCCCCAGTCAGTACTGATGCATAGGATAATTCCTCCCCAGATACAGGAGCTGCATTGCACTGTCTATTTCTGCAGCTCTGTTTTAAAGAGAAAGTGTTACTGTTACACTGCTGACCAATTAGTAACACATCTGTAACTTACATGAATAGGGATCTAAAAATATAAAAGCTATTGTTTATCACTATATACCACTCTCACATCCAGTGATTTATCAGGGAGTGAAAATGTGACATTCTCCTTTGATTTACCAGACATCTGAGATCCGTCTTGANTTTTAATATCTTCACAAATTATTCTCTGTTCTCATTTGTTTTGATGTTATCTTGATTTCCACGTTAAAACGTCTTTAGGATTGTCTGAGAAACTGAATCAGGCTTTAAGCAGACAAATATTTTTCTCTGAAGTTCTGCAGTATAGAGTTAATAAAGCAAATACTTATATTTGGCAGATTATCACCCTTAGAAAACAAGAAAGAAAGAAAGCTCTTCATTGCATTTCTTTAATTCTGCAGACACCGTTTTTGTAGTGAATTATCAATTTCTTGACTGTGTAGAAGCAATCTTCTTTGCATCCCTGTGCAGTCCCAGTTTCTGTTAGAGTTAATATATCAGTCTTTGTATGAGCCTATCTCAGCATGGTTTCTGAGGCAAATAATTGTAAACTTGAAAGGCTGGTAAATGACCATTTTCTTCAAATGCAAGAACTTCAATTGCAAGTATTTCCTTGGATCACACATATTTTTCCTAAAGTGCCTGGGGACTTCAAAAAGGCCATACCAGCATGCCAATCAATATGTAGGCTCCTTTAGCAAAATGTTTAATGCTATTGCCAAATTTGAAATGTCCAAATGCCAGAATGTCTCTTGTTTCAACTTAATGCCCAATGTCCTACTGCCAAGCACCACTGTGAAGAGCCTAGCTCCATATTCTTGATGGCCTTAGCGTAGGTGTTGGAAGGCTGCCACAAGGCCTCCCAGAAGACTTCTTCTCTCCAGGCTGAAGAAGACCAGTTCCTTCAGTCATTGCTTATAGGAAGTGCTCCAGACCTTGCCTGTCTTGTTAGACATCTGCTGAGCTCACTCTAGCTTATTAATGCCTATCTTGTAATAGGGGACAATCATATGTCTGAGAGTGTTGTCCAAACACTTCTTGAACTCCGGCAGGAGTGGTGCTGTGACCACTTATCTGTGGAGTTTGTTCCAGTGCCTGACCACTCTCTCAGTGAAGAACCTTTCCCTAATATTCAATCTGAACCTCCTCTGATGCAGCTTCCCATCATGAGGAAGCTGTACACCATGATAAAGCCACCCCTCAGCCTTCTTTTCTCTAAGCTGAACAAACCAAGTGACCTCAGCCACTCCTTGTGGCTTCCCTCTAGACCTTTCACCATCTTTGTTGCCCTTCTTTGAACACTCTCTAATAGCTTTATGTCCTTCTTATATTGCAGCACCCAAAACTGCACACACTACTTGAGGTGAGGCCACACCAGTGCAGAGTAGAGAGGGACAATCACTTCCCTCAACTGGCTAACGATGCTGTNAGAAGTGGAATTTCTTGAATTTCAATCTGTTTCCATTGTCTCTCGCCCTTTCATTGTCTACCACTAATGAGGGCCTATCTCCATCTTCGTTACTCTTATTGGGATTTTATATACGCTGATAAGATCATTCTGAGCCTTCTCTTCTTGAGGCTAAACAGTTCCCACTCTCTTATCTTCCCTTCATAGGTCAAATGCTCTTGTTCTTTAATGATCTTCATGGTCCTTTACTGGACTTGGTATAATATGCCCATTTACTTGGGATCTAAGACCCAAACACAGTACTCAGGATGGGGTGTTATCAGTGCTGAGTACAGAAGAATCATCTCCCTTGACCTGCTGTAACTACTGTTCCTATTGCAGACCAGGATGCTGCTGGCCTTCTTTGCTGGAAGGGCACACTGTTGGTTCTGATTCCAATTTCCCACCAGGGTCGTTTTCTGCAAAGCTACTCTCCAGCCAGTTGGCCCCCAGTCAGTACTGATGCATAGGATAATTCCTCCCCAGATACAGGAGCTGCATTGCACTGTCTATTTCTGCAGCTCTGTTTTAAAGAGAAAGTGTTACTGTTACACTGCTGACCAATTAGTAACACATCTGTAACTTACATGAATAGGGATCTAAAAATATAAAAGCTATTGTTTATCACTATATACCACTCTCACATCCAGTGATTTATCAGGGAGTGAAAATGTGACATTCTCCTTTGATTTACCAGACATCTGAGATCCGTCTTGACTGCCAAAATGTAATTTCAAATCTGATAACGTCAAGGTAATACAATAATGACATTTCTTCCTCAAAGACCTAACAATTGGCTGCAGTTAACTTGAATTCCACAATTAAGCTAGAATCAATACCAAAAAGGAGAAAAGTCACAGCACAACTATTACAGAAAATAACTTATTATTTGGTAATGGTACACTTTTCCCTGATGTGCCTCTCAAAGACACACTTGAACATTCATGATTAAATCATTGCAAATGTTTTCCGTTCTGCTATAATGATTTCACCTACCTTATTTTAATATCTTCACAAATTATTCTCTGTTCTCATTTGTTTTGATGTTATCTTGATTTCCACGTTAAAACGTCTTTAGGATTGTCTGAGAAACTGAATCAGGCTTTAAGCAGACAAATATTTTTCTCTGAAGTTCTGCAGTATAGAGTTAATAAAGCAAATACTTATATTTGGCAGATTATCACCCTTAGAAAACAAGAAAGAAAGAAAGCTCTTCATTGCATTTCTTTAATTCTGCAGACACCGTTTTTGTAGTGAATTATCAATTTCTTGACTGTGTAGAAGCAATCTTCTTTGCATCCCTGTGCAGTCCCAGTTTCTGTTAGAGTTAATATATCAGTCTTTGTATGAGCCTATCTCAGCATGGTTTCTGAGGCAAATAATTGTAAACTTGAAAGGCTGGTAAATGACCATTTTCTTCAAATGCAAGAACTTCAATTGCAAGTATTTCCTTGGATCACACATATTTTTCCTAAAGTGCCTGGGGACTTCAAAAAGGCCATACCAGCATGCCAATCAATATGTAGGCTCCTTTAGCAAAATGTTTAATGCTATTGCCAAATTTGAAATGTCCAAATGCCAGAATGTCTCTTGTTTCAACTTAATGCCCAATGTCCTACTGCCAAGCACCACTGTGAAGAGCCTAGCTCCATATTCTTGATGGCCTTAGCGTAGGTGTTGGAAGGCTGCCACAAGGCCTCCCAGAAGACTTCTTCTCTCCAGGCTGAAGAAGACCAGTTCCTTCAGTCATTGCTTATAGGAAGTGCTCCAGACCTTGCCTGTCTTGTTAGACATCTGCTGAGCTCACTCTAGCTTATTAATGCCTATCTTGTAATAGGGGACAATCATATGTCTGAGAGTGTTGTCCAAACACTTCTTGAACTCCGGCAGGAGTGGTGCTGTGACCACTTATCTGTGGAGTTTGTTCCAGTGCCTGACCACTCTCTCAGTGAAGAACCTTTCCCTAATATTCAATCTGAACCTCCTCTGATGCAGCTTCCCATCATGAGGAAGCTGTACACCATGATAAAGCCACCCCTCAGCCTTCTTTTCTCTAAGCTGAACAAACCAAGTGACCTCAGCCACTCCTTGTGGCTTCCCTCTAGACCTTTCACCATCTTTGTTGCCCTTCTTTGAACACTCTCTAATAGCTTTATGTCCTTCTTATATTGCAGCACCCAAAACTGCACACACTACTTGAGGTGAGGCCACACCAGTGCAGAGTAGAGCGGGACAATCACTTCCCTCAACTGGCTAACGATGCTGTACTTCATGCACTGCAGGATATGGTTGGCCTTCTTGGCTGCCAGGCCACTGTTGATTCATACTCAACTTGCTGTTGAACACTGCCCCCAGATCCCTTTCTGCAGGGTTGCTCTCCAGCCTCTTGTCCCTCCATCTGTACATATATCCAGGATTGCCCCATCCCAGGTGCAGAATCTGGCACTTGGCACTTGTTAAATTTCATGCAGTTGGCGATTGCCCAGCCCTCTAATTTTCAAGATCTCTTCTCAAGGCCTCTCTACCCTCAAGGGAGTCAATAGCTCCTCCTAATTTAGTATCATCTGCAAACTTACTTAGTATGCATTTGAGTCGTGCATCCAAATCATTCATGAAAACATTAAAGAGAACTGGCCCTAGAGCGGAGCTCTGCAGAACCCCACTGGTGACTGGCTGCCAGCCTGATGTAATGCCATTTTCTACAACTAATTAAGCCTGACCCATCAGCCAATTGTTCACCTATTGTATTACATGTTTTTCTAGCTTTGTATGTTGGACATTTTGTCCAGAAGGATGCTGTGAGAAACAGTATCAAAAGCTTTGTTGAAATCCAAAAAGATTACATCAACTGGCTTCCCTTTGACAACTAGAAGGGTAACCTTGTCATAAAAGGTTAAATTGAATTCATTAAACAGGACTATCCACCCATGAACCCATGTTGGCTGTGACCAATGACTGCATTGTCTTTCAAGTGTTTTTCAATAACTCCCAGAATAATCTTCTCCATAATTATACAAGGCACTAAAGTGAGACTGACAGGCCTGTAATTACCAGGGTGTTCTTTCTTGCCCTTCTTGAAAACTGGGACATATGCCAGCTTCCAGCCAACTGGCACCTCTCCAGATTACCAAGGTCATTAAAAAATATTTGAGAGAGATCTCAACGATGACATCAGCCAGCTGTCTGGGTGCTCTTGGATGAATCCTATCAGGCTCCATAGGCCCATATGCATCCAGCTGGAGCAGCAAATCCCACACAAGTTCATAGTTGGCTGGGAGTTTATTGCTCCCGCAGTCATGGTCCTCTAGCTCAGGATTCCAGGGGTTCCAGGGTCCATCATCGGTGTTAAAGACAAAGGTGAAGAAGGCATGAAATGTCTCTACTTTGTCTACATCCCTATTTGTGAGGGACCATCCTCATCAAGTAACGGACCAATGTTATCTCTGGTCCTCCTTTTGCTGTTAACATATTTTAAAAAGCCCTTTTTATTGTCTCTCACAGTAGTGGCCAGCTTCAACTCTAATTGAGCTTTGGCCCCATGAATCATCTCCCTACAATGGCAAATAGCATCTCTGTAGTCCTCCCATGTCACCTGACCTCGCTGCCGGTGGCCTTCCACTTTCTTTTTCCACCTAAGCTCTAGAAAAAGATCTCTGCTCAGCCAAGCCAGCTTTCTTCCCTGCCTGTTTGACCTCAGACGCTTTGGAATTGCCTGTTCCTGTGCTCTTAAGAGATGGTACTTAAAAAGTGAACAGCACTGATGGACCCCAATGCCTTCAAAAGCAGAATCCCAGGGGACCTTACTAACTAGTTCCCTCAGCAGCCTGAAGTCTGCTCACCCCATACCCAAGGTTGAAGCTTTGATGATACTTTTCCTCTTAACACCAAATATTTTAAACTCAACTACTTCATGATCACTGTGGCCAAGATGGATACCAATTGCTGCTTCATCCATGAGATCCTCTCTGTTTACCATAAATCTAGGAGGGCACCTCTCCTAGTCAGCTCCCTTAGTACCTTTACCAAGAAATTATCATCAATGTGCTTTAAAAATTTCCTGGACCTGTTTGTAGCAGATGTGTCATGTTCCCAGCTAACTTCTGGGAAGTTGAAGTCACCCATAAGAACAAGGGCAGAGAGTTATCCCTTAGTTCCATAAAGAAAAATTCATTGATGTCGTCATTGTGGGTGGGTGGCCTATAGTAGACTCCCACAAGGACTCCCACATTATATGCTTTTCCTTTGGTCATTACCCAGAGGCTCTCAACCATGTCATCACCAACTGCAAGCTCCGTACAGTCCAGCCCCTCCATTACATATAGCATCACCCCTCTGCCTTGCCTACCCTGCTTATTCCTTCTGAAGACCCTACAACCATCCATTGTAACACACCAGTCACAGGACTCTTCCACGAAGTTGCGCTCATGGCAATGATGTCATAGCTCACTGACTGAGCCAAGGCTTCTAGCTCCACTTGCTTGCTCCTCATGCTGCATGCATTGGTGTAGAAACACTTCATATGTGCTCCCCCAACAAATCATGGAGCAGAAGAACCTCGCTAGCACACATTCCCTGAAATTATACCGTCCCATAGTTCATCCCTGGCAAGTCTGTTTTTGTACTTTACCCCCTAGCAAGCTAGTTTAAAGCTCTTTCAATCAGCCCTGCTAACTCCTGCACTTTTCCACCTCTGAGAAAGGCGTATTTCATAAGGCACCAGCAGGCCTTCCCATGATCAGAAAAAAAAAAAAATCTGATAATGCGTCTAGCCTCCAAGCCACGTATTGATCAGCTGGGTCTGCCTCTTTCTTCCAATATTATTCCTTGCTACTGGAAAGATAGAGGGAAACACTACCTGTGTCCCTGATCTTTTAATCAATCATCCCAAGGCCCTGAAGTCTCTTTTGATCACCCTAGGACTTCTCTTCACTACTTCACCTTTGACTACAGGAAAAAAAAAAAAAAAAGATAATCTGAGGGCTGTACCTAGTGAGTTTTCTAGTAACAGTTTTTACCTAGGGCAGCAGACTTCTCTATGGGTTGGGTCTGACTGGCATATCGGGTCCTCTGTTCCCCTCAGAATGCAGTCACAGAAGACACCCGTCTTTTTTTCTTGACAGAGGTGGTCATGATATGGGGAATAGTGTGACTTGCCACAGGTAACCGCTCCAACCTAGATGGATCTTTGTCCACATCATCATTTGACTGTCCATCAAATTCCAGAGCCTCATATCTGTTGTGTAAGGGCACCTGGGAAGGTGAGGTAGGCAGGGAGGGGGTTCGCCTGCCACCCCAATCAGAAACCTGCTTCCATTCCCCCCTGTCTCTTAAGGGAACACCTTCTGCCTGGTAGCAAGAGAGTAGGAGAGCCTTCATATCTTGTGCTGTGGATGGCTGACGCATCTGTCCCAGGGATCATAGAGTACAATTCCACCAGTTGATCTTCTTCTCAGACTCCCTGATGATCCTCAACCTGCCCACTTCCTCCTGAAACTCGGTCACTAGGCTGAGCAGTTCTTCTACCTGGGCACATCTCCCACAGGTGTACTCACTGCTGCCATCAGATACTGAGAGAAAATTCATGCACGCACTGCAGCCAGAGATCTGGATGGATGCATGTTCCATTACGAGCTCTGTCTCGGTAGCTTCACTGGTTCCTATGGCAGCAGAGTTCACAGGGGACACAGAGAACTTAACTTCCTGCTGGGTTGATACCATGACTGAAGTTTGTCTGTCCACAGCCTGTGTCACTGCAATGGGCTCTTCTTTTCCAGGTGCAGGACTTTGACATTGTCCTTGCTGAGTTTCATAGGTTTCCTGTTGGCTTATTTCTCCAACCTGTTCCTGGTTACCTTCTTCCTCATGTGCCTAGAAATGTGTTCCAAGAAGATATGCCTCATGATTTTTCCAGGGATCAAAGTAAGGCTGGCCAGTCCACAGTGGTGTGGATTGGTCTTTTGGCTTTAAAGTAAATGTAATAATCTTCAGGTAAACGTTTCAAATGAGTTTCAACATTTTTTAAACTATTTTATTTTATTAATATTATCCTCACACTGATCACAAGAAATGTAAAAAGTTCTAAAAATTTCTCCACTGAAAGGGTTGTGAAGTATTGGAACAGGCTGCCCAGGGAAGTAGTTGAGTCACCATCCCTGGAGGTCTTCAAAAAATGTTTAAATTCAGAGCTTAGAGACATGGTTTAATGGTGGATTTGGCAGTGCTAGGTCAAAGGTTGAACTGGATGATCTTGGAGGTCTTTTTCCAGCCTAAATGACTCTATGATTCTATAATTCTACACTGATAAGATTCGCTATCAGCCTTCTCCAGGCTAAACAGGCCTGGCTCTCTCAGCCTTTCTTCATCAGAGAGATGCTCCAGTCCCCTAATCTTCATCTTTGTAGCCCTCTGCTGGACTCTCTCCAGGAACAACATCTCTCTTGCACCGGGGACCCCAGAACTGGACACAATACTGCAGATGTGGCCTCACTGGGGCTGAGTAGATGGGGAGGATCACCTCTCTTGACCTGCTGGCAACACTATTCCTAATGCACCCCAGGATAGCATTGACCCTCTTGGCCATGAGGTCACATTGCTGGCTCATGGTCAGCTTGTCCAGCAGGACTCCCAGGTCCTTCTCTACAGAGCTGCTTTCCAGCAGATCACCACCCAACATGGGGTGCATGGGGTTACTCTGCCCTAGGTGCAGGACCCTGTCCTTGCCTTTGTTGAACTTCTTGAGGTGTGGCGGTTTTACACAGCTAAACAGCCGAACTCCACCACAACTGCTCTCTCACTCCCCCTCCTCAAAGGAACAGGGGGAGAAAATACGATGGACAAGGGCTCAAGGGTTGAGATAAGGACAAGAAGGTTGCTCACCACTTACTGTCATGGGCAAAACAGACTCAACATAGGGAGAATAATATAATTTATTACTATCACTAGCGGACTAGAGCAGTAAGAAACTCAAAGCAAACTAAAAACACTTTCCCCCCATCCACCCTCTTCTACCTCCTCCCCCTGAGCGGCGCAGGGGAACAGAAAATGGGGGTTGCAGTCAGTCCATATCGCTTCATCACCGCTGCTCCTTCGTGGTCACTTTCTCTTCCCCTACTCCAGCGTGGGGTCCCTCCCACAGGATGCCGTCCTTCCTGAAC
>VXAL01016735.1:0-13455 GCA_013399475.1 Chauna torquata
CAGGGATCTTTTTCTAGAGCTTAAGTGGAAAGTGTATGGCCACTGAAAGCGAGGTCCGGTGACATGGGAGGACTACAGAGATGCTGTTAGCCATTGCAGGGAGAGAATTCCTGCAGCCAAAACTCAATTAGAGTAGAAGCTGGCCAGTACTGTGGGGGACAATAAAAAGGGCTTTCTTAAATATGTTAAGACTAAGAGGAGGACCAGAGATAACATTGGTCCATTACTTGAGAGGAATTTCACCTCACAAATCGCGATGTACTCAACTGCCTTCTTTGTCTCTGTCTTTAATACCAATGATGGGCTCTGGAACCTCCAGAGCTCTGAGTTGGAGGACTATGACTGTCAATGATAAACTCCTAGCCAACCCCGAACGTGTGCGGGAGATACTACTCCACCCGGATGCATATAAGTCTATGGAGCCTGATGGGATTCATCCCAGGGTACTCAGAGAGCTGACCGATGTCATCGTGAAACCTCACTCAATTATTTTTTCAATGATCTTGGGAATCTGGAGAGGTCCCAGTCGACTGGAAACTGGCAAATGTTGTCCAGATTTTCAAGAAGGGCAAGAAAGAAGACCCTGGTAATTACAGGCCTGTCAGTCTCACTTCAGTGCCTGGTAAAATAATGGAGAAGATTATTCTGGGAGTCATTTAAAAATACCTGAAGGACAATGTGGTCATTGGCCATAGCCAACACGGGTTCACGAGGAGAAGGTCCTGCTTAACGAATTTAATTTCCTTTTATAACAAGGTCACCCTTCTAGTTGACGAAGGGAAGCCAGTTGATGTAATCTTTTTTGGACTTCGGTAAAGCCTTCAATATGGTTTCTGACAGTATCCTTCTGGACAAAATATCCAGCATACAGCTAGACAATAATATGATGGGTGAACAGTTGGGTTATGGGTGGGACTTAAAGGGTTAAAGTAAATGGGCTTACATCAGGTTGGTGGCCAGTCACTAGTGGGGTTCCCCAGGGCTCCATTTTAAGACCAGTTCTCTTTAATGTTTTTGTAAATTATCTGAGTGCAGGACCCAAATACATACTAAGTTTGCAGATGGTACTAAATTAGCTGTTAAATCCCTCAAGGGTAGAGAGGACTTGCAGAGAGATCATGACAAATTAGAGGGCTGGGCAATCACCAACCACATGAAGTTCAACAAGAGCAAGTGCCGGATTCTGCACCTGGGAAGGGGCAACCCTGGCTATACGTACAGACTTGGCGATGAAAAGCTGGAGAGCAGCCTTGTGAAAAGGGGTCTGGGGGTTCTGGTCGACAGCAAATTGAATATCAATTTGAAGTCAACAGTGTGCCCTGGCAGCCAAAAGGGCCAACTGTATCCTGGGCTGCATTAAGCACAACATCCCTAGCTGGTCAAGGGAAGTCATTGTCCCCCTCTACTCTGTGCTGGTGCGGCCTTGCCTTGAGTACTGTGTGCAGTTTTGGGTGCCTCAATATAAGAAGGACATAAAAGTATTGAAGAGTGTCCAAAGAAGGGCTACAAAGATGGTGAAAGGTCTAGAGGGCAAGACTTACGAGGACTGGCTGAGGTCACTTGTTTTGTCCAGCCTAGAGAAGACTGAGGGAAGACTTTATCATGTCTACAGCTTCCTCATAAGGGTGAGTGGAGGGGCCTGCGCTGATCTCTTCTCTCTGGTGAACTGCGATAAGACCCAAGGGAATGGCATGAAGCTGCATCAGGGGAGGCTCAGGTTGGACATTAGGAAAAGGTTCTTCACTGAGAGGGTGCTCAGGCACTGGAACAGGCTCCCCAGGGGAGTGGTCATGGCACTGAGCCTGCTGGAGTTTAAGAAATGTTTAAACAATGCTCGCAGACATATGGTTTAATTTTTAGGCAGTCGTGTGTGGAGCCAGGAGTTGGACTTGCTGATCCTTGTGGGTCCTTTCTAACTCAGGGTATTCTATGTTTCTATGATTTTATGTCACAGAATAAACTAAATAGAAATAAATACAGAAAAAATATATATTTTTTTAATTCTGCAGGTTTTTTTCATTTACTACAGGCAGATCTATCAGCACACAGCACAATTATTAGACATTGATTTTCAGATTTTATCTTTGTAGTTAAGTTATTAGGAATTTAAATAAATCACTGCACCCTAAAACTGATGCAAAGGGAACAAGACCTACATAGCTGAAATAAGCGTGACTGAAAGTCAGTGGGTAACATTGTGGTAGTGTAATCATTATATCCAAGCAAACAACTCAATACTAGTTATTTTTCGGAGGCAAATTTATATCATATTGATGTTTTTAATACACTGTAGCTATGATTTCATGTCCCTGGATCCATTTTTGATTTCTGAATAGTAATGTGTAGTGAAACTCTTATTTCTGAATTTCCTGTCATTTTCACGAAAATTTTTCTGAAAGGTATGGAATAAAATATAGTCAGTGAACTATATGGGTTTACTAAAAAATCAAACAAACCTCTTCATCCTTCCTGATAAAGTCAAAAAAGTATTGAAGGACAGTCTTTCTACTACAAGGACTAAATGTCTGTCTTACAACCTACCGATTTATCAAGTTAAATATTTTCTCAGATTGCAAAGGATGGCTGCGTGCTTTCATCTTAAATCAACTGTCCAGTATACTATTTGTTTCTGAGACCCAGCAATGTGAATTCTTGTGATTATAAAGGGGCATTTTAGCAGCAGTTAGAAAACAATGTGAGAGACTATAAGGGAAATGGTGAATTCAGAGGGGGCAATGTGAAAAGTTCCAGAATGAGGAACCAAGTGAAAGAAATCGCTATGAAATATTCTATGCAAGTATTTTCTTGTTGCAAATTGACCTTTGCATATGTCAAAGTGACAAATAGTTCATCTCTAAGTTCCACCTGCACTGAGCATGTCATAGGCTGCACACAACTCTGTTGAGAGACTTTGCACCTAAAGGAGCCCTGCTGGAAACCCTGCTTCCAGCCTTTTCCTCTTACATGACCAGACATGTGCCTGCTGTATAATCAGAACAGACTTATGTCACTTTCATGGGACTAAATGTGTAGAAAAGAAGTTTAGATGTTTGCATAATACAAAATTGAGTAACAAGAGAATGGAATCAAAAAATGATAAGGGAAAGATCATATACAAGTATTTAAGGCAGGTCACTGCCAAAGAGTATCCAGGTAGTTATAGATCAACTGTATTTTTTATTATTATCAGAAGCTGTTTATAAGCGAAGAAGTTATAAATGATTGTACCAGTTATTTACATAGTGAATAAGTGAATCTCTAAAGGAAATAATACTTGTTCAATCTACTTGCCAAGCCAAAGTTCTTGGACAGCCCAGCTTCATTTCTTTCAGAACTCAAAGACATGACCCATCTGTAACTTTACTGTGGAGTTGGCATATATTTACCCATACTTGACTAATCAATTCACAAAACAAACAAACAAAAACTTCTCAAAGACCACTGCTTACAGAAATGAGTCCTGTAAAAATGATTCAGCGCCAAATAAGCATTTTAATATCAATTGTAAAAAAAGAAAGTTGCATTATCTTCACCTTTTACTTTAGAAGTTGTTTTAATCAGTGTTTAGTATTAATGAGAACATTTAGATTTTTAAAGGTTCTAAATTGTATTTTGTATGTTTTTTTGAATTTGAAAAAATTGCTGCTTTTATTCACTTATAGAATTCTATGTGCATTTGCCAAGGAAATTATTTTGTGCCTATAATTTGATATTTGATTATATTTGTACCAGCAGTGGCAATACTACCTTTCAAATTTTGTGAATTATTTTGGCTAGACCTATACGTAGTTGAATAATAATTCTATTTCAGAGAATCAAGAACACTTAGAAAGTAAACTAAATTTCTTAATTTCTCTGTCTGACACAAGCTTAATAAGTTTTTGTGTTTTCCTATATTTTAAAAAAATGCTTTAGTGACATTGCTTTGATTCTGCAATATGCTGTTGGTATTATAGTGTTACAACACCAACTCAGCATCGTGTTACGTATTTACGTGTTTAATAAAGATAGAACTCAAAAGTCACTGTTAATTTTAGATACACAAATATTGTCAACAATTTTTAGTTTAAGATACATTGAAGGCTGAAGTTAATAAAAGCATGTAAAACTTGCAATAAATTTGATTTTTATGTCTTTAAAAATAATGCATTTTAAATGTATTCATGGAAAAATGCATGCTTATTTAAAAGAAGGGTTTTGTTTTTGTTTTTGTTTTTAGCATACTAGTAGTTTTGTAATATCAGAGATACCATGCTTCACTGCATAAAGTGTAGGAATAGAAAAAGAGTATAAAGAATCAGTGTATAAATAATGATCTACTCTATGCTGGGAACTGAATATGTAGCCTTCAAGTTTGATTATTGGTGTCATGTGCTATTTAAGTTTTATTAAAAATTAAATGTGAAATTCTGTCACTTTCGGTGTCAATGGCATTGACTTCAGTGTGATCATTTTACCCTGAATTTGCACATTATTTTCTATCTGCTGATTAATGAAGTGTAATAATGATATGAATGCTGGAGTAGGACAGTATTCTTGGGCTTTGTTACAGTACCTTGTTTATTCAACTCATGGACAGTAAGAAAGGAAATAGGGTAAGGGGAAATAATCAGCTTTTTGGCAATCTTATTTCTCCAGCTTCAGTCTTTGTTGCTTATATTCTTCCATGTTCTTTTCTGTTTCATCCAAAATCTGGAATAGAAAATTTTGAATACTTACAAGCTGGTAAGCAGGACAGTTTTCATAAAAAAATATTTGACTGATTCAGCTTGTGAAGAATTTCTACTTCGTGTTTTTCAAATAACTCAAGGCAGATAGTTCCTTAGATGTGAGGTTCAGCCAAAACTGTATTGCCTTTTGGCAAAAAGTACCAATAATTCTATTATTTAAATATGTTTTCACAAATTAATTCCATGAATTTCTGATATTTCGCATGAGTGTGGATTGAGTGAAGACACTGAGGTGTTTTTTTTTTTTAGCCACAGAAAACAATATTCCATGCAAGTGTGGTAGTCTTAGTGCTTACTCTGTAACTCAGAGTGGGTGCCTTGCATGTTAGTGCAAATTGCAAAAGCCAAGGTTAAAGTGACAGGGCCTTAAAATGATAGCAGTAAAAGATGTGTTCTTTTCATGGTATACTCTACTACACATTTTGTGTGAATTAACTAAAAGTAGTTGTAAAATACGTAATTTGTAGCTACACTAATACAGTTTGTATTTAGTATGACAAGTAATGAGATAAAATCTTCTGAAATAATAATAAGAATTTTCTTTGATATAATTCATCAGATAATAATATTTTGAAAGCATACCAAAAAAATAGTTTTTTTATGTTTAACATATGAAACATTGAGTAGTATTTATTTTAGGAACTCAAGTCTTAACAGAAGAAATATATATTTTTAAATGCATGTGTTACTAATAAACTCAAAAAATGTTTTATAGTCTGAAGTGGTTATAAGAAATATTCTGAACAGATGTCATAATCTTTACAATAGATTCAACTACTAAATTACAAAGTGTGTGTGAAAAGCAGGTCGTATCCACTTGCTACTGTTTCACATAAATGCACCTGAATTTCTGATGAAGAAAGAGAAGAAAAAGCACTTTTTCTTGCTTGACAATTTTGATTAAAGCCAAATGCTAATTTTTGTCAGCCTTAGAAGAATACATTGTTGTAGCAAATTGTGTTGTTATTTATCTGCCATTTTAGCAATTATTATTGCTATTAATGGTAGAATAAACATGATATTTGTATGATAAAGAAAAGTATTTGCTCATAACTTTATATAATTTTATAAATAATTGAGATATAGTGGTACATCATGTTCAGTTGAGGACTCCTGACATTCTTATTTGAGTAGTTCTACACATTATTTTGAATTATAAGCCTATTGGCAGGAGTAAGCATTTACTTAGTGTGCTGAAGGGATGCATAATCTATGTCTTCATCAGAGCATAAAGCATCATACAAGTGAATAATAGTTTTGTATGCCGTGAATAATAGCATATAGTGTATAAAGCATATCGTTATTTTATTAAGATGGTTGATAAATGTTAAAGAAAAACAATAATTGATCTGGCAAATAGCAGAGTGCCATGAATTCTATTCTGATATATGAGAAAGTTGAGCGTACTCAGTACTTCACAATATACAATTTAATCTGGTGTAGAAGAGGAATAAAATTTACTGTTATGCCATATACCAATGTAGTGCAAATCACTTTAGCTGATTTTTTTCTGATATTATATTATTCAAAACTGCTTATTTTCAATTTCTAGCACCCTGTGGAAGCCGGTCAACAGGCTCTGAAGGCACTGTATTATCACCAAACTACCCCAAGAATTACAGTGTTGGTCACAACTGTGTTTACTCTATCACTATTCCTAAGGAGTTTGGTAAGTAGATCTCGTCTCATTCATATCTTTTTGCCGCTTGGATGTTTTCAACACCTCTGGATGAATTGTGTGATTGCTTTAATATTAAACATACTAATGTGGAAAAGCTATTTTAAAGTGATATTTCTGTTTATACTTTTTGTCTGACATTTTTATAGTGCACTATTTTCTCAAAATACTTATATCTGCCCTTATCTTTTGAAATAACTGCTGTTCATTTATTTTTGTCTCACTTTGACAAACAAAATATAACTTAGGCAACTTGCAAGGCAATGGCATAGTCTTTCCTGAGGAACAACATTAGAGCAGCATGTCTCTGTCTCTTTTTTGTAGATTTCCAGATCCTCTATCAAAACTTCACTCCTATACCTAACATTTTTTTTCTGGTGACAGTATGAATCTCTTAAAGATGCCTTCAAAAAGACTAGCCTTTTACAGCACTGTTTTATCTTTCCTTATGAATGATTTTATCTCGCTTTATTATTCAGTAGTGCCTTTGATGACTACTGATAGTTTGTTTTTCACTTGGACTCTTTGTTAAGCAGTATGTTTATTCCTTAAATATCTGTCCTTCAGATTTATGCTTGGATATGTAGGACTTTATCCTGACCCACTGCTTCTATTTCAGTTCACTAAATAACAGGTGACTGCGGATAGGAATTGGTATTTACTAATCATGTTGATTTTGCAAACATCCGAGTTAAAGACAATGCTTGAACTGCTGTGTGCTCCATCTGCCATACTTGTAACGACTGAACTCCCTTAATTTGTTCTCAGTTCTAGGATAGAGGTGCATAGGCTACTACAAAATATACAGGCTTTAAAAAGTACTGTCTCCTAAGGCACAGGAATCTCTATTTATTCCTCTAAAGCTTTCAGAAAAATCTAAACACATTTGCACAATTCTTGATTTATTTCTAGTTGCAAGCACACACTTTAGACTTAGCTAATCTGTTTTAGATAGACGGGAAAGATTATGTCTTCCCATTTCCATCAAATCTGATACCTATTAGATAAGCAATATAGTTAATGACACAGCTGACAACACGCAAAGAGTTACTGTAATAAAGGATTCATTTGAAATGTTAGTGCTCTGTACTTTGTATCTTTGACATTCTGGATGGAAATATGATTTTGTGACTTCTACAGTCAGAGGATAAGTAACTGGAAATGAAGATAGAATTCCCAAAATAAGTCAAGCAAATGGAGTGGGGGGACACGACACCCACATATTTATTAAATCCTAGTATAGAATGTTCTGCGTAGTTATTTGGAATAATTTGACAAATACTAATTTTCTTCCCAGTAAGCATGTTAGGAACAGTATTAAGTTCTGTTTGAGCTGTTCACAGTGATGATATATGAAAAAAATGCTGATAAGAAGATGAGAAGTCATGATTTAGATAGTTAGCCCTGTTATAAAGGAATTAGCGAGTTATTGGGGATATGATTATTAGAGTGTCATTCCTTTCATGAGCTCTTTTGCGGTCCTACCTTGGGATGGACCTTTTCTCTTTTTCTTGTGTTTAAACAGTACATTGTGACAATGACACCAAGTACCTGTAGAATGTATCATGGGAGTATTTAACCTGCTTTTGTGAAGACAGAAAACATAAATGCTTGTGTTGAAAGGGAAAGGTAATAAACAAGCCTGGCAGTAGCCATTCAAAAATTAGGGTGATGTGACACAATGAATAGACCAAAACAAATATTTCCATTTTAGCTGCTTTTCTTCAGTGATACTCCTACAGCAATAGAAAGCAGAATGCCTTGCAGCCAAAAGCTCAACTTTTAAAATGTGAGTCTTTGGTTGAATTATACAATGCTCTTTTTTTAATCTATTGTTACTGTTTTTTTCCAATAACAACCATTAAAAAAATCAAAGTAATTTTGACCACCCATTCAATCTTAACAAGTTTTCCAAACTCAAGATAATTATTTGTCTCAGACAAATTTGTCCAATGAATATGTTCGATCTAATGGCTTTCATCTCTATCTCATTATGAATTATTCAAATATAGTTGTGGAGAAGGATAGCCATACATTTTTAATGATGAGCTCCTTAGGATCAGTTTTAGGAATTTTATTACCCATAGTTCTATTATTTTGGGTCCTGATAGAAGACACTGTATTAACAAAATAGCTTACATTCATTTACATTGCTTTGATATGGATGGTGTAGAGATCACTCACTGACAAGATGGTACCCAAGAAATTCTCTGTGGATACTTTGTGAATGAAGACACTAGATTTCTTCCTAAATCCATTTGTGCTTCATGATATATAGATTTGTCAGAGATTATGGCACAACAACTATTAATTGAAACAAGCTTTTGGGAGAATGAAGGGGTACTCCAGCAAAGCTGCTGACGTAAAATAATTTTAAGTAATTTGCCTAAAGAAAATAGCAAAAACTCTTCTTCCATAATCTTCCCTATTGTGCTGGCTTTCAATGTGAAATACAGAATTCAAATATTTGCTGAATGGAACTTCTCCAGGAGCTATTTTTGCATCCAATACACTATGTGATGGTATAGATTACAGTTTAAAAAAAGTTAAACCAGGTCAATATAGCAAAACACACAAACAATGGAATAGCATATTAAATCCGCAGGAGGAAGCTCATTGACCTAGATTAGTTTTAGATGGAGTGAAAGGAAAAGCTATTTCTTGTGCAGCTTTTCAAGTTCTCATGCCCAAAATTCTGTGGAAAAGACATTGCAGTGTGGACTTAAAGTGTTTCATTATTCTGTCATGTGGAATCATGGCTGCAATATTTCATACCATGACAGGTTTGAGCTAGAAGATAAATGATTCATGAAAACACACAGTATGCCACAGGCAGTCTTTTGTAAACATGGAAGACTCATCTTCTTTGACACTCTCCCACTGATATTTTAAAATGGTGTAATGATCATTAATTGTTCAACACTGAAATCCAGCACTGGTTATGATTAAAAGGTAGATATTTAAGATTTTATTTTGTTTTCCTTACACACATGAATTACTGTGTATGCTCTGCTCTGCATAACAGTGTGGTCTATACTCCTGTTTTAAATTAATATTACTAGCAGTAAAATAAATGTTATATCATCTTGCCTCAGCAAATGGGTTTCCTTTCTACTAGAGCAAAAAGATAAATTGAAAGTAAATTGTAAGGTATAGAAGTGTGGTTTATAAGTCATACTATCAGAAAATTAGATATCCACTCTCCATGGCCACTGAAAAATATGAAATTTAAATCAGAGCTCTTCTTTTTTCTTTTTCTTTTCCTTTTTTTTTTTTTCCTATAAGAAAGTTAAAAAACATGCATATAATTGGGAAAATGTCTAGTTTCTATGGAGATTTGCTTTACATTTACAGTAAAATATAATATTAAAGGAATGGCAAGCACTCTATTGATACGCATGACATTTTGGGACAAGATTTCTTAGAACTTTGGCAGTGAAAGTAGACCCAGTTTGCTGCCTTATTGTAAACAGGAATGTTAAAATCATCTCTTCTCTTTAGATCCTGAATAACAGTATAAAGCTGTATATACTTCCTTCTGTTCACAGACACCTTTACAGTATTACAGTGATATCATTTTCAACTTTTCCTTGTGTCTTTTCTAGAATTTCTCTTATGAGATAGCCATAAATTATTGTGAATGGTTTTGTTTTTTTTTTTTTTTTTAGAAACACTGGAAGGTACAGGCAAATTCTGTCCATAAAAACACACAAAGAGCAAATAATGCTGTTAATGTGATTTCCATTAAACAGTTCACTGCATCTAGAATTGTTAGACAACTTAAAACCTGTGTCACACTAGAGTTATTTCAGTACTCATTTGATTTTGAACTCAGTTTACATTTGCGAAGAAAAAAGATAAGCAAGGGCAGATCATAAGTTACAGAATGTCTCAAGTGGCAACCTCACATCAAGAGGGAATGAGAACTAAATGGTATTTATGAAAATACTTAGCTGCATAAAGATTTGCTTTTAATAACTTGAATCCATCATCACTGCTGTGTGGATCTTACTTTCATTTAAGAAATATGACAGACATGTATAGAATGACATTTTTAAAATGTGGAGGATTTAACTCTCCATCTTAAATTAAAATGGATGGAAATGTCTACCTTTAGTATTTTCAACCAAGCAACGCTCATGAACCTTACTCTGTAAACCTTACTCTGTTTCCTACCCTCTTTTCATACAAGTAACCACTTCAAAGTCAGTGGGACTGCAGATAGGAATGCATTTTCCGAATGATGCTTACTTGTCAGTAAAATGGAGTAAAACCACAAAGACAGCTCCAAATGCCTGTATGCCCAACTGTATAAAGGCTCAAGACACTAATTTCAGGAGAAAGGAAAAATGATCCAGCTTGTACCATGTATTTTACAAAAAATAAATCAGCCCACCTTTCCTTCCCAAAAAGAGAATAATTTCAAAATCAAATTACTTCCAAAGAAAGAAAGAAAGAAAGAGAGAAGGAAAAAAGAAAGAAGGAAAGAAAGAAAGGAAAAATATGGTCAGTATTTACTCGTAGATTTTGAAAAAGATTTTTTTTTTCCATATAATCATAAAACAGTATTTTAAGGAATAAATCCACTCTTTGCATATGTGTTTACAAGAACTTGGCATATATACAAAAAAGCTGACTGTGTCAGAGGAGACTTCAAAGAAAAGCTAAAGATATTTTAAGATGAATCACTTAATCCTGAAATGTAATTAAATGCAGTTTAGTTGAGTATGACAATTTATTATATTTGGAGTATGGTATTTCAGTTTTCTGATTTATCAGTTTTCTAAGATCTCTAGCAAACATCATGTGATACTGAGGTCATGTATTTATTATTAACGATAGGAAGAAGTATTTGTTGATTGAGTAAAATCAATAAATGCTAGACAGTTCAAGATCCTTTTTTTCTTTTTTTTTTTTTCTTGGCATTTTTTCAACTCTATTACTCTATTGCCATTTCTCTTTTTAACACCATTCCGTTACTGCAAGATTTTCAAAGGATCTTGTACTATTATCCAAAAACATTAATAATTTTTAGTAAATTCTTAAAACTGAGCTTCAAGAGCTCAGCATTAAAAATATATGGAAGTCCTTTTCTGCAGTTTTCTCTGGACAACTATGAATGAGCTTCATTCATAAGTACAAAAACAGCAGTGTTATCTGTGATAGAATTTAGAAACTCTGGCCAGAACTGAGATGTCAATCAGACTTACAGTTGTGTGGTGGTTTTACCCTGCTGAGCAGCTGAACTCCACCACACTGCTCTCTCACTCCCCCTCCTCAAAGAAACAGAGGGAGAAAATACAGTGGACAAGGGCTCAAGGGTTCAGATAAGGACAAGAAGGTTACTCACTAATTACTGTCACAGGCAAAACAGACTCAACATAGGGAGATTAATTTAATTTATTACTATCACTAGTGGACTAGAGCAGTGAGAAACTAAAAGCAAACTAAAAACACCTTCCCCCCATCCACCCTCTTCTACCTCCTCCCCCTGAGTGGCGCAGGGGAACGGGGAATGAGGGCTGCGGTCAGTCCACAACGTGTCATCTCTGCCGCTCCTTCGTGGTCACTCTCTGCCCCTGCTCCAGTGTGGGGTCCCTCCCATGGGATGCCGTCCTTCCCGAACGGGTCCTGTGTGGGCTTCCCACAGGCTGCAGCTCTTCAAGAACAGCTCCCATATGGGTCCGTACCACGGGTGGCAGCTCACACCAGATAACTTGCNCCCTCCTTCTTCACTGACCTTGGTGTCTGCAGGGTAGTTACTCCTCTCCCCCAGCTGTTGTTGTGCAGCAGGTTTTTTTCCCTTTCTTAAATCTGCTACCACAGAGGCACAACCAGCATCGCTCATTGGCTTAGCTCTGGCCAGCAGCAGGTCCCTTTTGGAGCCGGCTGGAGGTGGCTCTTATCTGACATGGGGCAGCTTCTGGAATCTTCTCACAGAAGCCACCCCTGTGGCCCCCCTGCTACCAAACCTTTACCACATAAACCCAACACAAATTGGTAAAGTGTTTTTTTGTTTGTTTGTTTGTTATCATGTAGTATCAGTACGGACATGTTATACCAAAAAGGAAACATTTGCAGCACTGGTGTGTATGCTGTGTTATGTTCATTTATCTCATTGCCAGAAAATTGCTTTGATTTGAAAATTCTCTGAGTAGACTGACCTGTGGCTGATACATGACTTTTCATGTGACTCTTTTGTCAAGTTAACTTTGAGAGTTAATGAAGAAGGATAAGAATGGTGTCGGGTTGCTTAGAGCCAGAAAAATATATAAGTTGTATGCATTGTGCTAGAAGCAAATAGTACACCCTCCCCCCCTAAATGGAAATTGAATATTCTCAGTGTGCATTGAATGACTGAATGTACATTTATTTTGCACTATAAACTAACTACTTGTTTGAAACATACACTGTATTTTTAAGACATGGTTAATTTTTTACTTAAAAATTATTGTAAAGCTATATAATAAATACAATAAAAACGTGTAGGACAGGGCTTATTGTACTGTGTATGGTTTAGCAAAGAAAAGAGTGTGCAGATGGTAAGCTAGAAACATAAAACTGAAAAGTCTATATTCTGCACAAAAGATGGATATAATAAGCTTGATGGAAAAGAAGTTCTCGTGTAACTCTAAGATTTGGAACCTTCAGAATCAGATGCAATGATACAGTCTGTAAATCTGCATGATTTAAGTGGGGATATTCTAAGTCTATTAGTGGTTACCTTGTCTTGAAGAGCTGCCCTTGAGCATTGCTGATTCATCTGCATATATGTTTTAGACTTACATGCAAATAAAATAGGTGTGTATACATGTCATTTAGCCCTTTGGTGGGATACTTTTGTTGGTTTACTTAGGTACCTAACTATGGAAGTTAGATATCTATCCTAAGCCATTCAGATGCTTGCTGTAATCAACAGAGAGAGACGTATATCTATATGGCATGATTCATCCCACCTAAACCACTTATCTGCAATTTCTAGAGGGAGATAAATCCTTTGTAATGTAAAAGAAACTGCACACTCATTTTGTCACAGAATCACAGAAT
>VXAL01016736.1:4247-34002 GCA_013399475.1 Chauna torquata
TGTGTAAAATTAAAAATCCTGAATATGTTTTTGTTTATAATAAAGTGAACATAAAGCTGTGATGGAAATTTGGCATCTCTACACAGCATCTGCTATTACAAATAATATACTTAAACATGCTTAAAAAATTCACTGCTAGTAATTGACAAAAAAAATTACATGAATTTGTGAGATCATGGGAAAAGTTACTTTAAAGATTTTTTATTATAGATCATTTCAATTACATTCTTGTGAAATGTGCTTCATCTGTATCTCTTAATTGCACATCAAAAGGAGATTTTAATATGAGGGAACCTGTAATTCAGAATGGCTAACTGCATCCTTACACATAAACAGTGCACCTAAGTGGGAGATACAAACGATGTTCATTAGATGGACCTTCCTGAAATAAATGCCTTGCTGCCTCCCTGGCAGTAGCAAGAACAGGTGCCCTTGGAGGCTCCTATAATAACTGTCCATACGGCCACAGGAAACTAAAATCAGCTATGCAGGATGTCTTTTTGGAAAATTTCTGTCACCAGGACTAGTTAAGGATTTTTCTGTTAGTTTTTGGATGCCTGAAACATAGTCACATGCCAGATGCCTGCTGGATTGCATCGCAACCTATTCGTAGAACCTGATGAGGCCATATCAAACCAGACTGAGCCTTTCGCCTCATGGATCAGCCTCTGAACACTTTCTTGTTTACTTCTTGTTTCCTGTCATCTCCATGCATTGTTCAGCTTATTTTTGTTCTGCTTTTTAAAGGAATTACTGATAATGATTTTCATTTCCTCCTTGAGGTGGCTGAGAAATACATGGATCTATTTAAGGAAAGGGCTACTTGGCTGAAATAAGACCTGTTCTATTACTATCCTTTTTGAAGGACACTTGTGATAGTTCGAGAAGAGACAAGTAGAAATGATAACTGAGAACTTCTGTAAACAAGACCTCATGTCTGAGTTAACTTCTATTTGGTGGCTGCTGGTGAAAGCATCCCAAGCACCATCCTGCTTACCAGTCAGCATTGATAGCCTGTTCTCAGTGAGGAGGGGAGGAAGAAAACAAATTAAAAGAACTGATGTTTAGTATTTGCACAGCATTTTTGCAGGAATTTTATGTGGCAGCACAGCAGCCATTTTGACTGTCTCACAAGGCCACCCCCTGCATCTGCTCGGCTATATATTTGTTAGAAAATGAAATGCAGTTAAGAGACTATCAGCACTTTGCAGCTATTCTGTTTTACTCATAGGTTTATGCGTTGTTAATTTGGAAACAATGCTATTATACTTCAGATGGTGTTATGGGGTTGATAAAGAAGCAACATGATAGATTAAAATACGCTCCTTGCAGGCATTCCAAATTGCCAAAGCAGTTGTATTTAGGTTCATTGGGTCATTTATCTTCAAACCACACAGCTGACTCGACACTTGGGTGTTGAGAAGTAAGTGGTTTTGACATTTAGCAGCCCAAGGCTTCTTTTCTCCTTGGGAGACTTGCATGTCAGCTATGTTCGTTTTTTGTCTGCTGCAACTGTTTTGAAGCAGATGGTAAAACCCCACCTCAGCTGCGTGGTTGGGACCCTCACTGCATTTAGCAAAGCTAACCAATTGAATTATAACTGATTGTGCCTGTGGGTATTGAGTAGCATATGATTTATGGTGTTTTAAGTATAGTTTGTGGAAGGTACCAGAACGTAACACTGAATATATTTTGAAAAATCTAGGGAAAAAAACACTCGCAGAAAACCGAACAGAATAGTTTAGAATGAGATAAGCTCCCTTCTGTTCGAGACAGCTACATCACAAGCATTTTGTCTACTGTAGATGTACTACTGCATATATTTAGTTTACACATTTAGTCTTCATTGTATCTTGAAATTATTTAAACATAAGATTTGCACTGAACGTAGCTCTTTCCTGTAATACATGCTGTTTAGGAAATGCAGATTTCAAAGCTGAGTTCTGTATAGATGCTGAAGTGATAAGCCTGAAATAGCAGAGAACATTCAGTGAGGTTATTGCATCAGCACCTCAGCAAGCACTTCTGTTCAGTTAGGCATAAAGCCTGAGGGTACAGTAACGACCAATGTGGGATCAGCAGTTCTATTTTTAGACTGCTGTCTTCCAAACCTCGTCCTCTTGCAGCACAATATTTGGCAAATTGGAAATAATGCATCCTAAACAATCTGTGTAGTTAGAGGTCATGAGTATTCATGCTGCAACATAACAGCAATATATATTCATCTTTTTTAAAAGAACACCCCTTAAAATGAATTTAAATGTGTTTATTCATAATGAATATCTCCAGATAAATGCCTACCAAAGGATATCTTATTTTCAGCTGTTTAGTAACCCTGCTTAATTATGCCTCTGCTGAAACTGGAAAAGGTTTTTGAGAAAAGTGATTAGGAGAAGCTGAGTATTTGCTGCAAGCTACTATTGTGAATACAATACAAAAAGCTGCCAGTACCTTGGTAAAGAGTGTTTAGTAATATACAAGATCTAATCCAAGGTGTACCTTGCAGATGGCATTTTGAGTTGCATGTTCTACATTTTCTTTGCATCAGCAGAAGGCAGCTGAGGTCTACAATAAAACAAGAATATAGTGAATGTTTTACTGAAAATAACACAGAGGACTAGTGTAGCCATTTTTAGTTCACAGGCGATCAGTGAGTGTGTTGCAATGTGTGTTCAGTTATTCTGAACTCTCGGATGAAATCTGCTTGTTAGGTATTGAGCCTCTCAGGAGGGGAGTGTGCTGTATGTATTCATGTAGCATAAAACAGGCATTACCAGAAGACAAAAATCCAGTACTTACAATGTATTTATTCATGAGCGTTCACTTTAGGTTCCATAGGTTTATCATGTACATTAACTTATTGTTTCTGCTTCCTGATGGGATAACCTAAGCTTCATAAATCTGCAACTTCAAAGAATGTTTTGGGAACACACAGTTCTTTAACTGTATTTTGTGAAGTCTGCTATCAGTTCAGAATAATTTGTGCATATTTGTTCACATTAACATTTGTTAGTAAGCATGCAACCAAGTGTTAAGAAAACTGTATGGTTTGCAGGTGTAAGCAGGGCAAGCTGAATAAAATATTAACAGATTTTTTGACAATACTTTCCCTATTGCCTACATGTATTCTGCTTTGACAGCCTGCTCAAATGTGTTTTGTTTCCCTTAGGGTAAAGAAAGCAGGCAAACGCACATACCTTGCTTAGCATACTATTCACGCTGTCTGAATACAAATACATACCTTATGGGGCACTTATAATTCTTTTCTTTGAACAGACAGCAAAATTCCCACTTTTGAAAATGTCTCAAAAATAGTAACATGCCACAAGCAGAGCAGAGGAGGAAATAGAAAGGCAGCCCTTCCTCCCCCACCAACCTCCCCCAAAATTCTCTGTCCATCTCACTAGGCAAAAACTCCTTCTTGACCACAGTCTACCACTCAGTTTGGCTGTGAATGTGTGAGGAATGTGCTCCACCAAGTAACCCAATTTCTTGCTACCAGAAGAGGCATAGGTGCCTCCAGCCAAAATCTCATCTGTAGTTATGTGCCGTCCTCAACGCTTTGCAACAGGAGCTGGCCTGAGCTGCATATACAGATCCAGAGCACTTACAATAGGGGTTGCAGTTCAATTTTTGTTTGTTTGTTTGTTTGTTCCCAGGAATATTAGAGAAAACTCAGAGAGAAATATTCCCAAAGAATGTGCTGCACTATGGCGTCTTACTAGCTGTGCTAAAGCTTAAATCACAGTATTTCTGCTGATGGAAACATCGTATAAACAGAAGTCATCTATTTACAGTGATCAAAGAAACACTTTTTGTGGTTGCATCTAACCAAATATTTTCTTTAAAAGGTAAACTGTTTGTCTGTTAGAAGACATGAGCAGAGACTGTTTAAATGAAACAGAACATACTTACTCATATTTCTAGAGTGCTAAACAGCCCTTCCTGTGAAGTGAGCAATGCCATTTTTGAGAACTGAGGTATTGAATTGCTCTTATTATTCCTCCAAGTTGTTGGTTTCAGGGGAACATTGCAAATGTCGTTGCAAGGGATAATTTTAAACTGAAAAATAATGAGGCAGCCCCACATCAGTATTTTAGAGAAGATGAAACACGATTGAAACTTGGAATATGTCTGAATTTTCACCAGGTGGGGACACACAAAACTTCAGAGGTCCTTTTGTAGCATCCAACAGTGATATATTTTACAAGGAATCACAGACTGAATTTAAGAAAGGGTCTGATGGAGTTAGATTTATACAGGTGACAACTCATGAGTGTTATGGGCCTCTGGAGGACAGAGAAAGTGTTACGTTGTGCCACTTGTGTTTACTCTTTTGTGTACTCTTCCTCAAGGATGAAGTAACATTATATTCATGACATATAGCTTTTTTATAGGCACTAATATAATGAATTTTATATACACATGCTTATATAAAGCTTACTGAACCACAGAATTGTTTTTACTCCTTCCATTTAATCTGTTTTGTCTCTCCCAAGCCCTGATTAGTTTCAAGGGATAAACAACACTGTAGTCGAATAACTTCTTCATTTCCTCCAGGAAGCTAAATTTTCATTACCACTTGTTGACGTTTCTGTTTGGGGAGATTTTGCTTTTTGACTCAATTCTGTAAAGCTGGATCTAGTTCAAGCTTCAGGCAAAAACCCTGAAGGCACAGAGAACAGAGGCTACTTCTGTGCTGCTCTTGGTATGGTCTTTGTGGTGACACAACCTCAAGACCTTTGAGGTAGACAAGTCATATTTTTTTCTGCAGGTGGTGGTGTAGGTGGCTGCTGTATGGTGTGGCTTTTGTGCCATAATTATCTGCACCTTGACCAACAATTATCTTATATCCTGCATGCAACTTTCCTGCCTCTGGTGGTGGGTGCATATCAGCGCACTGCACCAAGTCCATTTGAGTTGCAGGTGTCTTTGGAAATAACACAACTTATCCAAATCTGCTGTAACAAACATTTTTAGTCCTGTGGAGAACTTTTCAAATAAGTGGTTGTATTTCTACAGGCAGTTGGCTAAAGCCTCACCATTTTAAGATGCCTCAGTAGGAACAAAGAACAATCCAATAGGACAAGGAGGAGACATTTGCTTTCAACAGTACCTTTTTCAGTGATATGATTGGAGTTGGTCTGGAAGTATAATAGACAATTGAAACCTTTCCTGTTGCTAGATAAAGATTCACAGGAAAATAAACCAAACCAAAACCAAAACCAAAACCAAAACAAAACAAAACAAAGCACACACATACAAAAAAAAATCCTATTCATCTCATCAGGGAGAGAAACATGTCCAAAGCTAATAGGGCAAATAGTTCTTGTGGGCAGAATTTGACCACTGAAGCTAAAAAACAGCCTCATTTTATATCAATCAGACCAAAGCATTTAGGAAATCATTCCTGCTAAATGTTCTTTCCTATATATGTTATGCCGAAGTACAGTCTATGAGAAAAACATAACACTTGCATTAATTGCAAGGAATTCTGCAGTCAGATAGTGCATTATGTAATAGTTACAGTGTAAGTGCTAAAGCACATCATTTCTTCTTGTTTCTATAAATCATCTAGAGATATTTATTTCTCCTTCAGCTCCTAAAATACCTTTTAAACTTTCAGTTAAACTATCTGTATTCTGTAGTTCTTTCTTTTGTGCTACTTTCTTCTGTCATGTTTTCTTTTTTTTTTTTTTTTTTATTTTAACGTTTAGGGTTTTTGNGGTGCAGGTTCATGCTCTTTGCCACTCCTTTCAGCTCAGAGGCTTGATATGACAAAACTGTTTTGCTTAAATGTAATTTAAAGGGCTTGACTGGGGTCTCTAAAGTCTTCTGGAGGATACTCTGACCAAAGTGTCAATGTTATTGAGATAACTGAGTAATACAGATATTTGTATTCTAATTCAAATACACAATTTTTTTTTTTCATTTAAAAATTTAAGATACTGTTGCTGTGATGGCTATTTTCATATTCCATTTCCATGATCTAAATCTTTTTTTGCTCTTTCTTAAAGTTAGAAGCTAATGCTTCTGAAGTGTGTTTGATCATGCGCTCAGTCCTGAAGCTTAAAAACAATGCAAATATCCTTCTTTTAAACTACAGCTAAAATTGAATTTCATTGGTATTCTTCAGCCAAACTTGTTCTGAGTCATAGGCAAGTCTGCCTTGTTTTCAACAAAAATTTTTCAAAAATATCTTACCAGAAGACTCACAAATAGATGTTAACATCCTTAAGAACAGTAGTGAATCAGAGTTATTCTCACAAAGGCATAAATTATGTCCCTTGAAAGCATTCCAGGGTTTGAGTCTGACTGGTATTTAATTAATGCAAAGCATAGACTCAAAATCAAGATGCAGTGTAGAAATATGAGGGTAATTTTGTGTTTGATATTTAAACACAAGCTGGCTGGGTCATTCCAACATGCAGCTTGTCTGGGACACAGCATTGTTCACTGCAGGAGTCTGGAGATGGACTGCTCTTTGGTTTAGCTATAGTAGTTCACTCTTGTGTTACTCGACTCTACCATTTAGATACAAATCATAGAAAAAGTTAAGAGAGACTATAAGACTTCCTCTTCCTGAGCCAGGTGGTGTTTATTGCTCTCCTATGTAGACCCTTGACATTTTTTCCCTCCCTCTCCCAGTATAAGAAAGACAACAGTATCATTTCAGTAATCTGTTTCAGTAATTAGCTATTCAAACCATGAGTGTTCTTAGTGTGTAACTTAAATCTTTCTTGCTGCACTTTAAGTCAGAGCTTATGTGTTTTATTTGTAGCTCATTCCTCTTCTTTTTACAGCTACCTTTTACTCTTTTGAAAATTGTTACCTTACTGAAAGAGCTGCAGCAGATAAGCAGAGATATTATAAGAAATTCTCCACAAGTGTTCTGCACACACAGACAGGATGACTAACGAAAGTAGAAAAAAGATAAACAGAATACAAGGGGGAGCTGCTGTGGTACTTGTAGCCAGTTTATATCCTTAAACCTTTTCTTTATGGTAGTCGTATGTGCTAGTACATGACACCTGCTCTCAGCTGGCAGCGGAGTTAGCTGAAGGGTTTGGACAAGCATTGCTAGGAGTTGGAAGATTACACTTAGTATTCTGCTTGAACGAATCACTTGCTAAAACCAAACCTCTTCTCTGTTCTTGAGTTTGGTGGTAGGGATTTGGGCAACACATTAAATGAGTGCTAGAGTAAACATTTAGGATTAGGGTTAGGTTTAGAATTAGAGTTTGGCTTGGAATGGCAGGAAAGAAGAACTGCAGTTCCTGCTAGGTTTCCACAAATTTGTTCCCATAATAGTACTGCTGGTTCTGCTAGGGCATAAGGAAACATCATATGACTTGTTCGGGCAAGAGTAAGATCTCTCAGTTAGGGATACAGTAGTGTTTGGAAATACAGGGACGGCTGAACTACAATGTAGATAGGTTTCCTGACCTATTTTAAATGACCGAGAACATGCTGGATTTGGTCTACTGCTCTAGAATTAAGTCCATTACTGGAGTTAGGGACCGAGACTAGGATATAAAATTCTGGGATATTTCTTTGGAAATAAGTGCTGTGTGTAGCAATCTTTTGCTCTAGAGTTAATTATTGCTAGTTCAGGGCTAGAAATAAGGTTAAAATAAAAGTCAAGGGGGTGCTGAGCTGCAATTATGTCTGCGTTTGGAAAGTAACATTCTTTGGCCACTTCCATGTCAAAAAACAAAGTCTGTTCTTGAACTTAAAGCTTTGGCTTTGCGTGAGAAACTGTACTACCAGAGAGCACAACATATTATGTTTACGAAGACCCTAAAGCAATCAGCCTGACAGGGCCAATCTAAAGATCAGCCAATTTAGTTAAAGCCAGCACTGATTACGGTTCAGGCCTTCCTGCATTTCTGAGTCCTAACCCTGACTTAAGCCATGAGTTTATACTAGGTCAAGCGATGGCCATTGCGCCAAGTTTGGTACAGAATCCTAGCTCTTTACATTTGCAGTACATTATTCTGGAAATGGAAGATCTGAGGAGCTCCTGTTATTGTGGGACTTTAACATGTATACAAGATTAGGATTCTAATGGTGGTGTGGCTGTTACCGAAATTACACTTAAGTGAAGGTGTAGAATTTGGTTAGGATTCTGAAATGTAGAAAGTTCTGAGCTGTGGTCAGTTCTGGGTTTAGAAGTGTTCACTAGCATAACTTTAGGGCTTGACATGTTATATGTGATGGGAACTACTATGCTAAGTGACTTTCCATCACTTCCATTGTGTTGCCCTAAACATAATGAGTTATACCCCATGAGTTATATCTGAGGTTTGGGATAAGGAATGCAGAGAGATGAGGGTTCACTTTAATATTGTGCTTAGAAGACATGGGTAGACTAAATTTAGGAGCAGTATTATTTGGACCTAAGATATTATGTTGAGTTTTTTGAGCTAGGCACCAGTCTCCTAGAGACCTAAATTCAGTATGTTCATTTAAGCCCCTGTGGAACCAGGTATGAAGTGAGGATACTGTAGTCCTTCAGATCTCTCAGTTGCCCACATCTCTCAACTTCATTTATTTCCAAGCACCCACCTAGCCTTAGTTCGAATCTTAGAGAATATGGCATTGTTAGCTAAAACTCAGCATTTTCCCATAGTTCTATGAGGAATTACCTCTGATTCTAGACTGGCAAGCCTACCTACAGTTAGATCCTTTATTAAGTCCAGTTCACAGACCTGTTTTGTAACTTAAACCTTAACCTTAATATTAACCCCAGCCCCAATCTTATATTTAGCTGCAGAGCACTGACCAAAACTCAGCAGGTTCCTTCTAATCCTGTCTTAAATTTAGATCAGCTAACTTCCCAAATCACTATGAAACATGGATCAGTAGGCCCTCTGTGTTCAAACCCTCAACTCTAACAACATTTCCAACCTTACCTCTCATTACAGACTCCAGCCAGGAATCTTTCTTCTCTGAAAATGTTAGTTTCAGAAAGCAATAATAAATTCTGCATATTGTCAATCCCGTACGAAAGATCCTCACACATTTTATGATCAAGATATTTCTCTGGTCCCTTGAAATGCTAGTCTGCACTTTGTGGATCACTATTTGGACTTCTGCCTGTTTGCTGATTATCCCAGGTACCCTTTCAGATCTGAAATAATTGTTTCTAAGACAGCAGAGAGACAGCAGCAGTTCCAGCCAGACAGTGAGAGCTGCAGAGCTATCTGTGCTTTGACTACATGCAATGCTTAAGGTACACTGCATTGGCTAGTGGTACTGTAAAGACTGATATCTTTATTTCTGCTAGTAGATTTGCACCTGAGCACTTACCCTTAATTGTATGGAGTGTTCCTGCATGCACTACAGGGCAGATACTAACAAGCCTGCGCTAGTAAATAGGTGCATTTGTATGAACAGAGTCTTTTGTGAACTCTTCCCCTCCATGCTTAGAACAGATCAAATTCTTTACCCAAAAGATAATAAAAGGTTAAAACATACTATGGTTCCCTATATGGACCACAATTATCAAACCACTAGATAAAGATGACTTTTTCCAGAGAATTACTCTCTGACTGTGATTCTAACTTGAAAAAAAATTTGTATGTGTACTGGCCAAGATGGAGTTAACTTTCTCCATAGCAGCCCATATAGTTCTGTATTTTGGATTTGTGGTTAAAACAGCATTAGTAACACTGCAATGTTTTGGCAGCTGCTGAACAGTGCTTACAGAGCATCGAGGCTTTCACTTTTTGCCACTTGAAATTCTCTTCTTGCTCCCCACCCCCCTCCAGCAAATAGGCTGGGGGTGGACAAAAAGTTGGGAGGGGACACAGCTGGGACAGCTGATTCAACTTGGCCAAAGGGATAATCTACACCATACAGCACCACGAACAGCAATAAAACTGGAGCAGAGGAAGCAAGGAGGGCTATCGTCGCCTTCCGAGATAGCCATTGCTCGTGGCTGGGCATCAATCTGCCTGTGCGAGGTGGTGAGTGAGTGACTGTGCATCACTTGTGGTTTTGCTTGTTTGTTTGTTTGTTTTCCCTTCTTTCCTTCACCTGTTGAACTGTCTTTACCTCAGCCCACAAGTTTTCACACTTTTGGTCTTCCTTTTCTCTCCCTTGTCCTGCTTGGGAAGGCAGGGAGTGAGTGCGCAGCTGTGTGGGTGCTTAGCTGTTGGCTGGGACCAACCCACCACACTATTTTAAGGGGAAGCTGATAACATGATCAACTTAGGAGTAAATAATGACTCAATATTAAGCAATTGAAAGTATTATCATTTCAGATTTGTCAGGTAGACCTATACTGCGGCTTGCCTGTATTTCATAAACCTCTTAATAAATCCACAGGTAACCCTCCTCTGGCACTAATATATTTTGCAAAACATATATCCCAGCATGAGTATTTCTATAAAAAATTATTTGGCAGCTGGGTAATTCTTGCAGTCCAGGAAGCTAAGCTATGAAGAGCATAAAGTGCAATTGGTTTTCATAGTAAAATTTTGTTAAAGTATGGATTCTTATTCACTGCATCCATTTATTATATGCATTTAATTATATATGCTTATTTTATGTCCGCAGATAAAGTTCTATTGGATGAACCTCCAGTGGAATGCAAAATACAAAGGTGTAGGTACTATATATGCATACAGCTCAGAATCTTGGTTCGAAGTATTTTGAATTAGACTCATTCCAAAATGTTTCAATTACATTAGTTCCTAATGACAGTGAAACTGAGAAAGAGAAACTAGTGAATAGCAACCACAGGGATCAAAAATACTATTAATGCTTCATTCTTTTCTTCATTCTTTTTCATTTCAGTATTCAATGCTTTATCACTAAGCCTCCCTCTTTTCCTTCTACCATACTATACTTAGGCTACTTGATAAACAAAGATGAGGAATTTTAGTGGCAACTACTTTGTCTTATTATTACAGTCAAACCATTCTTTCTGTGATGTCATTAATACACCAGCTGTATGGTTGGTTTCATATCTCCACATAAGGAAAAATCATAATAACCTAAGAATGATTTTGTAACTCACTCCACAAAATGAGTTATTAGTACATTAATGACTCCATCTAATGACTCCATCTTGACATTTAACATTATTGCTCATTAAAGAATGAATGTTTCTTTATAGTTTTTCTAATTTCTTAAGAATAAATGGCTGGGCTATGTTATAATCTCACATTGACTCTCATGAAATTGTTCAGCAGTTGTGTTCATATGATTGAAACTCTGAGCTCACTTTTTGAGTGTTAATGAATGCTCCATAAAATTTGCAAAATTGCCAATGTAGTAATCATGAACCTTTCAGCATAGAAGCAAAACAAAGGGTAGCATTTGAAAACCTGTATCACTGAAATGTGCAGGAGGAGTTCTAGTTCTAAAAGCTTTTATTTTACCTTTAAATTCAACTAATCCTTTAAATTATGCCTCCAGGAAAGGAAGTTTGCAGACTGTCAAAGACAGAATAACATAATCATGGATACAATAAGACATAATCAGGAAGCGAAAGGACATTACTATTCCTGAAAGTATTAATATAGGCTCATGAACAGCCTGTTGCATGATTTCAAGCTTGGTAGAAGTAGCGTAAAATTAACTTGCCCTGGTATTGAAAGGACTGCAATGATGAAAGCGTTATAGGTGTATTTTTCCCTCATCACTTGTCAAGGTAATAAAACACACCATTCCCTGAGCCATGTTTGAGTGGAAGATATTCCTGTGCTATGACATTGCTGTCAGTGTCATGACTAAACACCAGCTGCTGTTTTAAACATGCAGCTCGACATTTAAACATGCAGTCAGCACTGAGATGTGCTTATATGTCTCAATCTTTTTACCTGCAAAGTTAGATTACTTAGATAAGCTTTTGTACAAATTATAAATTAATGTCCTCATTGCCGTAAAAGACTTCCCTAATACATGACAAGGCATCAACATGCTTCACTTTGAGATACCAGTTAGGAGAGAGCCAATTGCATGCAAAACACAGATTAGCAGCAGATTAAATGTCATCTTCTGTGCTAATGAACTAAAGTGTGACAACGACATATAACATCTTGGTTTGGTCCTGAGTCATTGTCCCAGATACCTACTGCACCTGATGTCAGTAAAAGGAAGGCTAGGAACAATGTAGTTCAAAATGAAGCTGAAGGGGATGCTTTCTCTTTGAGGGTAGTAACTGCCATGACCTTCATCTCCTCAACAGCTCACTACACCTCATGAGCGTGGGTGGGTAACACGTATCCAGAATGTATCAACACTCTTTTGACTAGGGGTACAAAAATAGTTTTGGGAACACTGAAGCTAGCACCAAATGTCTGGCCTCCAATCCTCATGCATAACACCATCATCTTCGCTTAGAAAAGCTGCAATGTTGTGAAAATACAACTATTTGGTAATTTTTTCCATGCATCAAGACTTCCAAAATATGCAGAGATGCCAACCTGAGGCAATACTTTGAACTATTTAAGGACAGCATGCCAGCCTGGACAGAAAACATCATCACAGACTTGACAAAATAAACCTTGAAATATTAAGTCACTGTGGTTTACGAATCAAACTATGCTAACTAAACTGCATCAGACTATGACATAGGCACTGCAGTCACCTTCTTTGCAAATGGAAAATGAAAGACAACTTTTATTACAACCTTCAAGGCAACACTGATACAAAGGATTTTGTAAATAAGCCAAAACTCCTAAAATCACAATTCTATCAAACAGCAAACTGCAAAACCACTTGCTTGCCATATTTCTCTTAATAGGCATATCCTTTAATTTTCATGTTTTGGTTACTGCTAGGACCTGTACTAAATGAGGATTAGGAAGAAAATGACAATGTTCATAGTACTGCTGACTGTGTGCACTCCCCTAATTCATCTATTCACCCCTGCATATAAAAGAGAGCAAAAAACCCAACAAGCGGGTATTAAAAAGATAGTGAAAAGTACTCAAGTGATATCTATTCAAATGTTTGTGAAGAGAACTACATGCATGATAACTTGATGACTATCTCTTCTAAAAAGCAAGTGAATTCCGTGCTTACAGAAGTAAAAGACATCCTTTGGAAGGCTGACCTTGAATTTAGATACAGAGAAAGTAAGTAACCTGTGGGATTCTGTAGGCCTATTAGTCCGAAAACACCTGCTCTCTAATCTTTTATTTCTAACCTTCTTCTGTGTGGAAATCATGATCGAGGCCAGGTTGTCATATTTTGCAAGCTGCATGCATGGGAAATTGAATAAGTTTAAAATTTGGACTAGAGATTACAGAAGAGAGTGGAGAAGTGTACCCAAAGTTGTGACGTGCAGATTATCACACAGGTTCAAAGTGATTGAACATAAAGTTTTCTGATATAAATGAGTGAATTTTTTTGGAGCATTTTGCTACAGTGCATGCATTTCTCGGAGCAGAAACCTGTTCTAGTTGCTCTCAGAAATCTGTATCACCTGCTTCCAGCCACTTTAGTTAATTTGCCCTCTTTTTCTGAAGCAGGTTTGTGGGCTTCATGAATTACGTGGAGAAGTTAACCTCTGCAATTATTCTTACAGAATGCTACCAAAAAATGCTGGGAAAGGTTTGTTTTGACATATGGAAAGAGCTTTTCATTATGTATCCATCATTAATCTTCTCTCATTGTGTGAAATTTCTTGCTAAGCTCAAAGCAAGTATACATTCAAAACACATCTGTTGCACTGACTAAATTTGTCTATCTTCTGTAGTGAAGGTCAAGTGCCCAAGATACGTAGTTTGCTTTTAAATTTTAAAAAATGCTTTTTAAATTTGCTTCTTTTTTTTCCCCCAGCTCTACAGACTTTTGTCACTTTCCTCATACCAGCAAATGAAAAAAAAAAAAAGAAAATCGTGAAGTTTGGTTTTTTTTTTTTTTTTTTGAAATAAGTCAAACCATGCAGGAAAGCTGTGAGGCAAAAACACGCTTAAATTTGAATCCTGGCTTTGCAAGTGGCAACTAGTGAAACTGATACAAAACCAAAACAATGAGTATTCAAAGATTTCATTGGATTTGCACATCTCATACCTTTCTCTTTTTCTGTTTTTTTTTTTTTTTTTTTTTTTTAATGTTTGTTTAATGTTGTCTGGTTCATAGCATTGTAGATGAAATAATTCACAGTGATAGAGTTCCTGTCAGAGCTGTAACAGGTTTGCAAATACTTTTGTAGCTATGCTGGGCTTATTGTGATGAAATGTCAAACAAATCTCAATGATAGTTCTCACAGTGGAGATACATCTCTCACTCAACCTTTCAGGCCAGTTCTTTCAGTCTTTCCTGATTCTTCATTGCCTAAAAGCCTGTGTCATTTTGAACCTTGCTCTTCAATGTGTCAGTTTGTTTTAAAGAGTTTATTCTTTGAGCTCTGCGTTAGGTGAAAATTTGCTTCTATCTAAGGAAATGTAAGACCGATTTTTGTATAGATTTCACTTAACTTAATTGGAAAATGCTGTCATTTGCTTAATTGGAAATGGTAATGTAAAATTTACAAAAGCAATCCAAAGGAATTAAGCACAAAATCACTACATTAAAATGCTAGTTTGTAGGTGTATTCATAGCTGCCCTATTACCATGGAAATTAATGTAAAAGTCTTAAATACAAAGGCAGCCAACTTTCTATCTCTTTTATAATTTAGTATTTAAAAAAAAAAAAAACTCTGTTGGCCAAAAACAATTATCAAATAAGCCATTTTAGAGGGAAAATCTGAATTGCACAGCACATATTTAGCAGGTCAACATTTAGCTTTGTGTTAGTCCCTAAACATCATTCCACAAATAGCTTGTGTGTAGAATATCCGCCAGTCTTCTCTCCTTTTCTCCTTCCATATCATCTCCATCATTCAGCACAGTGAGACATATATTTACCTTGTCTGTGCCTCCCTCTTAAAAGAGCTTTTTTTTAGATCACATGCTTCTCACATGACTGTCTTTCCAGAATTCAATTCACAGAACAGCTTCACCAGTCCTCCAAGTCCCATCGATTTGGTCAAATCAAGCATTTATCAGAAAAATGAAATAGAAAAGGGAAAAGGGCTTTCAAAATTTTCAATGACAGATGCCATCTTGTGCTGCTTCAGAAGTGTTTCTTCTGAACAGCTAATGCGGATTGTGGTGAAATCGCAAATTAACTTTTGGGTCATGGTGCCATTTTTACATTTCTTTTGTTTTTCTATTTCTGCACTCATATCATTTTTACGAAATGGTTGACAGAATTCCTTGACAGCTATTTCTTTTGCCACTTCTCTGAAATCATAGCCATAAGTCTCAGTAACTAATAGTATTTGTCACAACATCAGAATAGTATTAAACCCCATCCTCCATAGTTCATATTGTCCTTGATACATGATAAAAAAATTTTAGGCAAAACTACAGGTGTTGATAGAAGGTTTTTGTTTTCCGTTCTTTTATGTATATGGAGGACCAAATTCCACTGAAGTTGGTTAGTGAACCATTACTGGCAATGCTTAAGCAGATTAACAGAAGAAAAGATTGCTCCTTATTGAACAGACAGACTAATAACATCTCAGATAGGAGAGCCCAGTATGTAATTATTTACCACTCTAATATGTACATTTGCAAAGAAAATAATAATATAAAGTTGTTATTTTTATGCTATGCTGAAGTCTTGGATTACTCACAAATCCTTGTTTAGCAGAAGGCCCTTTGCTAGAGGCCCATATCTTTTGGCTGCAGATGGCAAGCTGGCTGCCTCCAAAACTCTGCCAGTCTCAGTTAAAAGCATTTAATGATAATGCACACTTTTGCATTGATTAAGTAGAGCCAGGCAGATATCTCAGGATGAATGTATTAGATAAACCTAAAAAAATGGACAAGTCTGCATGGCACTGTATACCAAAACCCAGAAGTTTTTGGCAATTGTCTAATGACAATGCTAGCCAGAGTCAAAAGCACGATCGAGAGGATATTCGCTGTAGATTATAATTTAATGCAGAAGCTCAGTAATTTTCCAGAAACCTTCCACAAACCAGAAGATGGATTAGACATATATTTACTTCACTACAGCAGAGTTGAAATTATTTCACAAATACTTTTTTTTGGTGTAAGAATGAAAGAAATCTGGCCAAAACTGTAGACTACTTTTCTTCAACTGTGTAAAGCACCAGGAAAGCAAACATTCCCAGTGCTTGTCTAAAAATGAAAGTTCCCCATAAGTCCAAAATAATAAATGAGAGGATAATGTAGTTAGATAATGAGGTATCTGGAGTCACGGAACCAGATTACTGTTATCCACATGGCTGATTCTATTGCAGGTCTAGGTGATGCAGTGACATTTAATACAGAAGAAATACAACAAATTGTTCTACCTGAAGATCTAGCTCCCCTCTCTGTAGCTATTTGTCCCCATGAAGATGGATTGTCAAATGGAACTTGTGATGACAAAGGACAGTAGATGTTGATTTTATAACATTTTGTATTTATTTTGTATAGAAAGCACCGAAGTTTACTGACAATTCACTGAAGCTGTTCTTAAGATTTCTGTGCCAAAATCAAAAAAGGATGACAGCAGTTATTCTTGGTTTTCTCAAGATTTTCTTTCTGAACTTCTCTAGTAAAGGCTGAGGAAGTCCATTGGACTGGATTTTCATTCTGCTTTAGGAGTGAACAAGAAAGAATAACTCGACTTTTGCCTTAAAATGATTCCCAGCTCTCCTGAGAAGAAGCCAAAATGATCAGACTCTTTTGAATTGCGTGTCATATTGACTTAATTATCACTTCCTGGACCATGCTGTGGGCTGAACAATGCAGCTACACAGCTTTGATTTTCACCAGCTCAGCTGGTTCAATGTTTTCAGTGATTTTAGCACTGTGATGAACAAGCCCCCAAGTAAATTGTTGTTCTAGCTCTCCTAGGAATGTTCTTCTGCTCAGAACTATTACAGGATGTTGTGCAAAAGCTTTTTCCTTTCTTATGCCATCTGGGGATTCCCAAATGCTGACTAAATTGGCAGCTTCCTACATACAGCAGGTGTAAAATCTTCTATACCAATCTAGCAGGAAAAAGGAATTTAAGTAGAACCAAGAACTTCATGGTTTTCCATTTATTTGTCCTTGCAAATATTGACTGGAGGGTTCAGCTCAGGCTGTGCTTTTGAAAAAAAAAACAAACTTCCTGGATTATATCCGGACCACGTATATGCTTCAGATATATTTTACTGGTGTTTTTCTGTTCCTTTGATCAGATTATCTGACCACTTTCCAACAAAACAGCCAGTTTGGGCTGGCCCTGTTGATATGAAGATTAGCCCAGAAAAGGATGGTTTTTTCTTTGTCTGGGTACAACTGGCTAAACTATATTTATACATGATAAAGAGGGGAAGCAGAAAGGAGTTCTAATACCCTAAGGTACAAGTAACCTTTCCCCTTCGAGGTCTGAAAAAATAATTCTAAAGTAGAGCAGCCCTAGTGCTGCCCTAGATTATGTTCATGCCAGCTGTAAGCAGCAAACTGAATCTGACTCAGTGTATTGTACATTATAGGGCAGCTATGGGTAACTGCAGCACTTCAAACCTTTTATCTGTTGAGTCTTTAATGTCTGACTTTCATACTGAATTGCTGCAATGTCAGTAGATTGGATTTCCTCACTCTTGATAAATCTGATTTTGCAGTCAAATACTTTGCCCTCATTTCATTAGTTTTAAAAATGAGAAACTCTTAATTTCTGGACAGTAATCAGCTTCTAAACAGACCCACCACATTATAAAAATCTGCTGAGAAGTTGACTTCTGGGTCAAGTGTTAATGAAGATGCAGAATTTAGCAGATGAGGACTCTGTCAGTGACCATGCTGACAGTATTGACCAGTTTGTCATCTGATCCTTACCTATGTTTTTTTTTATATATACTTAGTAAATTCATTATGTTTTCACTTTTGACATATTTTAATTCTCTCCTCCGCCCCCCTCTTAATTTTAAGGTTGGAACATCTGTTTTCATGTTTCTTGTCTTTTCAAATTGTCATCTGTGGCTTGAATGTAATGGCAAACAGGTTACTGGCAAGAGGAAAAACCCCAAAGCCTGGAATTTGCACAGCTGTGCACTGCATTTATGAAAAAATGACTTTGATGTTTGTAGTTTAGGCTAACTAAAGCTTTATAAATTGTATGTGAATCTTTTATAACTATAGCCTTACATTTCCACTTTGGAAATGAAATATTCATTGCAATGGATTACTCTCCTCCATATTAAATTCTCTGGAGAAGCCCTTCACGTTTTCAAGTTGTACTTAAATTATACTACTCTGAAATTAGTAGTACTTTTATTTCCCAGTGGTAACGGTTTCTAGATATTCAATAACCTTAAGAGGAAATGACTATAGGAAAATTACATAAGCACATACCCTTGAGAGCTTAAAATGATTGGGATGATTAAAATGGGAAGAAAGGCTATATCAGAAACCTGAAAAGAATAGCTAGTGCTGATAAGGATTTTCCACATAAATTATTTTAATTTAATCTTATCCAGAGATTTCTTTAACAGTTATGATAATTAAGAGACTAAGCCATTCGTCATGAGTTTTGTGTCCATTTTTCTTCTGGTGAACTGTATACAAGTGATAACAAGGCAAATAAATGCTGACTACTACTATATTTGTCCTCATAGTTCTGTCCTTGTATGTATCACAATTGTCTAAGCTAGATGAACAATGAGCTTTGATCCTATTGCTACTTACATGTGTACAAGTTAGCAGTAACTGAATAATGGCTAAAACTGCTGAAATCAGAAAATTTTGCCTTTAACGTGACCTTAAAAAAACTTCCAGTTATAATGTTTGCTCTGTATTTGTGCCTCTTTTTGTGCTAATGTTCTTATAAATGAACCCAGTTTCTGTTAAATTTACCAGAACAGTGACTTGTAAGGGATAATTACAAAACACTCTTAAAAGGGAAGTTTATCCTTCATAACTGTAAATATTCATGCCTGACTATGATTAATAAATTCATCCAGGAATAGGGCAGAATAGTACCATGTTATCTATGTGATGAGTCATCTCAGATTTGGTTATTCCATGGTGAATATTTATTTGTATGTTTATATAAAATACTGACTCAAGTCTATTTAAAAAGCTAAGTGAATCATTTCTAATGCAGTTTGAGGAACTCATCCAGTAAGTTTGTCAGTTTGATTACTGAGGTTGACTTCCTGCAAGGCAGAACATTTCTTAGAAAAAATACACATTGGGACAGACCAGGGACTTTTACATTGATAAGAAACAATCTGGAATGAGAAATATTTGCCTACTCATATTTTCATGAATACATAGGGAACGCTGACCTAGAATCATAGGGCAATTCAGGAGGGAAGAGACCTCAGGTCTCTTGTCTAACTTCCTGCTCAGAGAAGGGCCAGCTCAGAGATCACATCATGCTCAGAGATCACATCATGTTGTTCCAGGGGTTTGTACAGTCTTGAAAACTTCCTGCACAGTCTCTCCTTGCACTCCATTCCGCTGCTTCATGGTCAATCTTTTTTTGTGTGTTACACCCAGTCTGAATTGCTCTCTGAAGTCTCTCATCTTAAGCCCATTGCCTCTCAGCCTCCCACCATGCATGACTATGAAGAGCCTGACCCCGTCTTCTCAATAACTTTCCTGTAAGCCCTCTCAGGCTGCTGTCAGGCCCCCTGAAGGCTGTACAAGGACAGTTCTCACAGGGCAAATGCCCCAGCTTCTTAACATCTCGGTGGCCCTCCACTGAGCTCACTCCATTTTATTAACATCTTTCTTGTACTGAGGATCCCAACACCGGGATGCAATATCTAGATGTGGTCTAATGACTGTCAAGAGAAGGGGAATTGTCACTTCCCTCATTCCACTGCCTCTGCTCCCATTAATACAGGCCACAATGCAGCTGAGCTTATTTGCAGCCAGGGAACTCTCCTGGCTTGTGTTCACTGTCTACCAATATCCCCAGAGCTGCTCCCCAGCCCAGCAGTCCCCAGCCTAGATCATTGCAAGAGGTCAGTCCAACCAAGGTGCAGGACTTCGGCATTTGTCCTTGAATTTTATGTTGGCCTATTCCTCCAGCCTGTCTAGGTCCCTTTGGATGGCAACCCTTCCCTCCAGCGTCAGCTGCTCATCCCAACTTGGTGTCATCTGCAAACTTGAACAGCAAGCAGCACTCTGTCACCTCCTCCAGGTCATTGATAAGGATGTTAAACAGGACCACGGAATCACGGAATCGCAGAATGGTTAAGGTTGAAAGGGACCTCTGGAGGTCATCTGGTCCAACCTCCCTCTAGGAATACCTAAAGCAGGTTGCCCAGGACCATGTTCAGGTGGCTTTTGAAGACCTCCAAGGAGCAAGACTCCACAACCTCTCTGGGCAACCTGTTCCAGTGCTCCATCACCCACACAGTAAAGAAGTGCTTCCTGATGTTTAGACAGAACCTCCTGTGTTCCAGTTTGTGCCCATTGCCTCCTGTCCTGGCACTGAGCACCACTGAAAAGAGCCTGGCTCCATCTTCTTTGCACCCTTCCTTTAGGTATTTATAGACATTGATAAGATCTCCCCAGAGCCTCCTCTTAAGCAGGCTGAACCGTCACAACTCTCTCAGCCTCTCCTCTTCGAAGTGCTCCAGTCCCTTGAGCATCTTGGTGGCCCTCAGTTGGACTCTTTCCAGTATGTCCACATACTTGGGGGCCCAGAACTGCACACACTACTCCAGGAGGAGCCTCACGAATACTGAGCAGAGCAGAAGGATCACCTTTCTTGACCTGCTGGTGATACTTTGCCTCATGCTGCCAAGAATACCATTAGCCTTCTTAGTGGCAAGGGCACATCGCTGACTCATGTTCAACTTGGTATCTACCAGGACTCCTAGGTCCTTTTCTACAGAGCTGCTTTCCACCTGGGTGGCCCCCAACATGTCCTGGTGTCTGGGATTGTTCCTCCCCATGTGCAGGACTCTGCACTTCCCCTTGTTGAACTTCATGAAATTCTTGTCAGCCCACTTCTCCAGCCTGTCAAGGTCTTTCTGGATGGCTGCGCAGCCCTCTGGTGATTCAGTCACTCGACACAGTTTCATGCTGTCCAACCAGTCCCAGGACAAGCAGCTGTGATGCTGCACTTTTTACCAGCTTCCAGATAGGAGTGTCTCTGACCCAGCTGTCCAACCAGTCTTTCACTCAGTTTTCACTCTTCCATACTGTAGTGTCCCAACTTCAATACAAGAATATTGTGTGAGACAGTACCAAAAGCCTTACTAAAGTTGAGGTAAGAGACATCCACCGCTCATGCTTCATCCAAAAATCCAGTCATACCTACTCAAAGATGTACATTTTACTTCAGTTCTGTGACATGCCTTTAATAAAGACAAGAACAGAATCAATCCTTTGCATTAAATTAGAAATGAATCTGTTGAAATGTTGAAATGCAAGTCCTTATTTGATGTCAATTGACACTTGTGCTAGCTGAAGCATAAGTTCAAAATATTTGTCATTCCATTGTTAGCTAAAGACATTAAAAGGATATTGGCTGCATCCTTCTTTATTAGTCTACTTTAATTAGACACATACAGGTTTAACATATATGCACATTTAGCTCTTAAGCTCTCAGCAAATTAGACATTGGGTTATATTAATCTGTTCTGTAACTGAATTGAGATACATATCGCAAAGTGGTGTGATTACATAGACACAAATGGATTTATATTAACTGGGAATTTGATGGATGTTTTTTCCTCACTTCATTTTACTATGTTAGATATAATCCCTTGTCAATGTTTTTATGGGCGCTACATATGAAAGACTTACTGTGCACGAATATATGTACGAACATATGTATGCAACAATGTCACTTCAAATTTGACAGGAACACCTCACTGGAATTAAGGTATATTATACAGCTCACTTCAGCTGGAGTTCAGCCTTATCTCAGATGAAGCTACTATGTATACAAGACTGCACAAAAACTTATGTGACGGTTTTGGGTTGTGACCTTTGGAGACATAATACCATCAGCGCTTTCTGAAGTGCACTCTACTATAGCTCTAGATTGATGGATTTAGATACTATTTTATTAGATGGTATCTTATTCAGAGACTCTTTCCCTTGTTCAGGCTTTTGTATTCATCAATAAATTATGCTACTAGGAATTCTGCTGGAGACTACAACCTCCTTCTTTTCTTCCCCCCTCTTGAAATTAGGAGCCTTCCATTGTTTTGTTTTCCTTCCCCAAAGTGCAAAATCCTGTGTTCTGTAGTTTTGTTGATAGATTTACTAAGCTGAGGGATGTCTTTGATGATCAAATTAATGCTGCAAGTTTTTGCACTTTAACTATTATTTCATAGTTTTGGAAAGAATAGCACAGCTTATGCTGTAGACCCAGTATCAAGTGCTTAGGTTATCTATTGATACTTTTGTGGTACCAAATACAGTAAAAATGAAGGCAAAGTTGACTTCTTTAGGCTGAATTTCTTTATTTCTTGCTTTTTTCACAACTTGTGGTTGGTTTTTTTTTTTTTTTTTCTTCTTAGGTATATTCCTCCTTCACTTTGGGAGATTATGCTACCAACAAATGTTCTTTCCCACTTTTTAAACATGGGTGAGACTTCTCAAGAAGAGGACTTCAAAAACAGGCTGGTGTATGGCACAACCTGCTCAGTATGGCATTGTTCAAACCATGTACAGAATCTTGCTAGCCAGGATGGTGCTTGAGAGAGAGGATTTGAGGAAGGTCCCATCAGTAACCATTTTTTCTCTCTTCCTCGGCAACAAAATGTGTTGACCTTAAAAGATCATTCAAAACCGATCCTTTTGCAAGTCTATTGTGGGGGGTGGAATTGCCCAGCTGGATTGACATGACAGGATATTAGGAAAGCAAGTTCAAATATTTTCTTAAGTATTGGATTGTAGGAGGAATTTAATACTATTTTTTAGGAGATGACATAACTGTTAGAGTTATTCTTTCTGTATTGCAGTGCTACTTGGGCTTGTAACAGATGACTATTAATTTGGCCTCCAATTTATCTGGAACTCGTTAAGGATTTGTGGTAGACCTCACACTAGTTTCTTGCTGTGTTTTGCGTAAGCCTCACCTCTGCTTTACGTAGTCACTACCAGCATAACAATAAATGGTCTGAAGATCCACAGAGTGGGAAGGACCTAGGGAGGAAGTTCTAACAAAGTAGCTTTATTTCCCCAGCATTCAAGAGAGCTAACTGCTTCAGAATAAGCAAAGACTTACAGAATACATTTTGTTAGCTTGCTGTGAACCGTCATGGAGAACTGATTGTTTCTCAGGCCAATCTACAATAACCAATCCCTCTGGCTTGTCTCCAGTATTATCTAGAAAAATTTCTTCCTCAGGCAAGAAGATGTCCCAATGTGATTTACAGCCCAATCTGGCTATCCAGACAGATATTCGGTCTCCTGAGTAATATGGAAAAAATACCTCTCTCCCCTCTCTCCTTTATTCAACCAAACCTCTTTTTGCAGAGGGAACTTTTGTAGGAGCACGATTAGACTCTGTCGAAAACTTTTTATGGCTTTCTCCACTGGGGATGCCAAAACATTCAGCATTGATCAAGCAGTCCTCCCACTAAGGCCAATGGGATCAAAGTGAGCCTGTGAAAGAGGAGTTCCTGAAAAACCACATATCCTGTTAACCATCTGAGTGCTCTGGGCTATAACGGCAGCTACCATAGGCCGCTATCAATGTTTAGTATTTGCATTCTAATAGCATCCAAAATGTGTCCTGCTGTGTCCACATGCCCATAAAGTCCTTCAAGGGCGTTGAAGGACTTCTTTCCCATTCTGGCATTGTCTTAGTACCATCAGAATTTCCCACTGAGTCCTTGACTCAAAGCATTTACTTTTGCTACAACAGTAGAAAATTTGCTCAGTATATATAAATAGCCTGTCTTTGGTTGACATTTTGTATTACGAATTTCAATTGTTTAATTTTGTTGTTGTTGTTGTTGTTTAATTATTTTATACTATGACAATGCAGTTAAAGCTCTATTGTTTGTGGATTGTAATGAATGAAGAACTTGCATTAAACTTCCATCATTATTAGGATGAAGAGAAACCATCTACCCCTACAGCCATGTAGGACAAATGTTGTGAATGCTTTTCTTCTTGCATTAAAGTAAACAAAGGAAAAGTCTACAAAAGTATGTGGCCAGACAAACAAAGAAGTGATTTACTGTGTTAATCCATGTTGATTTCATTAATTTTTAATATGCATTTTGTAGAACAATGTTCCATGCAAAATTCCAAACTAGAAACCTACTGTATGAGAAGGATGCTAATAAATGTGATTAATTAAGTAGGCTTGTATTTAAATTAAAAATTGATCATGAGGAAATGCAGTTTCCTTCTCATTCTGTCACCTGGTGGAAAAATGAATTGTGCCATTGATATGGTTCACTCACCTAGAAAAAATAAGCAGGTTAATGGGAGGTAGGTATTTTGAAATTTCACCAAAATAAACCATGAGAAGACAGTGAAGCTAATTTGAAGGGCAAGCAAATATCCAGAGAAGAATAGAGGACAAGTTTGAGTGAAGAGGAGAGCATGAAGGTGCTTGTACCTCAGCACAGCACTAAGCTATCATTTTACTATTTGACCAGATCAAGACAGCATGTTGCACCCTATCTGAAACAGCAGCAAACATCCCAGTTTCTCCTCCTACATGCACTTTGGATGTTTTGAGCTGAACCACCCTGTCCTAAGACACTGAGGAGAAAGTAATTACGGAAGTACTTATTCTTGGTGTGCTTAAACCTGTTTTTAACCTTATGAAGTGTATACAGCTTCTAATTTACTTGGATTTTATTTAAGGTTTTCCAAAAATAACATTGTGAAATACCAGTGCAGGAAGTTTCATTACACATATAGCAAAACGCTTTTTCATTATTGTCATTAGGTGTCTGAAGCTCATGTGTATTGATAACTTAAATTATAGAACAGGAGAACTAGTTAGTAACAAAACCAACCAAACAAAAAGTTTACATTCTTTCTTTGTATACTTTTCTCCTTTTAACAAAGGTAAGCCAAAGTCCATTCTTACTGTCTTCGAACCTCTCCTTTTCTCACACACTTTGTAACATTACCATTGTTTCCAGGAGAAATTTTTGTAGTGAGATGCATCGCCCCTCTTTCTTTAGATTTGTCACTCACCAAATCGTCTGTATGGGTTCTTGCTCATGTGGATCATTATATGAAATATATATATGGCTTTAGTTTTTAAGATACTTCTTCGTACTTCAGAAGTATTTGCACAGCAACATCTCCAGTTGGACTATTGCTCATTAAAGACTCATATTCTAGAGCTCACTCTTCAAAAAAAAAAATAATAATAATAATAATTTGAAACTGAAAATTGAAACTGGTGAGTCTTCTCAAACAAGTTGCACTGTATATGAAATTTACAAAGTCTAGTAGTAAAGTCTATTATTGCTCAACACTCCTCTGGTCAGTCTTTATTTTTAGTGAGGCCAGTAACTTATATTTGTTTTTAGCAAAATGTTATATCCTCTATTTAATAATAAAACATTACCATTGTTACCTTCAGAGCACCTGTCCTTAAAGATGTCATGAAGAAGCAATCCTCAGAATAAGCAAGGTGCAATAAAGAATAAAACAACTAAAAAGTGAAGATTAGTAGAGGCAGAGAGCACACTAAAGAGAAGAGAAAAAATATTTCTAATCATTTGAAATGAGACAAAGAGGTAGATTGAAACAGATGAGCTGTGGCAATTTTGCCTATAGTGAACTGTCTCTGAGCTAAAATGGAAGGAGGCTACCTGTATAAAAACATATGCAGTGCCCAGATAAAAAATGAGTAAGATCTCACAGCTGGTGACTGGAGGACTTCAACTGTTTTTTTTGTATAGAGAAGAGAAAGGGCTGGGTGCATTTTGGGATGGATTGAAATACGAATATATTAACATGACATTGATAGCTGGTTTCCTGAAGGTACATGTCTGCTAATATAGTCTTCTTCAAAGAATTATTTTCTGTACACTTAGAAGAAACTAACCCCAAGAGGTAACTTCAAATTGAAATTAAAATTATATGTGACCTGTAAAACGTTAAATATATGAAAACAAAGAAAGAAACATATGAACATTGCTATTGGGGATTTGTGCTTCTGTCAGCAAGCCTTATCCAAATGGATGGAAATTCTAATTTCTTTTAGAATTTAAGGACCCCATATATGTGTTCATACCTTCTGTGATGCTAGTCATTAAGTCCATCTGTTAACCTGGTTGCATTTTAGAGCAAACAAACTACTTTCCCTCTCCCTGTTTCCAGCATTAATTGCTGTCTAATTTACTTTCTGGTATTTTAAAGGGAGTTATATTGTATACAAAATATACAAGAAGTATTTTGGGGGGGGGGAGGGGGGGAATAGTCCTTAGAAAAAATGAGCATTAAGTGGTGGGTTGGCCCTGGCCAGCAACCAAGTACCCACATAGCTGCTCGCTTACTCCCCCCTCCCAACAGGATGGGGGAGAAAATAGGAAGAACTAGAGCAAGAAAACTCATGGGTCGAAATAAAAACAGAGAAATCACTCAGTATTTACTGTCATGGGACAAAAGAGACTTGCTTTGGGGGATTTAATTTAATTTTAAAAATTTAGTTACTGATTCAGGTCTTGAGAAAGAAAGACGATAAACATTTAAACACAGAGAATACTTTTTATCCCTCCTTTCACAGGCTCAGCTTCACTCCTGACACCTCTCCTCCCCCTCCCTGGTCCCCACTCCCCTTACCGTTGTGGCAGGTTACACTCAGTCCTTTTGTTGAGGTGATGGGTGGCCTGGGAGGTTGGATACAGGGGTGTTTCTTTCTGCTACTCCTTGTTCCTTACTCTTTTCTTCCACTGCTCCTTCCTTCTTACACATTTTCTCTCCTTTGGTGTGGGTCCTGCACTGACCACAGTCACTTTGGAGGTGTCCCTGCTCCAGCGCAGAGCACCTCCTGCTGCTCTGGCCTTATTCTGCCTTTTCTCTAGGTATTTACCACCATTTCTGAAATACATTTTCAACAAGGCGCCACAAGCTCCTCTGACTACTTCAGAGGTACCACAGACTCTGCTGATGGGCTTGCTGTGTCCTGCAGTGGGTTGGTTGCAGAGCTGGCTGGAACCAGTTATGTCCAGCACAGGGCAATCCCTGACCCCCTCACACAGAGATCAGACAGGGAGCCCTCCCTGCCCCCACTACCAAAACCTTTCCATTTATACCCTAATACACATTAGCAACATTTTTGCAGAGCATGAATTCAGTTGCTATGAAATCATGTTTTTGGAGACCAATTTACTCACTTGTAAAAAAATGCATGACACTGGTTGCTTGCCTGCCTGATGTCTTCCTCATCAATAAAACATAACTTAGGGGGCATGCCTTGCCAGAACGTGAATGCTGGTTGGTTTGGTATCTAACAAGGCCTCATTCAGAATACTAATCTTCAGCATTGTCCCTGTAGTCCATGAGAACTTGAACTCGAGCAGAGGAGTTGGGTCTTAATGAAGATGGAGACACAAGAAGCTCTGCGGAGCTCAAGGGCTGCCTTGACTGGCACCAGCAGTGGATGGCTTTTGTTCCCCTGTAGAATTAAGATGTCTAGCAATGTTAAATCTGCTACAGATCCAAAGGTTGTAAAGTTCTATACCTAAGCTATTGGTAGAGCCTGAAGAGTATTACTGACAGGAGAAACTGGTGCAACCAGTCTCATTAGGATGTGCATGTGCATATTTGCGCAAATGATCTGCATTTTTGTGACAGTTATGCTAACAAAACTGCACTGATACCAACTCATGAGCAGACACTTGTTAGTGCCCTGCAGACACAAAGCACCTCCCATTGGCCAAAACAAGTTGCAGTGCAAAAACTGAGTAGAAGGCCAATAAGTGGGGAGACTAAGTCTCCACAAGAATAATTAGCAGCTGAAATATTTAGCAGCGTCAGCAATTTTAGACCACAATGATTCGCTCAAGCCTCGAGGATCCACTGAGTCAATGTAGCTAAGGCAGAGCAGACTGAGTAATGAGAACCACATGGGGAATTGGCTCAGCAGCTTCTTACTCCTGAGCTCAAAAGGACAAGGTGGAATAACGGTGGGTAGTCTTTTAATACGGGTTCAGACTAGTGTGTGCCACAGAGAGACACCTATGCTGCTCTGTCCCTCAGGTTAATGCAAAAAAGACTAAAAACAACTCTCTGGATAATTAGCTTCGGAGTAGCTAAATATAAGGAAAATAATTTCATGAAAGTGATGAGAAAGAAACAACTTGGTTGTGTTTGTTTGTTTGTTTGTTTGCTTTTACTTGAGTTTCATTCACAAGTCCCAGCTACTCAGTTCTCTGGAGGAGCTGAGGTCTCATCCTAGCAGCCAGTGCATGGAGCAGCAAAGTGCCAGTGAAGTGAGGTTTCCATGAGCAGAGGGAGAAGAGGCTGATCTGTCTTCATGGCTGTGATGGAGAGCAGAACTGGATTGAGAGCAGAACTGGCCTCTGCACTGTTTTCACTTTTCCCAAAGATGCTTTATATTCTAACAGATAAAACAGAAACTGCACTCCCTGTATCAAGCATTCCAATGGTGACACCAACAAAACAATGTTGATGTGAAATTAAAGGATCAGTGTCTCTGAAAGATTCTTCCTTACAAACACTTATTAAAAATAAGGAGTAAAGAGTTGAATTCCATCAAAATTAAGTAGCTGCTACTGGATATCTGTTTTGAACTTTATTACTCTTCTGTGAAGCTTTAAAACAAGGGATTCTCTACCTAAAACTTCCCCATCAAAAACAAACAAAAACAAACAAACCAAAACCAAACAAAACAACAACAACAAAAAAACTCCTATGCTTTGCAGAATCAATATATAATGATAAAAAATAAAAAATAGAAAAAAATAAAGGTGGTCTGCTGATAAATGGGGAGTGGAAGGGGAAAGGGGTGATCTCTTCTCTCTGGTGACCAGCAATAGGACGTGAGGGAACGTCATGGAGCTGTGACAGGGGAGGTTCAGGCTGGGTGTTAGGCAAAGGTTCTTCACCGAGAGGGTGGTTGGGCACTGGAACAGGTTCCCCAGGGCAGTGGTCACAGCACCGAGCCTGCTGGAGTTCAAGAAGTATTTGGACAACGCTCTCAGACATCTGGTTTGATTTTTTAGGTAGTCCTGTGTGGAGCTAGGAGTTGGAGTCTATGATCCTCAGGATACTCTGGTCTGGTCTGGTCTGTATGTGAGTCAAATTCTGCACAGACTTAACCGAAGCTTTTCATTTCAAACGTTTTTCAACATAATGGAAACCTTTGGACAGAGATTAACCAGGAAGACCATGGAAGAAAAATTAAGGATATTGGTCTAAATAATTTATTACAATGAGGAAAAATCTGCCTTAAGGTTCAACTCTAGAAAGAACCTTCTGCTTCGGAACAGTGCTTTGGTGTCACAGAACTGCTGAAGGGTTCCTCTTCCCTCCTCATACACAGAGTATGGCTGATGAGGACTTTCATGATGAGGATGTTTCTCTGCTTCAGCTACAAAAGAGTGCCCTCTTGTTGTACCTGGCAGTCTGGGATCTAGAGTGGAGAATTACTACCACAACTGAAGGTATAAAAGCATTTTAAATCCACCCTTGAAGTTTTTTTCTCAGCTACTCATTGCTGAGTTATACTTAAGGGGGAAAAAAAAACGATTTCACAATTTTACTGGAATAAATATTAAATTTATTCTGTGGTGTTCCGTGGCCCGCCCCCCCCCCCCACCCCTACTACCCC
>VXAL01016736.1:34025-52412 GCA_013399475.1 Chauna torquata
TTTAATAGTAAATATGTCAACATGTCTACAGGTAGGGACATAAGAATTTTTATAAAATCTGTATTTTAATGAAATTTTTTGATAAGTTTAAATTGTATAGAAGTGTATCACCAGGAACAAGATTTTAGGAGGTATTCCGAACCCATCTTGGACGGTAAATACACCACTGGAGTTATGTGACTAGAATTATAAGTACTAAGTATTTACTATGAACCATTCACAGATGATTTACACATGAAGAACTACTTTCAAGAGCAACACAGGAGATGAACTTGAGCAGCAAACAAATCAGAGAACAGTCTGGGCACACTGTGAACAATTTATGAGAGAAAATAGTGTCCATTTTGTAAGTTACTCACTCTAAAGCATTTGCTGTAATGTAGTATTGAGTCATTTGACATGCACGTGACAAGACCAATGGCAGCTTTCAGAGACTGGGGCCAGAGACATCAAGAAGATATCTGTGAAGACAGACCTTAACCGATACCTTTAGCCTGTCACAGAAAAAAAAATAGATAAAAAATAATAATAACAATACCATGCATTAGAAAGCAGAATTTGGTCCAATAGTTCCCCTTCCTGTAGCTTGTTTTGTCCATGACACATATTCTAGAGGTGAGATGACTTTATTCTAATTTGGTGATGTTTTGTAGTCACTTCATGCTTTCTCTGAGCATGAGCTTGGTGGGTGCAAAGTAGTGAAGAATGAGATTAAAGACCTCTTCTCTGCTGCCAGGCATCAGACTCCACAAGAGGCATCAGAATCAGGAATGTCAGATGCCTGTCTAAATAATTGACAACTACAAGGTGGTGAGGCAAAAGTCATTCCCATCCAGGTTATATTTAAAACTTCTAACTTAAGCAGGCTTCATATTCTGGGAAACTTGTCTGAGATTCATTTTAAAAACGCTGCTATGTATTTCCAAGTTCAGTCATCAGCTCAATCACATTTCTAAATGAGAAATTTACTGAACCAGTTACTGCACAAAGCTAGCTATAAGGAGAGTTACATTGTACCAATGAAAACATAATATCCTGTGTAATATTACAGCAAAGCTACCTTAGAAACCATCTACTGTCAGCGGAAGTTTTCTGCATTTAAAAGAAACAGTTTTATTTATGATCTGAGGTTGCCCTTTGCTCAGAGACATATCAAGACCTAGATTGACTGTGGACCTAATGTTAAATTCCAGTCAATGCGTAGTCAGAAGGAAGAAGACTACTGTGCAAAGGGTCTGGTGGCTGTGTACCAAATCTCTAAGTGGGCACCAAGCTCAAGGGTCAAATTCTTCACCACATGAGTATGCCTTTCTCCTGCCAAATTTAGTGAAAGCTGCATGCCTACATTGCTAGGCAAAGAGTTTAACAAAGAAACAAATATGCATCTCTGCAGAGAAATCTTTCTAGGACTGTGTTCTTTATGAGTATTGTTTGTTTTTATTATAAGCCTGCAAAGCTGCAGGATATTGAGAAAATGATGCAAAAATAGATATTGGATGAAGTCCCGGTTCCACTAAAGTCATTGGGAAAATTCCTATTGACTTCCCCAGGGTCAGGTTCCATCTACAGTATGGTCACTCATGTATCCTTTCTTGGTGACACCCAAATAAAATGTGCTTTGCTTACAAATCAAAACATGTTTTTTTGTTGATGTTGTTGTTTGTTTGTTCGTATTTGTTTGTTTCTTTTTAAGATGCCAGCTCTTTCAGCTCAGCATGGTAGCTAAAATACAAGCTGTGCTCTTCTCTGCATAATCTATTATTACCTGTCATAAAGAATCCACAGTTAGGGTTTAGCTGGCAATTTCTTCGCTGTTGCACAAGGCAGATGAAAATCCAGATTGTTCTTCCTAAACAGTTTTAGCTGTATGTTGCTGATATAATAGTTTTTTTGTTTGCTAGTTTGTTTGTTTGTTTTTGTTGTGGTGTTGGAATAGTAAGCAGATATGTAACTTCATCCACCCTGCCAGATCAGAAGTCCAATGAAATCAGTGGGATGGGCTCCCACCTAGTAGAAAATGAATATATTCCATGATGTTGCTATTATTTAATTTCTACAATCTTGTAGATGGTTTTACTGCAGCAGCTATTCAAGTGTACATGATCTCTGTGGGAGTATTTCAAATGACTTCAGTGACAGCAGGACCAAGCCTGTAATACTTGAGACCAGTACCTGCAGACACACACAGGAAGAAGCCGACAGTTTAAAATATTTTTTCAAACAAATGGTACTTTGAAGAACCCAAAGTAGAAGAGAAATATTTATAGATATGAGCATTTCTACAGTACTACAGTTAGCTGTTGAGAGACTTTGCTTTCATCTGCTGAAGAGTGAGAAATGGGTGATGAGAGATGATGAGTAGGGAACAACATTCTAAGTATAAGGAGAAACTATTTTTCTTTAGTAGATTGACCATTGCAGCAGGAAATGACTTGCACCTGACTTCTCAGGAGTTTAATCTGGGCAATTGCTTTATACATGGAAAACATTAGTTTTCAAGTTGCATACAGGGCAGACAAATTACTTGACCTGCACCTTAACCTCTATAGGTGGTGAAGAAGAGTATTATGAAAACTAGTGGAAAATGTCAGAAAATTGAATGTTCTTTTTGTGAGAAACACTTCCAACTTGATTTCTATCCTGTTGGAACAAAGTGAAGTTCAAATGTTTCCATTTGCCACATAATGTAAACATCAAGTTGATAGTTATTATTATACATAGAATAATTTAACTGCAATCCGCAAAAAAAAAAGGAAAACAAAATGATTAAGCGGAAATAAATATTGCACATTTTTAGCTTAAAAATTTTATTGAAATCAAGTCATTCCCATGTGTTCTCTTAAAATTGTTTGACCCAATCTATAGATATTGTTTGTACTGCTTCTTCTTTCTTTCTTTTTTGTATTACTGCTCAAATAATTTCAAATTGTGATTCATGCTTATATGGCAACACAAAGGATTGAAGCTAGTGACATCTATTAAAATAGCCTGTGTCAGAGATTACGGTATATTTACCTCATCCTGAGGCATTTTCCTGAGATCTCTTTGAATTGGTTTAATTTGAAGAAATGTTGTTCTGAAGTTAAAATACACTGCATAATAGTTGATTGTTTTGGAAACTGAATAACAAGAAATAATTTCAACCTTTTTTTGTCAAGTTACTAAATGTTTTGTTTATTTAAATTAAGAAAACTGTACACCTACAGATATGTTATGAATCCTCAAGATTATACAGCATTTTCTCTGCCCAGCAGCAAAGATAATAATAATAATAATAAAATTATAATTAATGTGAGTTTCTTTTCACCTACTTTTGTAAATGGAAAACAAAAAAGCTTAAAGCAAAAAGCACTCATTTATTTCCAAACAAGGAAAGGCTCATTTAGTGGCTCTTCAGCTAACTGAAGCTCTTTATTCTGCCTGAAATGAGAGTGGAAGTCAGGGACATAGTCTGTCCCCAAGAACCAGGGTGGTTATCATGAACCATCTCACAAAGAATCTTGCATGGATTCAATAAACAGATGGGGACCTTCCTTTTTAATGAGCGTACTCTCTTACGCACAGGGTCTTGGCTGGAGCATCATCATGTCTGTCCATAAATACAAAATATTATGCCTTGAACTGGCATCACAGCAAAACCCTACTGATTCAAACCTGGAGGGATATTTACTGCCTCATATGCAAACAAACTGCACTAGAGTAGGCACAACACTAACACGTAACAAGAACTAGCCTCTGAGAAGGGCATGCTCTAAACTTAATCAGATAAAAAGGAAAGCACAAGGATTATTTCTATTTTACAAATGGGAAATGGAGTATGAAAATAGCTGTCTTGTGAGTAGGCTCACTTGGTTTCAATGTCTATAAATACCTGAAGGGAGGGTGCAAAGAAGATGGAGCCAGGCTCTTTTCAGTGGTGCTCAGTGCCAGGACAGGAGGCAATGGGCACAAACTGGAACACAGGAGGTTCTGTCTAAACATCAGGAAGCACTTCTTTACTATGTGGGTGATGGAGCACTGGAACAGGTTGCCTAGAGAGGTTATGGTGTCTCCCTCCTTGGAGATATTCCAAATCTGTCTGGACATGGTCCTGGGCAACCTGCTGTAGGTGGTCCTGCTTGAGCGGGGCAGTGGAGAACGTGACCTCCAGAGGACCCTTCCAACCTCAATTCTGTGATTCTGTGATTCTGTCTCATAAGAAAACCTGGAAATAAAACTTGCCACTCCTCAACCGCAATCCAATGGCACAGGAAGCCTCTTACTCTGTGCCTCTGAGCTTAAATTATTTATGGAATAGTTTATTCATCCATCCTTATGTTATTTTCAGGGAAAAACAGGTTCTTTTTAATATACTCAGTGACCTAATGAGAAGCAAAAATTCTAATTCGTATATATAGTTAGATGTCTTTATGCTGCTCTGGAAATGCAGGGGGTTATACATGAGCATATGTTGTAGAAACAATTTACCTTTTCACAGAAGTGTTCCCTTGCTTTTACATCTTTTACATCTGCTGATGTCAGTCTAGTTTCAGTTGCATATTCCTTATTTATAGTAATATAAGGGAATACAAAGTACATCTGGATGGGTCTTACTTTATTTGACTTTAAATGTGATTATGAATTTGGCTTAGTAAACTTGTGGTGTATTTCACTAGATTTGCAGGTTTTACTCTGGTGAATGTTTTCTGATTTCTTCCAAGTCGTGATACCCTGTTTTATTCTTTATCAATTTTATGTAGATAAAGACATATACAAATTGTTTATCTGACTTTGCATGCTAGGAAGACTTTAGAAAAGGCTTTATTTAGATTCTAAGCAATTAAGAATATCTTTTGGTTGACATACATGGCTAAATGGGGCAATAGCATTCTTCTCTGTAAGAGGAAATATTATTCTAAATCAGTAACCATAAAGAGGAATACTAAATAATTAAAAGCAATGCTAAAGCGGATATAATACAAAAAGACAGCTTCCTGTAAACAACAATGTGGTTTTTCTGTATTCTTCAAATTCCATATCTTGCTTTGTAATCTATATCTACAGTGATGGCAACCATAAATGAAGTATGAATGGCAAGACTGTCTTCCAGGGGTGATGGTTTTCCATGAGGTATTACAGCTCTGAGAAATAGCTGAGGAATAAAAAGATGTATGTGATGTGGTAGGCAAAGTTAAAAACCATAATTATTCTGTAGTTAAAATAAGGGTATGGAAAGCCTTTATTCATATCTATTCCCACAGGTTAGGTTCGTGGGTGATATTCATTGGTTCAGCTCCACCAGATTTAGAATAGATTAATATACTCAGTACTTAATTTTAAGTCTATTTAAGCCTGTACATGGTAGCAATATATTTGTTTGATCTATATTGAATTGGATTTGAACACATTAGCTAGTAACTAATTAAAATGTGCTTATTTCAATGATGTGTTTTCTGTTCAGTATAATTTCCAAATACCATCGAAGAATAAGCAGAAATCTATGCAGTTATTTCTAGAGTGCTATTGAAGGGAGATGAGGTACAATGACCAGCAGGAAAATGTAATTTTGTTTAATATTTTTAATTGGCCTGTCTTTTATCCACAATTTTTTTTTTTTTAAAGGTATCTATTTCTAAAAAGTCAGCATTTTTCATGTAGGCATCTGTGATACCATTTGCACTTTATTTTAATTTCAGTGTAAAAATAAATTTAAAACATCTTATTTTAAAAAATATATTGTGTACATTTAACATTTTATTTTCAATAGGAAAATACCATTTTGGGGATATTTACTTTAGATTAACAATTAAATTTTCCAACAAATATACATATCAACTCAATTAGAAGTTATTTCTAATATACCTGTGTCTATTACAAGAGGCTAATATTGAGTGTACTGAAAGGGAAATAACCTGAAACGATTGGCATGTTATAAAAATAGTTTCCGCTTTTTTTTTCATGGCAATGTTAAAGTAGTCAAAAACTGCAAAGCACAATCAACGACTTCTGTGGGTGTTGTTTAAACTGAGACAGTTTGGAACAACAGTGAGGGAAATCATGCTTTTGTGAGAAACAATCTGTTCAGACACACTGAAATAAGAAATGTAAGGAGCAAAAGTCTCCTGGAGAAGGCTGAGAGCGTTTTTGCTCTTCTTCCCCTGCCAAAGGTCTGATGAAGGCATTCTTTCTCTCAGAGCAGCCCAGTCCCAGTTCAGAAAGAAAATGTTATTTCCGTGAAGGGAACCCACTCCTTTCCATCAGAGGCTGCAGTACTCGTGGAAACATTTTAAAGAAGGCATTGGACATTCTGGGAAGGTTCTTAAGTTTCTTAGAGTATTATTGTTTATTGTTATTATTGCGACAGAGCTGGATTTGTTCAGCCTGGCGAAGAGAAGGCTCCAGGGAGACCATACAGAAGCCTTCCAGTACCTAAAGGGGGCCTACAGGAAAGCTGGAGAAGGACTCTTTATCAGGGAGTATAGTGACAGGACAAGTGGTAATGGCTTTAAAATAAAAGTGGGTATATTTAGATTAGATATAAGGAAAAAATTCTTTACTCAGAGGGTGGTGAGGCACTGGAACAGGTTGCCCAGAGAAGTTGTGGATGCCCCCTCCCTGGAAGTGTTCAAGGCCAGGTTGGATGGGGCTTTGGGCAACCTGATCTAGTGGAAGGTGTCCCTGCCCATGGCAGGGGTGTTGGAACTAGGCGATGTTTAAAGTCCCTTCCAAATTAAATCATTCTATGATTCTATGAAAAAAAAAAAATCCCTCAAAAATACTCATGTATTAACATGCAGTAGTTTAGTGTAATTATCACACTGAGATACAACATGCAATGTCAAAAAAATGTATCAAGAATACATGCTGGGGAATGAGTTTTGAATCAGAAACAAAAACCCAGCTCTGTGATTTCCTTTTCAAGACAGCACTAAACAGAAGTGAAAATAATATTGCAATATGACTATTACAAAATCAGTCTTCACTATTAGAAAGTACTCAATGTTATTGCAATTTTACTGCATTACAAAATCAATTTTTATTATTAGAAAGTACTCATTGTTCTGCTAGTTGGGAAGGTATTTGGTTTTTTTTGCATTTCTACAACTACAGTAATTGCTGCCAGATGGATGCAATTTTAAGATCATTATTTGCAATCCTTCCTGTGCCCTCAGTATTTTATCTTGAAACAATTGCAATTAAGATGTTGCTCAGCAGTTCTTGCTGAGCTGCATTCTTTTCTTGCTCACCCAGGTTAAAAAGCTACTAAATTAATCTTCGTACAATTTAGCTAAGGGCTATAGCTCTTCCTTAGTTGATATGTGGTTATTTTTAACATTTAATTAGAAAGAGTCAGACAGCTGATTAAGAATACAGTATGATTTCACAGATCATTCATAGTCAGATACAAACCTAAGTGCATCTTGTTCCACTATGTGCAGGTGGCAATTTTGCTTTCACCTGTGTAAGCAGAGCTGTCCTCACACAAAGAGCGGCAATACTCAAGTGAGGTAAGATTTTGGTGATGGGACCTCCTTTCTTTGTCAGATATGTGTGAGCTGATCTGACTGAAACTCATGGGAGTCAAATGCACGAAGGACCAACCAGCAGTCCAGAGGACCCAAGTTGTGTCTAGTGTGTGATATCTCTGTCTCAGATATCAAAGAATCATAGAATATCCCAAGTTGGAAGGGACCCACACAGGACCATCCAAAAATCAGACCATGTGTCTGAGAGCATTGTCCAAACTCTTCTTCAACTCCAGCTGGCTCAGTGCCGTGACCACTTCCCTGGGGAGCCTGTTCCAGCCCCCAACCACCCGCTCAGTGAAGAACCTTTTCCTAACTTCCACCCTAAACCTCCCCTGTCACAGCTCCATGCCGTTCCCTCAGGTCCTGTCGCTGTCACCAGAGAGAAGAGATCAGTGCCTGCCCCTCCGCTCCCCTCGTGAGGAAGCTGCAGGCCGCCGTGAGGCCTCCCCTCAGTCTCCTCTTCTCTGGGCTGAACAACCCAAGTGACCTCAGCTGCTCCTCATATGCCTTCCCCTCCAGACCCTTCATCATCTTTGTAGCCCTTCTTTGGACGCTCTCTAATAATTTTATTTCCTTCTTATATTGTGGCACCCAAAACTGCATACAGTACTTGAGGTGAGGCTGCACCAGTGCAGAGCAGAGCAGGATAATCCTTTTCATCGACCGGCCAGCAACACTGTGCCTGATGCACCCCAGGACATGGCTGGCCCACCTGGCTGCCAGGGCACACTGCTGGCTCATGTTCAACTTGTTGTCAGCCAGAACCTCCAGATCCCTTTCCGAGGGCTGCTGTCCAGCCTATTGTCCCCCAGTCTGTACATATAGCCAGGGTTGCCCCATTCCAGGTGCAGAATCCACAGCTTGCTCTTGCTAAATTTCATGACGTTGGTGATTGCCCAGCCATCTAATTTGTCAAGACCTCTCTGCAAGGCCTCTATATGCTCGAGGAAGTCAACAGCTCCTCCTAATTTACTATCATCCACAGCATCATATGCTTGCTTTTTATGATCCGGAAGGCCAGAATTCTAATTTATAATATTACATTTATTGTATATATTCATATAAAGCCCAGGTATGATTTTATTAGAAGAAAAAAAGCCAAGATGTCTTTGACCTTCTCCCAGTGCTACACACTGGCCATTTTTGCATAAACTCGCTAATTCCACAACAGTGATGTGACTGGACAACCTTCCCAAAATCTAGCTGCTGCTGGTAAAACATCATCATTATAGAGAAATTACTGATCAAAAATGGGCTCAGTTTTGTAGATGGATGTAGTAGTAGGATTTTAGTCTAGTAAGATACCCTGTGTTTTTTCAGCTGTAAAAGCTATTTGCATATGCTGATCAACTAAGAAACATTATACAGTTATGCCCAATTCATCTTATATTTTGTTCAGTAGCAAGATTTCTATCAACTAGACAAGGAATTGGATCAGATCTATAGCTCTTAAATAAAATCAGATGTTATAAAATCTAACAATACGTTGGGCATAGTCCAAGAAAAACTATGATTTCCAGGCATGTTGACAAATCAGTCTTTCAACTCAGTGACCTCTAAGGTTACCATTTTTTACTCCTTTTTACTTTTTCCATACTGTGTTTCTTATAAAAATGATTATTACAGTTTGGCAGAGAAAAGAGGTTGATGTAGGCATATATGCTGAAGGAAAACTTTGTTAACCAGTTGTTCCTAATTTTACCTAACATCAAAAGATTGGGAATTAGTTTAGTTCCTAAATACTTTAATTTTTAATTTGGATTTTATATGACTTTTTTCTGTACTCTAACTTGGGCACAAAAATGTAACAATTATTTTGCAAAAGTGTAATGCAACAAGAGAAAATCCAGTTCCAAATCTCCTCAAGTAACAGCCCAGATCCCCCATGCTGAATGACTTTGCTCAGCACAATGTATCTCATCAGTGGAAAAAATTACTCAGTGGGAGATAGATTCTGATCTAATTAAAAAGGTAGACAAAGGGAAAATAACCACTCTCCTTATTCATCTGCTAAACCATTCTAATGGGCTTCAGGTTAGGGCACTTAACAGGGCTTTTCCCAGCTGTTATCTCCTTCATGACTCGTCCAAAGAACATAAGCAGGCAAAGCTGGAGTCCGGACTCTGCCTTTTTCTACAGTATATTAGATGACAAAAATGGGAGCAGATATTAGGCCTGAGGCTCTGAAGTGCTGCTTTCAGGGTTGGCACTAATCCTAGTTACAGCAGCAGCATAAGCCCCTATCATGCATTTGTTATACAGTCTATCAGGGCACTTAACATGTGCAGGTTTGTTCTAGCCCTCACTCAGGCCATGCTCCCATTTAGGTAAATGTAAGCTTTGTGAATCTACATGACAGAGGCTGTTATAACTCCGATTCTGCAAAGCCCTTGAGTGCATATTAAGTTTAGGTTCATCTTCTTTCAGGAAAGTGTTATTCATAAGGTGAATTTTGAACACACACACACACACACACACACACACACACACACACTTGAGTGCTGTACTGTATTGGGGCTGGTATTAGTAAGACACCTAACTTTTATTACTTGAATGCGCTGCAGGATTCTGAAAAATGAGGGCAGATGCATAATGTACTGAGGTTCTAGTTAGATACTCACTTCATGACATTTTAGGTTTGAGAATGCTTTGTTACTACAAGAAAGTATCTTCACTGCATTCAGATTGGAAGAGTTTAATTAAATCTTGTTTTAATGGACTTCTGTGGGACATGAAACTTACCCCACAAAGTGAAGGCCAGAGACTGAAAAATGGCAGAATGTCAGACGGGTTATGTAAGTCATGCAATTCAAAGAGCACTTTAATTTACTATCCTGCAGAGACTGTTTATACATTCTGTTTATACAGCAAGACAGTAATGATGTTATCTCACTTCTGCTTTGTTTTGAACATCCAAGGTTAATGTATTAAAACAAAAAAGGTGACTAAGTCAGGATTTTTACTGGGCATTATATGGAATGAATTATTTGGGATGAAGATTTGTGTTCCCTTTTTTTTTTTTTTTTTTGGATCAGCACACTTAGTGATCATCCCAACCAGCAGAACAAATTGGTGGAGACTTTTAGCAAGGAGAGAGAACATAAATGTCATTTGAAAACTGCTCGTTCACAGAGGACAAGATGAAAATGGGATGCATTCAGAAGATGTCAGTGAGATCTTGGTGGCATAGCTAGTGCTAGGAACTGTATCTGGTAACTTTTGTATGCTCACAGCTAGTATGGTAGTGCATATCATAAGGTGCAATAGCTTCAAGACTGTAGGCATGTTTCAGAAATGATCTGAACAAAATGCTCACTCCATTAGCAGATTTAATGACTACTGGGTAAAGTATAAGAAGACACTGCATATCGGTGGATTTTTTTCTCTGTGGAGTTGCTATATACTTCTATAATACCTCTCCATGGTTTCACAGCTTTAGGAGTGGAGGAATGACATGTACTATAGAGCTATGGAATAACTTCTTTAATAGTTCAAAATGAAAGGGAGAAATTCAAAGTGCATAAGTTAGTGTCGTAGTCCAGATCATCTTCTGGGCGATCTTCTAGGGAAAGGTCCTGGATAGGACTTTTGTTTGTAATGTAGATCCAGAGGTGGTGTGAATATCCTCCTCTCCTGTCCTGATTTTTTCAGAGCATCCTCTCCTTCTAAGAAAACTTAAGACATGTTAAGATGTGGATTACAATATACATGTTAGATAGAGGGAATATTTCGAGCTCAGCAAGGACTCACTCCTTCAGTATAAGACCCTATTCCTGCTTCAGTTTCTCATAAACAGCACATATAATAGTTTAAGCCATCATGTTGCTGGGTGGAGCAAATTATTTAGTCAGACATATGTCAGACGAAGCAGGGACTGAATGGATCAACATGGATCTCTGTTCCTGTTGGTACACAGGTTAGGTTGTGCAAGGCAGTCTTTGCCCCAACTCTTTTTAACACACAAGTCCTTGACATCAAAATGAAAAGGCCTCAGCAAGGTTTTACTAAGTTCTCTATTCCATACTATTTCTTCTTTTCCCTTCCTGTGGAAAGAATGACATTATGTGGACCTTCTTTTTCCCTCACCTATTAAAAACATTAATGTGTAAGGGCTTGGGTTTGTGGCGAGTCTGTGTATGCTTGCAAGGACAAGCAAGAGACAAGAAGAACCTGCATTTCTTTCCACTCTCACTTCCCCTTCATGTTCTATGGAACTGTCCCATCTTCTCTCTCACAGCCCCAGCCAAAATAAACACTGCTTCCTCCTGAACTCCCTTACTCCTATAAGCACTGCTGACACTTCACATTACTGTTAGTCCACAGCAATCCCTCTCAGGCCTTCCTCTCACCCTATTCCAACAAACTTTGCTGTCATCATCACAAAGTTGCACTTGCTATCACAAAAAATAAGGACAGAAGTGGATGGAAAAATGTAACGCTTACCTACACTGCTAAGAAAACTAGTATTGGCTCTGTTTTCCTTCCTTCTTCATGGAAACAAACACAAGAGGTTCTATTAAGATGTTCTCCCCCTCTGGCTATTAGCATAAAATAACAGTTCAGCTCAGAATTAGAAGTTGCTGGCCTCCAGCCTTGTCAGTCACCAGCCCTCCACTACTTCTGTCCCCCAAAAGCAGATAGGTCCAAGCCTTTGTTCTCCATGGTAGGGACAGTAATATCATTTTTCCTTACATCTAGATCTTACTCGGCAGGGTACTACCCTAGATGGATACTATCCACAGAAAACCCTCCCTTAACAGCTTAAAAGACTTCCTCCTACTAAGCAGAGAGAGCTTCTTCTCAAAGGAAACTGTGCTGACAGGCCACCACTGGAAAGTGGGTGCAGTTGAACTCTCCAAGTAAAAAGCCTATTCATCTTTTGACAGAAGGTAAATATATTAATAATAATCCGATAAATACATAAGGACTTTATGTACACGGTGTTGGACCATACAGTTTAAAACAGTTCCTAGAGAAACCAGGTTTCCATTCTGTCCCAGATTCCCAAGTGGGCCACATCTCCTTTAAGTGAATCAGAGGTGAAGGGTCTATAACTCAGCCTCTGAGTTACGTGATATTGTTTAATATACTTTGTGTTCCCCAGATCTCTATGAAAGCATGTTTAGCATGGTGCTACTGCATCAAGAAAGGGATAGGATTTGTTTTACAAGTATTAAATTCACGTTAGTAACAGAGGAGTACTTGTTTAATCAGGCATTTCAGTGCTATATATTATACTCATGAACAGAGCTGCTGGGAGAATGTCTCTGGCACTCATAGATGCATCCAGGGGTCTTCACTGGCAGAGAATGATCTGCTGTGGAGCCAGGAAATCACAGTTCCTTGGAAAACTTTAGTATTTTCTGATTATCATACTTTCTTGCTGTTTCCACAGAAACCATATTAATGTAACATCTATTTAACAGGACATTGAAGTCAGATGAAAGAGACCTCAGTTCAGCTACAGACTCTATGTACAATGTTAGGCAAATCATTAAAGATTCTGTGACTCATGTCCTGGTATGTTACATGGGGGTAAATAATTTCACGTGCATTCAATTACTCCTTTGAGAAGTAGCAGGAGAAGTAGAATTTGTGCACAGATTTTTGATCACTTCTACTGAAGGAAGATCCTTCTCCCATCTAATCAAACTACCTCGAGGAGAACAGACCTTCTCATAGTTGTAGACCACAGAGTGTAGTTAAGACTAAATCCAGGAAAAAGTAAAATACACCCACTTTTAACTTGGGCTATATAGAGTCCATCCAATTTTCAATACCCAAGCCAGATATGAAAACAGGTGAATTTTTCTACCCAACATCAATGACTCACAATTCCTTCAAGTTCTCTGGAACGAAAAAATGTGACATGTAGTTTTAGAATATGTCACCAGATTTGTGTGTGTGTGTGTGTCATAAACCAATAGCTTAATGACTTGATATGAGAAAAAAAATTGTGACCTAACAACCTTAACAGCCACCTAAGTGCCACACATACTAGCTTTGCTGGGATTGAGCTACTCATTCAGCAGCAAGATTGTCTGGGTATTGAATTTTAAACAGACAAAATCAATGAAGGTCTCTTCTTACCTTCTCCTGTACAAGATTCTGATGGGTTTTCCTTCCCATTTCAGATCATCAGCACATGCTTAGAGTATGAACAAGGTAAGAAGTAAAATGTACTAAGAGTTGGTTTTTGCACAAAAACAAGAGGGAATGTTCTAAAGACTGTTTTGTACACATTTCTGTAGATAAGATACAATTGATAAAGCTGGTTTTAGAATTAAATCAATGGCCATCTCTTTGTAGAACCAAAGGCAGTGTATCACTCCAAACACTCGAAAGCCGTTAGACTGCTGCTTTCCCCAGTGTTTGCTTCAGTCAGACTTATTTGAAGGGATCCAGGTGACAAATCAGTGTAAAGAGATGGAATCTGCAAAGTCAGGGAAAAGCAGAAGGTGCCTGTGAAAAGGATTTGCAAGCTGCCCTCAAGGCTGAATTTTTATATTTCCTAAAGGATGTTTTGGTAGCAGTCATTTAGTCAGTCATTTATTCCAAGATAGCACAACTGATGTTCCTTAGGACTGTCTAGAAAAGAAAATCCATAAGGTAAAAGAGTAATTCAGCTTCCAAAGCCACTCACATTTCTGTTTATTTGCTTAAGACTGCTACCTTACACCTGCATATTAGTAACACCAAAGTTTAGGGGGTGAATACCTCCCCTCTTGGAACTGCGCTGACTAAGCAGCCATGGGATGGCTATAGAGTTTCAATTTGATTCACAATTTACCTATGCTGAATTAGATGTAACGGCCTGAATTCTTAATTAAAGTTATAGGCACAGTTCTTATTCACTATGAAGATCATTATAGTATTGTTTTAGAAACACATGAAATAAGGGAATAAATAAACTCAAACACTTTAATAGAGTGTATTCAGCTATATAAACTATAGCTCTATGACATGCTCAAATGTGATACATAAAACCGGTCATTTGCGATGGACAGACTATAACTTTAGTGTTTTTCCTTTTGGCCTTCAGAACCGTATAAAAAACATAAATGAATCTTTGTACTTTGATTTCTATTTCTTCATTACCAACACTCTGTCATCCAATTACCCTTCATCCCACTGTGTGACTAAAATTTTTTGTCATGAACCATTTTTAAAGCCTCCAATGATAAAAAAGAAGAGAAAAAAAGTTTTCCTTCAAAGATGTGAAGAAGAATAAGATTGATGACTTTTGTTCACGAATCCAACAGCTTAAATTAAAAGATCCAAAGTCCTCATGGCTATAGTTAATTGTACTTTGGGGACGAGATTTCAGTACTTAACTTTCTGCAGTTGTAATGAAAACTTGCCTGCACATTGAATAATTTATTTTATTTTATTATTTCATCATAATCTTTTTGTTATAGGAAACAGAAATATAGAAAAACTTTCAAAACGAGCCAGTTGAGACAGTAAGCAGTTAAATAACTCTGGAAAAGAGTGTCTTAATGCTGCAAACATGTAAGCATGTGCTAAAATGTATGTATGAATAGACCCATGTGTAAAGTTAATTGCCTAGATCAGCACATAATGATGATGCAGCACCATAGTACAAATAAACTAAAGTGATTACATGGATGTATTGGGTTTACGTGGTAAAGGTTTGGTAGCAGGGGGGCCACAGGGGTGGCTTCTGTGAGAAGATTCCAGAAGCTGCCCCATGTCAGATAAGAGCCAGTTCCAGCCGGCTCCAAAAGGGACGCACCGCTGGCCAGACCTGAACCAATGAGCGATGTTGTTTGCGCCTCTGTGAGAGCAGATTTAAGAACGGGAAAAAAACTGCTGCGCAACAGCAGCTGGGAGTGAGAGGAGTGAGGAACAGCCCTGCAGACACCAAGGTCAGTGAAGAAGGAGGGGGAGGAGGTGCTCCAGGCGCCGGAGCAGAAGTTCCCCTGCGGCCTGTGGTGAGGACCATGGTGGAGCAGGCTGTCCCCCTGCAGCCCATGGTGTACCACGGCGGAGCAGATCTCCACGCTGCAGCCCGTGGAGGAGCCCACGGTGGAGCAGGTGGATCTGGCCTGAAGGAGGCTGCAGCCCATGGAGAGCCCCCGCAGGAGCAGGCTCCGGGCCGGACCTGTAGCCCGTGGAGAGGAGCCCACGCAGGAGCAGGTGATCCGGTGGGAGCTGCCACCCGTGGGGGACCCATGCTGGAGCAGTTTGCTCCTGAAGGATGGACCCCGTGGTACGGACCCATATTGGAGCAGCTCTTGAAGAGCTGCAGCCTGTGGGAAGCCCACGCAGGACCCATTCGGGAAGGACGGCATCCCGTGGGAGGGACCCCACGCTGGAGCAGGGGAACAGAGAGTGACCATGAAGGAGCGGCGGAGACGAAGCGATACGGACTGACCGCAGCCCCCATTCCCCGTTCCCCTGCGCCGCTCGGGGGGAGGAGGTAGAAGAGGGTGGATGGGGGAAGGTGTTTTTAGTTTGCTTTTAGTTTCTCACTGCTCTAGTTCGCTAGTTATAGTAATAAATTATACTAATCTCCCTATGTTGAGTCTGTTTTGCCCGTGACGATAATTAGTGAGTAACTTGCTTGTCCTTATCTCAACCCTTAAGCCCTGGTCCATCATATTTTCTCCCCCTGTTTCTTTGAGGAGGGGGAGTGAGCGAGCGGTTGTGGTGGAGGCCACCTGTTCAGCTGGGTAAAACCACCACAATGGACAAAGACTGTATCTTTTCGTTTTAAAAATATAATGATTAGAATATTATATTTCCTTCCTGCCTTTATTTGAAAGGGTGCAAAACAGAGATAACTCACGCAGCTCCTCCTGGGCAGTCTTATTAACTCTGACTGAGGTCTTGCTTAGCTCTTCACCTCTCTGCAGCCTGCAGATTAGAAAGCAAGCACTCAGAGCACATCCTCTCCTGCCATTGGACTCCAGTTTTATATCCTTGTTGTAATAACTGTTGCATGCAGTGATCTCCATCTAGGACACACTTTTCACAAGGTCTCTTGCCCCTTCAGCTTTCTGACAGCTTATTATGACTGAAGTGGAAACGTTACATAAAACAAGCTGTTTATGGAAATCTTATTTCTGTCACATGAGCTCTATCTTGAAATGACAGGCGCTCTATCTGGCTGCAAGTATTAAATATATTCATTATATCTGTCATTATGCAATTCCCGTCTTATCACCACTGGTTTTTATAGTCCTGGTAAAATATACTCTGAGCAGTAAAACCATTGCACCTTAGCACACTTTAACACTTCTAACAATCTGACATAATAAGGATACTGTCATTGCAGAAACACCTTCCTACACGCATGTGGGTACTTGAAAATCTGTGCTTTCTCCATCCTCCCACATAAATATAGTAGCTTAGGAACTTTTATGCTGTGCCTTGATTTTTAATGATAAGAGATGTCAGGTACCATTTAAAACGTAAGAGATGAAAAGGGGACAATACAGCTTTAACTAGCTTGATAAGCATGGACTACATGTACAGATGTAATCGCCTGTTCTGCTTCTGTGAACTGGGAAAAGTGTGAGAAAATATGAAACAGCTAAAGTTTTAAACTAGAAAACACTAAGATCTTATCTTAGAACCTCCTTTCTTTCCCTCTCAGATACCTATAGAACATAAACAGCCTAGGATGTCAGACTTTGATGCCAGCCTAACGGCACCCACATCAATTAAGTATGCAAGATTTCTACAAATGAGATCTAAACTCTGGCCTATATTGGTGAATCTAACTTTCTCAAGTGTGTCTAATGTATATGTATTGCTTATTCTCCTGCACATTATCATCCTGTCTCCTCTCTTGACAGTGATTCAATGGATGTCTTTTCAAAACTTAAGACACAGGTTTTGGAGCCCAAATGAATAAGTCTAATCAGGACCTTACTATATTTATGCTCTAGCCTCCAAACTGTACCATCAAAATAGTGGATATGTCTAAACTGCCCTTCTGGATTGTGATGCCTGAACATTCGTACAGGTTAAGAATTTTAGATTATTGCATACAGGGAATAACTCCATATGCATTATGTTTAGAATAAAAAATTACAACATGTACAGAGTATATTAGCTAAATCCTGCATGAAGTTGATGTTTTTGAATTATGATATAGATTTTGGGGATAGAGTTGTTCAAGTAGCTCTTTTGCCCTGTTAAGGTTAATAGTACACTGGTTGGTTATCCATATTTAGGAGAGCCAAGGTTCTAGAATGAGTGTTTATGTGTTCCCATGTCATGCAACACATCTGGATTGTAAAACGGCAGTCAGAGTGGCAAAGCATTCCCTGTACCCGAGCAGCAGAAATAAAGATTGGTACCCAGCAATCCAGCACGGTTCAAGAACTGGCTCTGGATCTCTTGTTATATTTTGCTTTGTTGGTCATTTGCTTTAGGACTGACACAGTTCTGGCTGTTGTCAGAGTGACAGGACTGGCTACAGCAGTTGCCTATTTTGGCAGCAGCGTTTTGGAAGAGAACTGAGAGTTTTGCAGTGGTGAGACATGGCAGACTCCAGCCCTTTTACTAACACAAAGGGAAGATGGACTTCCTCCTGTATTCTGACAGCAGCACCTGGGAGGAGAGAGGCCTGTGCACACCCCATAGAGGGGGCTCACCTTTTACGGAGACGCTGCTTGGGGGCACCCTGCAGCCAGCACTGCCACGGCACTCCGCGTCCTGCCACCAGCCCGATGGGTGCGGGACGGAGGAGGGGTGCGAGCCGGGGTGCCGAGGGCAGGACCGGAGGAAGGTGCCGTGCCTTGTGGCCCTGGGGCGGGGCTGCCGTAGCGCCTCGCCTGTGCATTGGGTCTAGATTCATACATAAATATAGCTGGGGTGGGCTCGCCACACTCCTCTCCCCCCACCC
>VXAL01016736.1:72508-91908 GCA_013399475.1 Chauna torquata
AAGTTTTGTTCTATAATTGCATACTGAGTTCAAATGTAATGGAAACATTTTCTGAATGTTTTCATTACTGGCGCAGTTGAAAGGACACTCATTTCACTTATCCAACTGTATGAACAACAAAGCTTTTAATTTTCAGAATGTGACCAGCAAACACATTTACACTAATAGGTTGAGAGCTGGGCACCAAAATCCATTTTAATCTAAATAAGATGAAGCATGTATTGGCTTTGATACAGTTATTTCTGATTCATGCTGCTGAGAAAGCAGATACTGGCTCAGATTATGTCAGAGATATTCAGCTGTAATTTAATAGGTCAAACAATCTTACACTATTCCTGAAGGGGGTTACTTATTGAACTTTGTGCATAGCGCTTAGCTGGTGTGTCCTTAATGTATAACTTAGGCTATATTTTAGGCTATGCTTGGCATTTCATAGAACTTCAGCCTATGAGAAGCACACACGTTTCGAATTTGCAAGTCAACAGTTCTTATTCCAAACTGTAGAGAAAATAAGCATACCAGCACAAAATCTTTGTCTTGCACAATGTTCAATATATATTTATTGCATTAGGACATATGAATTTTCCTTCAGATGGTCTGAGAAGGTATGAAGAACAGCGGGGCAGGTCAAATTCAATGTCAAATTTATATGCAGTAAGCCATAATAACAAATAGTCACATTTATATCAAAATTTTCGACCATGATTTTGAAGATAGATTAAAAAAGAGATTAATGTGGTTTAAGCCATCTTTAATCACTTCAGGCCCCACACAGGTTAAGTAGTTAAAAGGGGACTTATACAATTTAAAAGCCTTAAGATATCTAAGAGCAGACTGGTGTCACACTACTATATCATTGTATACACAGCCTTTCTTCCTAAAATGATTCTAGCTAGCTTTCACTTCCTGTATCAAAGGGTCATCTTCAGCTCCACTATAAACCTCCAAGTTCCATGAGGTTTTTGTACTTGCATCCAGAGACAGATTTTGAATAATATTTTAGAACTTGTACAATGGCTATTCAGATGGACTCACAATCTCCAGAAATGAAAGACAAACGAACAAACAAAAAAGCAGAATTTTTGTTTGTAAAACAAAATTTGATTGGATTGAAGATGTGAAACCCACCTAGTTTAATATTATCAGTCTGAGGAACTCTGAGTGAACTTAGGAAGCCTGCTCAGGAAGGCCTTTTTTCCTCCTAATTATAAAGCTGTGGAAATACAGCTCAGTGTGCTGACGGAAAAGAGCGAACTGGGTGGGATGAATCAGTAGCTGGAATTTCAGCAGAAAGTTACGTGCCTGGAGAGACTTGTTTGGCTATAGAAGTGTGGTTCTGCTTCAGAAACAAGCAGCTTTGATTTGGAGCAAAAAGTCCAGAGGGCTGTACCAAGGTCTCTCTTGTCGTAGCTCAATGAAGTAGTCAAAGAAATGTCTAAGACATAGGATAGATATATCGACTTCTGCCAGGGAACAAACAATAAGCTGTGCAGAGCAGCCTCCCAGTTGCTTTCTGATTCCTTCAAATGAGACCTGACCATATATAAAATTAGCAGTTGTTTTTTTTTTTTTTTCCCCTTGCATTACATCTGATTTGCAGTAAATCTGATTTGCAGTAAGGTATCTTTTATGTCTTTTAACCGCTGAGTCACAGCAGGTTGCCTTAACAATTTTCACATCAGTGTAATTTTGCTTTGTAATCTGTGGAAGTTTTTTTTTTTTTTTTCCAGAGAACCTTTCTGAAGTCCAGTTTTAATCCTGCCATAAGCTGCCATGAGTCCTTCTAAAAATATTTCCATTTATGGTAATGTTGAACAGGTAGACCACATATACGACTTCAAAATGACTCTGCATCCATGAAAATAACTGCACATGGCATAATGTGCAATGGGAACATAGTAGGAAGGCAGGGACGAAGAAGGATCACAAGCACAACTGAAAAAGCCTTGAACTGCAAAGTGTCAGTCACTGCAGTGCTGCATATAATTCCACTGATAAGAAACAGTCATATGAGTCAACACAACTTCTCTTTGCTCGCCTAAGAAAGCAGGCATGGATTTAAAAGGAGCTGAGGCATTACGATTTCCTGCTCACATCCAATTACGAGTAGCTAGTGTGAGACATGTCAAATGATGTAACTGGGACCACAAACTTGTGCAGCTCCTCCCGCACATCGTTAGGCAAACCCTTTATTTTCTCTCCCACTTCATTCCAGTGCAAGCTAAGAGATCATGTCTTGTATCTTCCTTTATCTCTTCCCTTCTGTTAAAATAAAACTCTATCCTTAAAAGTGTTTAGCGTTGAATACATTCTTAACTCCCCCATCCAAAGAAGGCAAACACAGATCATTGCCTTCATTTAACAGACTACAAACTAGGTGAATCTAAATCTAAACCATCAAGTCCAACCACCCAGACTAACAATATCGAATTCCTGTGGTTTGCTACACTTACTGATACCATTGCTGTCTTCCCCTGACAAATCCAGGCATAAACTACAGGAATGCTAATAGCTAATATTTTTCTGAGGACTGTTTATTAGCTGTGTAGCACCCTGGCACAGTATGTGTGTCAGAGCTCCTTTGGTAACCCTTACACGTAAAGGATGGTAAGTTAATATTGATACAATACTGTGCAAGCAGCAGCAGAGATCTTGAAATGGCCCAAGAGTTCTGGATCTAAACCCCACAAAAGGCATGGGATTCTGTATGACAGTATTCATGCAAGGGATTTTTTTTTATTATTTAATAACTGCTAAAAATAGTGTATAAAAAGATTAATAACTCTGTTAAGGTTGTAAAGTAAAATATTCAAACATGAAGAAATACCAGAATAGATTTTAAGACTAGAAGGCACCTTATGACCAACTAGGCTTTCCATTTGTATAGCCCAAGACATAATACTTCATCTGATAATTCTTGTATCAATCACATAACATCTGTGTGAGCAACATATATTTTTAGAATGATATCTGCTCTTTATTTAAAGACTTCAAAAGATGGAATCTATCACCTCCCTTATTCCAATGAGTAGAAACTTTCCCACTTTAAAGTGATCTGTTTCTATGCAGAATTATTTGGCTTTATTTCCCAGGCACTGGCTTTCATTATGCTATTGTCTGCTAAATTAAGAAGCCTTGCAGAAATGGGGGTCAAGCCATGTCTTAACCTTTTCTTGGGCGAGCTTCTTAAATTCCCTCACTGTGGGGCAGATTTCCAGATATCATTTTTTTTTTCCTTAGTTCTTTCCTAAACCCTTTCCAACTTTTCCATGTAAACTTATTCTTCCTTTCCCGTGCATATGATTTATGACAGTATCTTTAACTACTTATCCCATTTATCCCTGCCTTACCAAAGTTACATTGGACCAACAGCCAGCAGGCTAAGAGTTCTCATCTCATCTCTTTCCCTAATTGGTTTGAACTAACCGTTATACTATAAGGATTTTAAAATTGAATAAAATTTCATACCCTCTCAGCTTTCTTTCCCCAGTTTCTTCTCAGAAAACTGGCTTATTTTACCCCTAGTGGTAATGAGGAAAATAAGATATTCCTTATGTTTTAAAATTCATCTCCTTCCTGATTTCCATCTATGGATAGGCAGATCTTTTATTTGAGTTTGTTTCAGGCTGGTAAGTTTACTTTAACACCGACGCTTATAGACCTAGGATCTTAAAAGGTCTACGCCACACAGTAAAAAATTCTGCAGAATCCCCATAACCCTCAGATACAGGACCAGTGACAGAGTAGTTGTGCTAATGGGGCACTCCTGACCTGAGCTAATTAACCACGCTGAAGGGTAGGGCTGACACACCTGAACACAGAACCGTGCATATGAACGCATCCCTTCTGCACATCGGAGATCTCCAGTACAGTAAGGCATTACATGGCACAGGCATACCTAGTGCTTCATGCTCATGCTTAGCTCTGCACGGAGACAGGTCAGCTCTCTCGGGCTTTCAAGGCTAACTGTCAAACAAAGCTGAAAGACTACAGCGAGATTACATTCCCATACATCAAAAGAAAGATGTTTGCCTTATGTTAAATGGCTTGCTCAAGAGGGAATGCCCTTTCTTCCCCCCTCTTATGATATACGTTAGCTTTTTCAGAGTCTGTGCTAGGGACTTGGGTCATAAGAGCCTCTTAGCGAGCAATGCAGCCAGAATGAACTTTCAACAGAACAGCTCCAAGGATATATAAATACTAATTTGTAGCAAATTACCGTTCAAGTCAGTGTTGCAGCATTCTTGACTCTGTGGTGATTCTGTCACTGTGGTGATGAGCTTTTGTAGGCACAATGATGTTCCTGTTGCAAGGCTGGAAAATATTAAAAAAAAAAAAATAATTCTGAGAAAAAAGGTCTAGTGAAGTATTGTCAGGACATACATCTAATGGCAACAAAAGAAAAAAAAAAGCAAAAAGAAAAACAATGTAGGTCTATTCAATGTATCTTTAAATTCTTTAATTTTAACAACATTTTACCTGTTCATTTTATTCTTTTATTTCATATGTTTGGGACTCCCCAGTGCTGCATAGCATTATATTCAATATTTGGTTCGAAAATCCCACACATATAAAATAATGAAAAAGATTTAAAATTATTTGTTTGTGCTTTACGAACAAAGGATAGCATGTACACTTATCTTGGGGCCCAACTTTTAAAACTCTAAATGAATGTCCATTTTGAGGATTATATATAAAGATGTGCTTGAGGAAATGCTTAACTACCCTCTGAGAGCAATGGGACTAAGACTTTTGTTTAAAGTTAAACCCAGACAACTGTCTCAAGCAAGGATTCTTTCTTGAATGGCAGCCTAACATTGAGGTGAGTCCAATTACTTTAATGATTACTCTTGGTTTGCAGTGATATAAATGTGAGAATAAGGCCCTTAATCTGCATCACCCTGAACACTGCAAAAATAGCAACTAGAAGTGCAGTTCCCCAAGGCAGATCATACCCTCCTTCACCCTTTGTGGAATCTACATTTATAGTTTGTAGTACATCTAAGTCTTTAAGATGACTCCTTTTAATGGTTCCCCCAAATGCACTGCTCTTAACCCCAAATAAAAGCTTCATGATTGAACGCTGAAGGTTTATTTGGAAGGATTTAATTTTGATTTCAAATAAATGTACATTCTGGGGACTTCCAGACTATTCATTGGGCCTGTCAAGGAATGGAAGCATAACAGATGCCCACCAGCTTACTGGCAAAGAGAAGATAGTCTGTCAAAACAGCATATTTATTTGTAATTAAGAGTCTAATTTTAAATCTCCTTCTTTGGTGACACTCATATCTTTGGCTTTTACATTTCCAATGTTTATACTAGTGTCTTTAGAACACTTAAGTAGAAACTTTATTTCCAAATAAAGTTTCATAACTTGGCAGGCTCATCTCACATTATAAATATAAGAACTTTAAATCCTTTTCCATATAAACATGTGTAATATTTCCTACCAGAAGTGTGTGACAGCCAAGAAGTTCAATTATTCTCAATCTACAAACCAGTGCAAGACAGCTCATCCAAAATAAAGGATCAGCCCAGGCATAATTACAAATATACATGTCTAGTAAAAGTCAATAAGTAAATACCATCTAAGTATGAAATGACAGCGACTTACCAGGGAAATAATATTGTCTGTTAGAATATTATGAAGGTTCATTGGAATACAGTTGCAGTGAGAAATTACAGGAGACCTTTTCCTCCTAAGAGTGTCAACTGTTCTCCGCCAGGTTTGAAATTAACAAAAAGGGAAAAGATACCCCAAGCTGTACTCTTTGCCAGTGTGGGAGGACGGCTGGCAGGGGGGGCTGCTCAGTTCCTCCTGCCAGCAACTATCTGTGGAGATCGCTCAAAGATGCGCAAAACTGATGTAGGCACTTTGCCTTCTGCTCCAAGATGTGGTCTGAAAACAGGCATATTTTTCAGGCTGACACCCTTGGTACATGGTGAGCAGCACTCTACCACAGAACCAGCCCCACTGATTGCACACGGGGTGACTGCAGAAACAGCCACTACTCACCCAGAGTGACAGTGCTGCTGTTTCAGCCCAAATTACTTAACTTTTGGGTTAGCTCAGCAGCAAGACACAAAGAGCAGAACTTGATCACTGGTTTAAGCGTGCTGAACCCTGTCAGCCTGGCTGCTACAGCCACATTGCTTTGAAAGAACTGACCCTTGGCTGCTTGTGAGTGACCTGGGCTGCACGCACTCATACCACCCTGACTCATCTGGCCATGAAGAAGCTGAGTGCATGCTAAAGCACACGTTGTCCTCACATCGCCCTTCTCTGGAGTTCGGCTTGAGATTGGCTGTACTGCTGAACCTGAATTTGACAACAGGTCTGGATTTTCTTTTCTTTCTCTAATGGAAATAGTGGAACATGGACTCCAACTGAGACTAAACATAATTTAAGACCATGTAAAGTTAAATCCCACTTATGTTTCTAGTACAGTCTTAAGAAGCATTAGATTCTGATTCAAAGCTTTGGGTAGCTACAAGCTAGGCTTTGCTGATATCTTATATGCCTACCTCTCAGAGAGGAATGTCCAAAGTCTCTTTAGGTATCTGGCTCCCTGAACCATTTGTGAGAGGGAGAGCTACTAGGAAACAACCAGAAAGCTAAGTGCGGAGTAGTAGCCCATCCATGACTAGCCAGAGAGAAAAAGGTGAGCTTTGACTCTCCGGATGAAATATTTCCTGCTCTTGGGATCCAGATTTCAAATTCTTTGCTTTAAATCATGAATTTGTGCAGGAACTGGGCACTTAAAAACTCAGGCTACCTTGAGAAGAATTCATGGTTCTACCTTTCGAATTACATCTCAACAGCCAGAGCCTGTTTTGCTCAGCCCAAGTGCATTCAAGCACCTATCCCCATTTCTCAGGAACCAACTGTCTTGTTAAAGGTTAAGCTGGGAGGCCCTCTTCTGTCGAAATGAAGCATGCATGATTTACTGCACAGGGGAGCACAGAAAGTCAGCACAGCTCTGTGAATTGCTGATGAGGACAGTCAGCGACACAGCCTGGCTTCTGACGTCAGCTTGCCGCAGCATTTCTTTCACGGTTGGGTGTTGGGGGGATGGTTGAGTTGGTTCTTTTCTCGATGATTGCTTAAGCAAACCCGAAAGCAGAAGCAGATAACTGAAAAAAATCAGCACTAGCCCAGTGCCACGTCCCTCTCCTGCAGCTGCAGGACAGCTCAGTCTCAATCCTACTCTTTTTTCCTGTCCTGTCCCAGGCATACAGTTGGGTTGTTACAGTACTCCCTGATACTGCAGGTTTGCTTTTTCTGATGCCAAGAAGCAGCGGTCCCCCACATCCTGGCTCACTCTTCTGGCCACTGCATCACTGCATAAAATAAGAGCTTGTCATCAGGAGTTGGATGAGGAGCCTTTTGAAATGGGACAGGTCAGCTCAGATCACCATATTGAGCTTCAGGCAGCAGAGAACAACTCATACGGACTTTTGCCACAGGATTAAAATGGAGTTTCTGAATTGGCACTTTAAGACCATCTCAGCCCTGTTTTAGCTGTTTCAGTCTTTCATAGGATCTGATTCTTTCTGTACAAGATAGTTCAGACCTTTGTTTCATCAGTGCAATGCAGCCTAGTATTCCTGCAGTAGTATGTCCAGGGGTGAACCTGTAGAACATCACTGATCCTTTGTCCTTCCCACAAGCAATCCAGTGGGAAAAAAAAAAAAGGAAAAAAAACTCACATTAGCTGAAAATTTCATTTCAGATGTAACTAGAAAACTTTTTTGTTGTTGTTGTTGTTGTTGTTGTATCAGAAGTAAAGATATAAACTAAAACACTTAGATTTGTTATCTCTTCTTTCTTACCCTGGTTGAAAATCAATATTATCTCCACATAAGTCAGTAAGGTTAAAACCAGACATGGCAGAAGAATCAGTGCTGACTGTCCAACAGTGAGATCCTTTCAAAACCCTGCAAACCTATAGTGCATGCATGAAATTAACTAGTGAGGTATACAAGATGCAACTGAAAGCATAAATAACTTGTGCAAGTCAGTGTTTTTGAGGTTGTCTCCTTCTACTGTTTCCTAAGATGATGATAGGAATGATGGAAATCATTCATGATATTTTTCCTATAATTCATGGAATGACAGGAAATAAATGATGATAACCCAATACTGTGATCAGATCACCTGAGGGATTCTGTTATTCTGCAAACCATATTTCATTGGAAGTATTTTAAAGATGACAAATAGATGCTTCTTCTACCTGAGATAAAAAAAAATAAAACAATTAAAAATACTTTACATGAAAGAAAAGACTTTGAATTATCATAATTTATTGCAATAAACCTGATGGGAATTACACCACTACTAAGCTGAAGCTTTTGTATAAAGCTGTTGTTCATGGAAAGCAACTCAGTGTTCAAAGAGTTCATTTATTACTTTTTTTTTTTTCTTTTATCCTTCCTAGCTGAAAAGGGGCTGGATACATTTTTTTTTTTCCCCCATGGTTCTAGTGACAAGCTAGTTTTCCCCAAGATTTCATCTTTTTGTGCTGCCTGTTGGCACTATCTGATCCTTTGCATATTGACACCACCACCAATCCTCCCATTGACTTTAGTCAGCACTTTTGTCAAGTCTCAAGTGCTCATTACCAACATGTAATTGTGTCCCATTATTTGGAATAATGAAAAGAAAAGACCTCATTGTGTAGCCTTAAAAGCAGTACAACTACAGTGACATGGAAAAGTATGACCATCATGATTACCGAGATGGTCTTTTCATAGTGAGATAGACTAGCTTTTTGCAACAATAATGCAGCTGCTGTACATTCTCTATTACCAACAAGTACTTATATAATCCCCTGCTCCAAAGGGAACCATGACTATGCAAAATCATTGCTTTTATGCAAGGAATACTGAAAGACGGGGTGCCAATTCCATTTAAAGAATCAAATATACCCGTTATAGTACCGGTTCAGTGGCTGAAATAACACCATCTAAAAATAGTACTTCCAAATAAGTAAAAAAAACATATTCCATCTAGCAATCTCAAAGTACTTAATGAGCATTAATTAAGCCTTACAATATCTGTGTGAGGTTGATGTTATTGTACCAAAATGCATAAGTAAATAAGTAATCTGAAATCAAGAAAAATATAGTCAAGTAGATGGGCCCAAAATCTCAAACTCTATCACTGTTAGGGTCCTGAGGCAGTCCCTCCCTCCTGGGGGTTTGGCTGCTTGGGTTATGACCCAAGCTTGATAAGTAGCTGTCAGGCCTTGGAACTGTTATGAAGAAAGTTCTCTGGAAAAAGCTGGAAGAAGTCTCAGCAGAAGCTCTCCCCTTTCCCTGGGAGATGCATTTAGGCTGAGGTTCTCACCCTTGTAGGTACACGTGTTGCAGGTACATATGTGCTTGGTCTCAAATCTCTGCTTCTGAACCTGATCCTGACCTCACAACTTGACTTTTAGGCTTGACCTCAGACCTGCCTCATCACTATGGACCTCGTGGGTTCATAGTGGACCCCGGCTGACCTGGTTAGCATCGGGGACACGCTCTGCTCTTCAGCAAAGGTCCTGTGGCAATGTGCCCTTGCTGCACCCTGGCAGTCACCAGCAGGGCCAATTGCAAGAACCAACTGTCTAATTTTAACTTTAACAATTAGGCAACATGCCTTACAGACATGTGTACACACATGTCAACATAAACACACAGGCTCACAAAAGTGGTATTCTAAATCACCAGTTACATGTTCATAATTTTTAAATAAAATTGCCAAATTTCCAGACTGCTAGGTGTCCAAGAAATTCTTTTATGGCAACAGAAGAAAGAAAGTCCTTTAATAGCAGTAATACATAACTTCTTGTTACTACCAGTAAGAACTTCCAGCGTGCTTTGCCTCACCAGTTCAACAGGGCTATTATAACCTTTAGCTACTTATTAACCTAACCAGTAGTGATTAAAACAAAAAAAAAAGGAAATCACACACTGTGAGCCTCTTACTGATCTCAGATAATGCCATACTAATAGTAGCCAGCCCCAAGAGGAATGCTTGTAGTTGGTTTTACAGATAGAATACTGAAACAGCTAAGCTGTATGCTTAGCTGATATATTTCAGGAAATCAGGTCATTTGTTTCAGCATATTTGAGATCCTTTATCGATGGGAGTACTTGCAAATATCACAAATGGCTGAAGATATTTACAAGAAATTCATTTGCTTAAACAAAACCAAATATTTTTAAAGCCATGCAAAACATGCTAATATAGATATTTACAATGTATAAATCATGAATAATGTCTGTGTGGTCAATGCAAATTACCTAATTGCACAATTCAATCAAGCTGTCTGTAGATTCAAATTTCCTATTAAAACATACATATTCCTTAAATTCTTTCAGTATTAGCTCATTAAGCTCCAAATACAAACTTATATAAATAAATACCTTTAGCATTTAAGCTTCCCACTCATGTCTCTCAGCTTTCACGTATATCTGATATACACAGTACTTATCCTTACAAAAATGTATGCAATGAAGAAACACCCTGCAGGAAGTTATACCGCTTTCAGTAAAAATTCTCATTTATATGTCTTACAAGATTTATAGGAATATGTAAGGGGAATATAGGGTCTGTATATGCAGTATATGCAAGGTCAGCAAGTCGTTAAAATGATTGCTCTGTGCTCTGCTGTCCTGGTCTACACTCCTCTCCTCCAGCTCCCCAGTAACTCTGTTGTGGGGAGGCTGCTGGGTGTTGGATGAGCAACATGAACACTACGTGTAGAAACAAGTAAGGCCCCAGAGTAAAGCTATGCATGTGTCTAAGTGCTGAAGAGCTGGGATTTTAAATGTTTTGCAACCAGAGGCTGGCAGTGTGACATTTCTGAATTTCCTTCAGCAACAACATATCTTGATCGTTAGCAAATATCAGCAATGTCACAATCCTGAGCAGTGCTGAGAGTTGCAAGTGGGGAGTCATGCTATTTTTGGAGCACAGAATGCTTTGAAAAAGCCTAGTTCGATTTTCAAAGTGTGCTGACGCAAGACACTGCTGTTGTGCTGAGTAAACATGTTAGCTGTGTTTTGCCTCATCCACCACATACTACGCAATCTGAAATATCAGCTGAACAGCAGTTACAACAAACATTAAAATACCAATGAACCAACAGAAACCACACAATTGCACCTAAAAAATTTATTTCCTGATTCAGGTTGAGATGAACACTGCAGAACTCAGCAACTGCAGTGTTGTAACCTTTGGTGAAAGGAAGCTGATCTTTTACTGAGAACAACTGAACAATGGCATTACTGTGAGTCTAAAAAATGCCTTCACATGGATTAAATTGAAGACTATAAATGATTACATGTCAGCCCAGACTGTGGCTAAGTGAGATGCATAGAAAAGGTTGGAGGCACAAGAAGTTAACAGCTGTGCAGAAGGCACAGCTGTAAAGAGGGCAGCTAGTGAAGATCTCTACTCATAGTGCACAGAAAATGGGGACAGCTAACAACCATGGGGTCTCTGGACCATTTGTCCACGTCAAATTGACATAATGGAGCCATGGCTTGTATTTGTCCCTGGAGCAGGAGGAGTAGTGACGCGCAGCTTATACTATCTTGTCTTGCAACTAGTGAGAACTTTCTGAGCGCTCCTTGAGCCATCTCGCATGCATCTGCTGATGACTGCTATGTAGATAAAAAGGTTCTCAAACCAAAAGAAAGATTGAGATTTTGATTGCCAAGAAGACTATAGATCCACCTTCTCCATATCTAATCACTAGGTTGTCAAGGACAATTAATTCCACCGTTGGCCTTCTCTTCTCCAGCTCTCTTAGCCTCTGCATTACATAGCCATTATGCTTTTGTTTCCCTGTGTCAAATATGGCACAGCAGTGTATGTCTGCAGGAGAGGAAATGCAGAGCACCGCATTGTCTGGATGGCAACCAAGGCCCACACTTATATCAGGCAGGCACCTTTGCCTTGGAGAGTGGGTGTAATGTTGAGGGCCACACTGGGGTACCTCTCTGATGGAGCAAGCATGCCATGCTGGTCTTTACTGAGACAAATTCCTTCAGCTTCAGTTGAAGTTTGCTTGACTGAAGACTAACAAATAACTTGGGATTTGACTATTATATGTCATTTGCTTCCAGGAGGTGGTGACAGTAAAAATAGCAAGAAGAATCTTGTGATTAGTATCACATTTATATTTGCATAAAGAACAATGCTGCACTTCAGAAATTTCTCATGTTCTTAAGGGATTTGGGTAAGTGAAAAGAGAATCTGAAATGAGAGCAGAATTTTGCCCACATTGCATTTATTTTTTAACAATTTCACCAGTCCAGGGAAAATGAAAACTACACTTTTGTCATGACTCTCACAGAGGAGTCCCTGATTCTCATGTTTTGTTTTGTTTGGGCTGCTGCCCTTGTTGTTGTTGCTGTTGTTGCAGGTTTTTGCTTTGTTTCTTTCTTTTTTTTTTTTTTTACTATGACTAAATTATGACTTTTGTTATCTTGGGATTTTTGCATGTGGGTGGATGGATGTGATGGTAAACAGTTGAACCAGGTCAATGAGAACCCTGTGTACTGCCAAACTAAACCATGAACTCCGCAGGAAGCTAAGGGAGAACAGAACCTTTTCTCTTTAAACTAGGACAACCTGGCAACTGCCTAAAAATTATGCTGTGTTTGGTTTTATGCCTTGTCATTCAGAGATATCATTCAAATATCAATTGATACCTAGCACTGAACACTCAGAGGTGAGTGATACTCAAATACTTCGCAAGATAAGAGCTACTATAGGCACAGTACATTGGAGATTACCTGAACTACCACAGGTGCATTTGCTTCAGTGCTTAGAGATGCTGTACTCAAATACAAATGGTTATGTGAAGCTCCTCAGTGGTTATAACAATGACCACTACCCTTTATTTGTCTGAAGGTAGATAATGCTGTTATTGATAGTCAAATGTGGAAAAAGGTTCAGCTTATCTAAGAAAATCAATGGCACTAAAGGGTTTCTGAAGTAGTATATGCTGCCTGAGAAGGGTAGCAGAAAAATAGTAAATCTGGAATTGTCTTATGCTGATGTCATTATTTTATGCTTGTCTTCAAGCAGAGATTGAAGAAGAATTTATCCACCATTTAGGCAGATTCTGATTTAAAATAATTAAAGTTTATCTTTTAGTTAACAAAGGATATTCCTGGAAAAGGAATGTCAGTATTTTTGGAGATTTTGTTCAGAATAAACAGCCAAATATAATGATGTTTACTCAGCCTCCTTGGTTCACAAAATGAGAATGGAATTCCCATCAGATTTGGGGTATTTTTTTTCATTCTTGTAGGTTGTAAATATAAAATGAACAACTTTTTTGATGATACACAAACAAGTTCATATTCGATCCAAAGCAAAACCATATAGTCACAAGATGAAAACTAATAAACCTTTTGAACGTTAGAAGAGAACTGGCGCTCATTTCATTTTCGGTGAACCCTTCAGTTCTTCCAGTCTTTCAATAGAAAAAAATATATATGCCTTTAACTGCAGAAGAAAATATAGATGAAAGAAAACACAATAATGTGTTACCATAAACACAGGTGATACTCAATCTACCTATTAAAGTTTGCAGACAATAAGAAAAAAATATCCACATAATTGAATTCCTCATCCTCCTTTTTAATAGTTCTCAAGTATAACCCATGGTTACTTCAGGTATCTCCTAAATGGCAAACTCCTCAGATGAGAGACCTGGTCTCCAGGCCAGAAACATTAACGCTTTTCCATATTCATATAAAAATGGTAAGAGATACAAAATTGGGAACAGTACTGTAAGTTAGAAATTTCTGTGTCTTAGCAAAAACAACATGATCTCTAGAGTTGTGTCTGAGCAAGAATTTAGGTGTAAATGGCTGAATGTTGTTCACTTCATTATATTTTCACAAATTGGTAGTGCAATTCTTTATGTGATTTAACAAGATATTAACACTAAAAAGATAAAGAACTAGTAAAACCAGAAAATTATTTAGTCTTCTGCAGTATCTTGAAGAAGTACAGGAGCCATAAACCAAGATGACAGAAAGACATTTTCTACTCTTAAAATTAACAGCAGCTGGCTTTTCTGGAGGCGATCCCTGTGGATCCTTAATTCCTATCTTTCCTGTCAATTTTTAAAAAGCTGGAGTAAAGGTTTGCTTGAAGTTTCTTAGAGTATGCACCACAAAATAACACAGACAGACTGTTGAATCACCTTGTTTACCCCATTTACAACTTGTGCATCCATCCCATTTGTTAGCAGAATTCACCAGAAACATTTGCAATGTAGAAAAGCCTTACTGTCCTTTAAGTTGAATAGGCTGCCTCACTCCCATGTTTCTGTGGCAACAACTTGTATATATGGAAAAGTCACGTTTCGCTTCATTTGCTGTATTTCCAGCCAGTGTCTGAACACACTTCACTAACTGGATGGAAACATGGCAAGGAGTCAGCATCATATCAATAAGCCAGACCTCCACAGGTCACGATATCCCTGTACCATTGAAACTATGCCTTGACAAACGTTGCTTTCAAATACCAGCAAAGCTGGAGAGGGGCACCACAGCCACCAGTCCTCCTGATGCAGATTTTCTCATTTCCACAAATAAAAGGACAGGCAGGTACTTGGATACAACTCTTTCAGCAAGATATTTATAGACAAGATGTTTTATCTCCAGAAGACTGATTCACAGTTTAGGCAATACTGATCGCCAGCCACATCAGCCATTTCCTGGAATACAACAACCTGCTCGGACAATCAAGAACCAAAGGCAAATCTAGCCAGTCCCCAGCTGTTAGGAAATGCTCATCCCAGACATCATAAATGTCACTACAAATCAAGACAAATTATGAACTGAAATAAATTAACATAATTGCTGTCTTATCCCATTTCATTGCCTTAATGTTTCTCTAAGTCATTTCCTACCTATTAAAGATTGACCTAGTAATCACTGACAAAACAAAGCACAGTCTGCATATTGTACTACACATTAAAGTTTTAGCCTGCCATGCAGTTACTATCATTCTCTTGGACAACTGCACTTTTCAGTATCAAGGCTTTAGTGTGCCATCTGGTGGATTTTTAGCATTTGATACATTTTTTACAAAACCCGTGATACAGGGATAACTGATATACTGACAGGAATATCTACCTTTTGGGGAGGCAATGCTGTTGTTAAAGAAAATAGAGTATTGTTCCTCTTATCATCCCATATTTGCTCAAATCATGTTTTTGCGTAAGAGTAATAACTTAATTCTTTTCACATTTCCAGTCAAGTGAGTTTTTAGTACTGTAACTAATGGATATTTAGCTAATCCCTTACACCAATAAATTTAATATGTAAATTGATTGTGGCTCTCTTGAAAAAAGATTCCAGAAAACTAGCCTAAGAGAACTCCATATTTACGGCCACAAATTGACCCCTTTAATGACATTTAAATGCCTAATTCTTACTGACCACATATAGAATCATAGAGTAGAATCATAGAATCACAGAATCATCTAGGTTGAAAAAGACCTTCAAGATCAAGTCCAACCATCAACCTGTCCAACTGAGTCCCATCACTAAACCATGTCCCTTAGTGCCCATACTTGCTCTAATTAGTCTCTACTGGGGATGATGGTCAAAGATATTGAAAAAAATACATTGCCACATAACTTCAAACAAAATTGAGAGTTTGAGCACAGATTCTTCAGCCTGTTATGTGCCACAGCATCAACTCATATTAAAAATGGTATAGGTTTTTATGATACCATATGAAAAATGCAAAACCAGCTAAAATATCTGAAAGTAAATCACGAGCATGCATTTCCTAACTGGATCTGTTATACCCTTTCTGTGTGACTGTGAGGCATTTCTTCATTTCTTTTTTTACAGAGCACAAATTGTGTGATGAGGAACCTGGGATGGATTCAATTTCAGAACATAAAATGTCCTTTGAGTGCATGGCCCTAAGAGGGAATGTATCTTCTACTCCAGCACAGTGTCACAGGCACTATTCCACAAGATGCAGTATATTCAATTACTACCAAGACTTCCAGGATTTTAATGCTGGGTGGAGGCTGCCCTCTGAATGAATGAGCTATAGGTGCCACAAAAGAGCATGAATGGGCAGTTGTATGAGGCTTCTACCCAACATATGATGCTAATCCATAAACCTAGGCCGAAGATGGCAATGACTGTTTTGGAATAAAAGAAAAGACCTAGCTGAGAGGTGCTAGATATGTGGCTCTTAATGAATGTCCTTGCTGGAGTCTGGCCTTGGTTCCATAAAAACAAGACTAACACAGATAAAATTGAAAGGAAAAGAGCAGCAGTGATCGAAAACACAGCTGTTAGTTTGGGTCCTGATTGTTACTGGCAACCTCACCCCCGAAGAAAGCAGGTTCAGCAGAGTTTTATCAGCCACTGTGAGACTTGGCAAACATACCAACACAGTGCTGTTTAAGACATTGATTTTAGCTGCCTTTTTGCACACAGGCTCACTGCAGTACTGCAAAAAGGTCAGCTAAGACAGACTGTTTTTAAACTGAAAGCTACCATCAAGGAATGAAAGAAAGATACACAACTATAGAAAATAAATAAATAAATAAAGGACAATAAGAATGTGTTATGGTCCTGATGCATTTCAGAACTGAACTGTGACTGGAGGAGGTGGCAGTAGCATTGAGATTCCTCTCTTTGGTTGGGACGTGTTTTACAATGAGGAAATGAAAGCCAAGTCATATGATGGGTCCAAAGTCCCTAGGAGACAGAAAAACAACCCTATTTTGGTCTAGATAGGCTATGTTGCATCAACAAGCAGCATGACTTGACAGGTATGGATTCACAGAGTAAAACAGCTGGTGCTGGGACCAGATATTGACACTACAAGAGTTTAAAGGAGGTTATTCTGAATTAACTGTAGGCCATTCCTGTAGACTTAATGACCATTAGGATTTAGAGTTCATACTCCAGATTACATTAGCCTGGAGGTAATTCTGAAAGTACCAAAGGCACTTTGGATGGAAAACCAAAGCACAGTTGCAGGGATAAACAGGGATTCAATTCGAAAGTGCAAACTTGATCTGAACTAAGATACCTCTACATGGCCGCACCACCACTGCTACATGCACCTGCTTTGGGGAGCAGGCCAAGTGGCAGAGGGGCTACACTGCTGAAAGGGAACTCTCTTTAAAGGCTACTGGCCTTGTTCATGTTGTTTAGGGTTAGCCCAGCCTTCTGTAGGCCCCGTACAATATCTGTAGGCCTGAAGACATTATTATTTTGTGGTAGGTGTTCAGTTTAGAGTCTGAGATATAGCAAAAGACATTTTGTAGCCTGACAGAAGGGGTGTCTGTTGCATACTCTGGTGCACAGCAGGTGAGAGTAAGGAGTTTTCTGAGGACAGGCGGCCTGCGGGGATAGCACTGGATTCCTGCAAAATGCGGAGAAGGGAGCCCTCCTGGCACCATCTTGTCTAATCTGCCTATAAGGAGAAACACACAAGTCCACATTTTTGTTCATGTTGTCTTTCCATCTTATTCTGAGCTTTTATTTAATGAGCTGAGCTAGGTTTTTATTAGCCTGGATAAAGTTGAGTATAGACCTTAGCGGGTTATGCATTCTCATTGCAAACTAAATCTACTCATAAATAAGAGTTATAAATCGTATATTACATTTAGGAATAAAAGTGCATGCAGTTATTGTATAAGGTCTTTAACTGAAGTTGAAAACATACTGCAAGGATTAAATATAACCTGAATATAGGAAACAAAAAATATAGATATTTCTCCAGAAAGCTGAGAGCGTAAAACATACAATTGATTTCAATAGACATTAAATACTCTGGAGGGTTAAAGCCACAAGAGAATACAGATTACAGTTGTTCAAGATATTTTCAGTTCTGCAAGTTCAGTTATCTGAAAACCATTTTTACGTCAGTTCTTTCACACTAATCCAACTTTACTTGCAGTAAAGTGCAGTAAAGTACCATTTGTTTTAGCTGTGAGAAAAACAAATTTGTTGTTGAGCTGTTTCTTCACTGTATGTACAGTTGAAGAAAATCTTCTGGTATTGCAGTATTTGAATAGTTTCAAAAGGCTTTTGCATCACTCAACATTTTATAGGGAGCTCAAGGATTTCTGATATATGAAGTAAGGCTTGTCTTTATAAAACAACAGTATTTCCAAGGCCTCTATAGGATAAAGAAAATTTAACACCTTTAATAAGATTGATAAAACAAAAATACCCATGTGGAGTGAATCAGTATAAAAGTGTACATTACTAATACAAGTTAAGCTGACAGATTTAAATCAAAGAAAGAATCTCTTTTCAAGGTTTTGCAGCAGTTCAGTCAAATCAGTTTAAAATCAAATCTTAAGCCAATACTGTGCAACTTGGTGTTTTCATAAAGTCTTCCCGACTTTTCTGGACAAAACTTGTTTTTACCAACTAGCCACAAGTTCCATTGGTTACAACAGGACAACAAGCTTTTTTGCTATTACTACAGCTCATTTTGTAGGTCATTTGCAGCATACAGTGCACCTGCATCCCCTTTTTATGACTTTTATTACTTTCATCTTTTTTCTCCTTCCAGCTTTTAATATGTGTTTAATAAAGTGTTACAAAATTTCTCATTATACGCACAAATTAGACTCAGGCCTTGGCACTACTAAACTAACTCTGTTTTTCTTAACAGTGTCATGTATGAAGAATACCACTCAGGGTACTTATGACAATGGTTAATTCCTACCCAATCTTCATAGCAGTCTTTTGCCTGAATTGTTGAATGTTAAATTTAGGATCAAGGGGTAACTGTATGCATGATAAGGGCCACTACAGGTAAAAGCTCTCAGTCGAAAGGAGAAAATAAACTATGCTGTTCACCGAGGCATAATCTAAAGAGGAATTAAACAGTGTGGCTAAGAGTATACACATGGTTTACAGCTATGTTTCTAGGTGTTAGCACAGCAAACCGTGTTTCCTTCTGGAGTGCAGAAACGTGGGACGCTGGAGAAGGAAAGCGCAACCCATCAGCAGGAATTCAGGGGCCGGTAACACTGAACAGTAATAAATATGCAGGGTACTTCACTGCTGAAGCGTCACCCCGGCACCTCAGGGCTGTGTTCGTACCTGCCTGGCGCCTCCGGGGCAGCCCAGCGCACCGAGGTGGCACCAGGGACGGCCGCCCCTGCCACGGCACGGCCTCCCCTCGGCGCAGGCCCCGGAGGATTTCCATACCCGAACGGGGCTGGCGGCCCCTGGGGCGGAAGCGTGCGCCCCGGCGCCTGACGGGCCCCGAGGGCAGGAGGCGAGCGCCCGCGCAGCGCACTCGGAACTGCGTCACGCCGCGTGGCGGTGCGGCTCCGTCACGCCGAGGCGGCGGCGTGACGCCATCGCGCCGCGCCGCCGCG
>VXAL01016736.1:101743-148321 GCA_013399475.1 Chauna torquata
AAATAACAGCAATAAAAGAGAGAGGACTGTTTCATGATGAAAGAAGGAAAAGATTGATAATTTTAGCCAAATAGTAACTGTGGATGCAAAGTGAAATATCTTGCCTTCCTCTGAGAGTTCTCACTGGGCTTGCAGTAGGTTGCAGTTTTAGACACCCTCACATTGCAATGCAGCAAGACGCTTAAAGATCAGTAGCGAGGGACTGCAGTACTACAAGCAGTACTTCTTTGTATCATAAATCTTATGTGAAAAAATGGAGAAAGACTGTTTCTCTCAGGATTTTTCTATTGAAAACTTCTAAGTTTGTAATGAGAAAGGTAACCATATATTTTTACTTTCTGTAGCACTTCTAGTTTGGTGATGACCTGAGTGATCATGTTTTTTTTTTTGTCTCTGATCAAAAACTATTCTTTAAATAATAGTCCTAGTGGTTAGGAAAATGTGAGACTGATACTTCAGACTTTTTTTGTATGAATGCAATTATTTGTGTTTAGACTTTTTTGTGCCTTTACTGGACCATGCTTTGGAAAATGATATAAGAAAATTTGATGAATTTAATGGAAAACTGACTAGGAGAGAAGGATTTTTAAGGGAAAAAAAGAAAAGATTTGGATTTCTTCATAAACCTGGAGTACAAGGAGTAAAATTTCAGTTTTAAGAACATTTTTGAAATTTCAAAATCTTTCCTAAGAATAGAAGGAAACTCGAAGGCTTATCTTCAAGGAAATTTCTGTCTTCTCTCCACCAAATATTTTTAGTCCATTCAAAATTCTTCTCTAGCTTTTGAAAGTGTGATATATTTAAAATGTGCAACTAGTCATTTCAAATAAAGAAGTTAAGTATTCCATTATAAGCATCTGAATTAGTGTTAGATAAGGAACTAAAAGATTTTTTTCCTCCCAAATTCAGATACTGGTGATATCGACTGATATTCTTTCTTTTTTTTTTTTTTTTCCTTTCAGGATTTAATTCTGTAAAAACTGCACTGATCCGCTATGAGTTTACACTTTCTATGTCAAATCAATGCATGACTTTGAAGTCTGGCTTGTAGAAGTGTTCTGTCTATTCTCATACAATGCCACATGGTGGAGTATTGCTTTTTCTGTAGGGGTTTTTCACCACATCCGTCATCTAAAGAACTCAAAACTTCTGTGAGCTAATGTTTGGTTAGGGGAAGTTTTTGGTAAGCATAAGACGGTTTAGATTCAGAGCATGATTTTCTGATAGTGCTGTGCTACTGGAGCAATTATGAAGTCTTGTCAAAAACAAAAGGTTCTGTATGACAAAGGTTTCAACTGCATTTTTGTACTTCTTGATTGCTGCTGCTCCTTTCTTGGACTACTTGCATAATCACTCTTAAATTAATAAAATCAGTGAGAGATTGCAGACGTTTTTCATTCCTTCCTTTGTGACCTAGCAGGATACTTCTGTATTACAGACCACTATAAAGAAATCTTGTTTGTTCAGGTGGAAAATGAACTAGTATATAAAGTTGCTTTTTTTTAATCTAAATAATATTTTAGCAGGGTAATGTATAGTATAACCACAACAGAGAGGGCTAGTGAGCTTACTGAAATAAAACTGGAAGAGACAAAATAGAATTTGTATGTGTTCTGTATCTCAGCATCAAAACCTTTGAATCTACCGTAGCTGCTATGACCATGTTACTTTATTTTCTAGTTTTCATAAATCTGAAAATAGAGTTAATACATGTATTCATCCAGTTTTTCACTGTTTATATTTCAGATTCTTTCCTTAGTTTGTCAATATGGGGAAAGAGGCTTACGTGGACATGCTCTGAATACAAGCTGAAGCAAATATGATGATCAGCAGGTGCATTTATTTGTCCTACCATCGATTAGGCTATTGGCCAGTTTACAGAATTCTGTCTACTTAACTGAAATACTGAATTACTTTAAGTTTCATGGAAATGGATGGTGAGCAGAGGAGAGAAACTACATTAGTCTCCCTATTTGAAGAAAAGTTAAAAGGTGTCTTAATCCATCTTAGCATGATAAGTGATGTTTCCACTACACCTGAACACAAATCTGACTATTTTACATGTAAGCAATGTAAATATTAAAATCTAGCAAAAAAAGTAGATAACATCTTTACCTCTAGTAATGAGTTGCATTTGGAGAGCAAACTGAGCTCTGACAATGGAATGGTTTGGGGGATTTATGTTCGGGAGGGATTTCAGGGTTGTGTCCTCTCTGCAAGAGCCTCTGGAGAGGCTTTGTGTTAGATCTGTATTGCTAGATCGGGCTCAAATTGCTTCAGGCGTAGTCATGAAAAGTACCCATTGACTTAGTTGGGGAATTGCATGATTTTTAAGACTAAATTAAGAGTAGAATTCAGGGAATTCTCCAAAATCTCAGTTATAAAAAAGACTAATTCATAACTTTAGAGGCAGCATTGAATAAATCTGCTCTAAAAGACAGCTAAAGGGAAATAATGGGCCTATGCACTAAACTATGGAAGATATCCACACTGCTTTCTAACGGGTTGCAGTGTTGTAATAAGTGCAGGACCCTATAAAGAAAAATGGTCTATGTGGGACCAGTGTTCATGCAACTGTGCTTATTAATGCTCTAGAAAATAGAAGCTTCTGCTTTCACAGATACCATCCATGCTTAACGAATTTCATCCTGTTAGTCTTACTAAAATGTACCTTACACCACTGAGATATTTTATATTCTTTTAGTCTTGAAACACCCACAATATATTTTGAGAGGGGAAAAAAAAAAAAAAAGCTTTTAAAAACATCTTTCTGTAAATAGTCTTTAGTACTAGCAAATTGGCAGTGTTTATTTGTTTTCAGGTACAAAATTTAATCCAAAACTCTTCTTTTTCCCTTCCTCTTAGTTGACACATTTTATATTTGGAAAATCTTTGCACACAAATTAAAAAGAGAGTAGTATCCTCACTAGTTCAATATAAAATTAACAGACCATTTGTGAGATCAGTACTAAAATATTGTTTAAGTGACAAATAAACTAAATTCATATTTTTGCTTGTCTGTGTGATTTATGTAGTGTGATTCATAGCACTATGCAGCAAGGCCAAGATGGGGAACAGCAGAAGCTTCGCTCAAGGCCTGAAGGTGAGACAGGAGGAGGTTATGGTTAGGAGGTTTGAACAGGAGAGTGAAATGTTGATCTCGGTCTGCTCTTTATAACATAACATATCAATCTTATCAGTATTGGAAGAAAAAGAAATTTCATCATCTTAATATTTTCTGCTAATTTAGACTGAGCGTCCTACAATATTATTTTGGCACTCTGCTAGTGGTGTGTCGGCTGTATCCAGGGGCCCTTGTCAAAAGGAGAAGAAAGTCTCCTGCTGTGCCAATACTGTAAAATAAATAACATTCTCAGAAGATTAATATAGAGCTGGAGCACAGAATCTTACTAGTTGTCATAAAACAGACAGAAAAAGGGCTGTGTTCTGAAAGGGAATACTTAAGAAATGACTGATCCCAGAGAAGGATAAGTTTGTTGATCTGGAAACATCATTTAAGAAAGAAATGATGAGCAAGTGTCCAATGGTTTGGAAGTTGTGAAGGGACATGTGTCCAAAACACAGATCTACGGCTGAACTTCTTCCAAGAACATTTAACCTTGTTTGGTCTGGAAATCTCATGAATCCGAGTTGTGTTTTGAACTTACACTTATCAGTGTTGGTTTTGCTTAGGCTGGATAGTAAATAGATGCTGTCTGGAAAGCCTTTTCACCCTGTATTGATATTCTCGTTTCTAGCCAAATCTAGTGAAAGAAATAGTGCAATAATAATTAAGAGGAAAAAAAAAAAAAAAAAAAAGGCAAGTCCCAAATGACAATGTATGTATTGTGGAGTGACAACTAAAGTTCTATCCAATTTCCTTGTGAGTTAAGCTTTGCTGTCTATTTCCAAACTGCAGTGAAAGTAACAAAACTTCCGTCTGTCTTCATCCCTCTCCGTCACCCCTGGTATATCAGAGTGTGATTAGCAATTCCAGACTGCTTACTGTATGCCTATGTATATTGTAAGCGTTGCTTAAGGAGAAGTCAAGCATCTAATCATACTCATACACACTGTAGGTAATTTATGGCTCTACCAGCAGCTCTGCCGTGTGCTCCACCAGCTGCATCCTGCTGTGGAGGATCAAGGGGCTGCAGGGGTGCTCTGCTGCTCCTGTCCAGCCTGCATGCCAATTTTGCTGTCCATGGGTTGGAGTCCTGTCATGAATTTGGAGGGGAGGTGGCTATTGATATCCTCATTCATATTGCATTAAACATGTATGGCATGTACATCTCAGTAACGTAAGTGGAATTTCGTTGTGTTCCAGTCATAAGCAGCTATTCCTGAGAAAGGAGTGGACCGCTGAATGAGGCAAAACTAATTTTTGAGAATTTCATGGAAGGTTCTTACGTAGGCCAGGCCAAGGGCAGACTTTCAAGGTAAGTCAGAAGGTACTACATGTATAAGCATCCTACGTGCAAGGAGACCACAGCTTGGACCCTGCCTAGACCTTCATGAATCTCATGTAGCTTTCAGTCAGTGAGTATTAGCTTTAGGAGGTTTTGGCAGTGAAATGTGTTAGACTGGTTTCAGGTGACAACTGGTTTTGGCAAGTCAGAGGACTTTTCATGAGCTTGTCCAATGTCATACAGCTTTTTATCTCCACTTACGTCAAAGGTAAAATTTCACTAATCATACTTTTATACCCAGTAGTTCCTAGTCTCCTGGCTTTATGACCCATACTCATCCTGTTTCAGCTGAGGTATAGCTGAGTAGAGGTTTTTGATGTTTATGCCTGAATTAAGAAAACTCCTGCCTCTCTTTATCTTGGTTTAAATCTTGTCAAGCTCTCTCCTTTCATGTAATTCCTCTCTTTTCTCCCCCAAGATTTTTCATCCTCTTTTTGTAATGTATTTTTGTTGATAACTCTTCCCCTCTTATTCAAGGTTAAAGTTGCTGTTTAGAGCACAGGATGTTATAATGTGTATTGTATTAGTACAATGACTTTCTTCTAGAACTGTTTCTCAGCTTTCTGCTTACTGGCTCTTCTGTGCATCAGGAGTTGGCACTATCCCCAACTCTCATTTTTTGGTCCTGTTCATTAGGTGCTCTTTCTGTCACTCTACTCTTCCCAGCATGATCCCAACAAATTAATCCTATTCTTTGCAGTCTTCAGAGAACCACAAGTTTTCTTTTACTTTTCTAATAGTGAATGCCTGGTTTCTGCAGCTGAAGCAAAAGTTAAATGGGAATCCCCATCTGTACTCAATATACACTTGGCGTGATGCCTCTGTTATTTCTTTAAAATTATTTCTCCCTTTTAAAATTCAAGGTTGAAAGTCCAGCCTTGATCAAGTCAATAGGATTTTTGCCATAGAGTTGTGGGGCTACTGAAATCAACCCCAGAATCACAGCAGAAACATTTTTATCTTTTTTTTTTTTTTTTTTAATCTGTTAACATCATGTTGCCTCTTCTCCTTGATTCTTTTGTTACTGTATCATGATACTGGATCTTGATCTTATCAAACTGGTTTAAAGTGTTCAGTCTGCTACCAGAGGTGGAAATAAAGCTCACAGAAGCCAATTTATTTCTTCTTTTCATAATTAAAAAGTTTTTAATCTTTATGCATAACTGAGAAAAGCCTTTTCTGAGTCATCCAATTTTTTATCTTGTTCTAAATAGCAACTTTTTAGTAAGAGAAACCTTTCAAATTTCCTATATTTACAACGCAAGTCTATCAATCTCCTGGTTTGCATACTTTTCCTGTTCCTTTTCATAATTATCAAATGCATTTACACAAGAAAACTGTTTTCTACATTCTGCAATCCTTCTAATTGATCATGCATGAAAAACAATGCTGCTCTCTGAGATCACAAGAACCTAACTAGTGAATTTGGAGGTCAAAACCAGGACTGTGTATATCAGGATCCAGCAAATATGCAAAGAAGGCCATAATCTTCATTAGAAAGTACCCACAAAGTCAATAGTACTGTCTAACAGTGTTAACAGGGAGAGTAATTGTGCTTGTGGGCAGATGGAGACAGTAAAAGGTCAGTCTGTTAATGGTTCCCTATTTCAAGATGTTAGCTGCGTAGCTGAATAAAATCAGCTCTTTTGTTTCTCTCAAGCAGTAGAAAATATCTCCATCCTCCTTGTAAACAGCAGCATCAAGCCATTAAAAAGCTCAGCACAAAAAAGTCTCTGCTGTCCCCATTCTGGTGTAACATAACGTCCATTATTTCTGAACAGGAACAGATAAGATTTTACTTCTCTTTTGCTGGAGCAATTGCTCGTGGAGGAAGCTGGACATTGGTAAAGGGAACATTTCTTTTTTCTTTTTTTTTTTTTTGGCAAAAAAAAAGATGTAATTTTATTTAAAATGACTTTAAGTGGATGTCAGAAAAAAAGATGCGTGTTTTTGCCACCTATGTCACCAAGTGGTCCTCTTTGACAGACGTTTCTGATGCTCAGCTTTCTCTCAGAATAACTTTCTGATTATTTCCATGTACCAAGTGCAAAGGAAGTTACAGTTTAATGCATGGCTGACTTCTCAAAGTCACTTCTCATACAGATTTCCCATCCCCAGTGATCTGTTCCGAAACAGAACATTGTCACTGTCTTTAAAACAGATCTTACTCTCTCCCTTTGTTTTGGTCTTCATTTTTTGTTCATATTTAAGTTGGACATTATTTTGACTCTTCAGGATCGAGTCAGTTGTTTGTGCATCACCCAAAGAAACCTACTGAGCTCTGCATCTCTGTGTAACAGTGGCTGCTACAAAGGAAGGACTAGACAATGGAAACAATCTATATTTGATGTCAACATCATTCAAATAGGGCAGGTGCCTGCAAAGGTGAGTGTGAACCTGAGAGCCCAAAACAGGCTTCTGTGCAGCTCATAGCTTTGTCTCTTTGGCAGTTTGAGCATCTTAGCAAGCTTGCTGAGAAACCTGCCAGTCCTGCTGTGAGGCTAGCCAGTACGTCAAAGTGCAGACACCAGTTCAGTTACATGAATATTCTCAGATGTGCATGGGGTAAGAAAAAAAAAAAAAAAAAAAAAAAAACAGATGAATACAAAGAACTCAACAAACCTACAAATATAACTGATACTAAACTCTTTCACCTCCATCTTTTATTATTATTATTATTAAAGCTGGATTTGTTATAGCTTTTTTCTGTCAGCTTTCCCTTTTGATTCCATTTGTCCTTACATATTTTGAGATTTGTCTCTTCCTTTCCCTCAAGTTCTGGAGAAAGAAAAATTGTAAGTACCTGCATACATCCTAGATATGGTGACAACTTTTATTAGTATTGAGTTAAATTAAGGAGGAAGTTTAACTACATTTGTGAGATGTCAGCTGCTGTAGCAGAGAAAAGATCGTGTCAAGGATACTGGCATCTCTCTCCGAATGAGTCTCTCTCTTTGCCCATACTTTTAGGAGGCCACTGCAATCTCAAAAGTTCTTTTTAATGTGACTTCAGGTCTCTGTTTAAAACAAAAGGGCTTCTGGGAGCAAAAAGCAGAAGAAGTAGGAGAAAAAGGATTTTATTACATACATCCTCACTTGTAGCATTTCCATTTCATGTTCCTAAAGAACAAGTAAATAACAACACCTACAAGCTTTATCTATGTAGAAAAAAAAAAAAATCCCTAACGTGGTGTAGAAAGCTTAGATCAGCTCTTGAATTTGCTCTGCAGCATATATTTGGTACTCATATGCTGGCAAAATGCTAGTGTAGTCCTCCAGGTTACTTGTTGTGCATCCACAACTGGTAATTGAATTTGACCCAGAAAACCTACATCTGGTCTCCAAGTTCCCCAAAATGTAAAACAAGGCTTCAAACAAAGGAATTTCCAAGTGAATAAAATGGATTTTTTTTTTTTTTTTTTTTTCTGAATGTCAGCATGTCTCCCATAAAACCAACGGTCTGATGGGGTTTTCCATGCTTGCAGGCTTCAGCCATTTGGTGTAGTAATAAACATCCCCAAATATTATGTCGTTGATTGTTTGGCTTTAGCAATGATGAAATATGGAAAATGAAATGAAAGAACATAAGCCTTATCTGAGATTTATTTGGAGACTGTGTGTGAAGCGTACCTGGCTTTTCAAACTTATCACAGCACCTGACAGAAGTGACACATTCAGCCTTAGCCATGTCTAGTTTATCTTGTCAGTGTCTGAAACAGACAGGGGAAACCTTTCAACATTGTACTTCATAAAATTGTAACCAGACTGATAAATCTATTTATTTTTCCTTTAAATATGCCCTGGTTTCCATAACAGAGACAGCCTGCATGTATACTGATGAATGGTTGTTCTCCCATCACAGACCTTTATGGACACATTGCCAAGAAGCTTGTTTTGTGAATTCCTCAGCCTTTCTCCCCCTCTGCCCCCCGCCCCTTCTTTTCCAGCACCTGAAAACTTGCAACTGGCCTGGCTTGAAAGCTACCTTGGCAATTTTACTAAGGCACTTACTTTGATAGCTAAAAATGACCTTGAAGAATGATTAATACTGTGTGGGGGTTGATGACATAAATCTGTTAAAGTGTGCCTGATGTACAGCTTCACATGTAAGAATGTTATAGCCATATTCCTGTTCTAACACAGTGACATTGAACAGACTCTAGCAGATATAAAATCTACCAAAAAAGGAGCCCCCCACACCTCCAAAGGGTTTGAATTATTCTTATGAATTTGTTACCAACAAAATGCTTCTGGTTAGAGACTATAAGCTTAATGAAAAATAATAAACAAAGGTCTTAAGGTACATTGGGACTTATTCTCTAAATCACATAATTCCAGTGGTTGTTACCGACAATGTGGGTAATTGACTCAACAGTGAAAGAACCTACTCTTTCTGTACTGTACTGTTTTTAATGCAACATAATAACAAGATACTGTTAACAAGGGAATAAAAGCCCAATTCATCCTTTGTCTTAAATGTATCTGTGCAAGTCTGTCAGTTGTTAGTCATTTTCATAGAATCATAGAATCATTTAGGTTGGAAAAGACCTCTAAGATCATCCAGTCCAACCATTAATTTTGGATGTACATATTCAGAAGACATAGGTTAATTCCTTCCTAACCTAAAAAAAAAAAAAAAAATTAAAAATCATAAAACCATAAAGAGAGAAGAAGACAGATGTGCTAAACTGGTAAGAAATGATGTAACATTGCTATTCCTGTTATCCCTAACTAGAGAACAGGCTTGTTTTATTATTTTGCTTTTGCAACTATGGGAAATTAGCTGAATAATTAGATTTACAGAGGAGCAACTGGGGACAGTTTCCAGTGAAGAGGTCTCAGTGGTAGCTCTCTCTGTGCTTCATCATGGGAAATTACCTTGCTGATCTTTTTGCTGTATATTGGCAATGAGTTTCTATCAAACACTGCTTTATCACAGTGATTTCTTTTGCCTTCAGAAAAATTTTGGATGGGCTGGTGAGAGTAAGACAAGTATCCTAGAAGTACTTAAAATGCAACACTCTATGCCAGGTCATCTTTTCCATCGCACAGATCAGACAGCACACTTCCATTTACAGACTCATCCCTTTCACCAGCTCCTGTGTTTGCCAGCTACAGGTTTTCATGGCTGCACAACTCAGCTGAGCTGGAGAAGCCTCCAACTGCAGTTTTAACAATAAAATAAAATAAACATTCTCAGCACAAATAGACTATTTTAGTTTCCATGGCTGACAGTTTGGCACCTTTCACAGCACTAAATTAACTTAAAACATTCATCACTACACATGCTTTGAGAAAAACAAAACAAGTACTAAGTAGGATTTGAGACTTGGTAAACTTTCTATTTAAGATGAAACAATCATTTAAACTGACAAGAAAAGACTGTGAAAACAACTCAGAAAAATAACTTACTTCTATTTAAGACTCAGTAAATAGTAAGAGAACAAGTAATGGTACTAAAACCACTGTGTGCTCTTCTGTAAAAATAATAAAAAAATGACAAGACTGATTTAAGTGAAACTTTGTAAAGCCATTCTGCATCCCAGCCTTTCCCATACCAGAACTTTGTATGCCAAGTTTCAGCTTGAACCATTTTTTTAAGGAAATCATTCCTTGAAGTATGAGAATTATATAATGAAGTAGTCATATCTTAATCCTAAATACAGTGGCATGTCTTTTTTTTTTAATAGAACAAAGTATAATACAGAAAACATTTGAGTGCAGAAAGAATGTACACATTCTATTAAAATTGCAATGTGTGCAGAAACTTTAAGAACCTTAATACAATAAGCTTTAAATCATGCTACTGTATCTATATCCCAGGAGGTAGATTCCTACAATACAAAACTAACATTAAACATTTTTGCTAATGCTTACCAGCCTGGCAGAGAGCTTCATATGGTTTTATGGGAGGAGAAAGTAAAAAGCCATTTGTTGTATATTTTTGTGAGAAGTAATAGTTCATAAATTAAAAGTAAATGTAGCAATTCCTTTTAAAAGATTAATTTGTATGGCTCATGACAATCCACATGCATTTTGGCCATGTTTAAGATTTTCCAGGTGATTCAGGCTAGGCGGAGATGCTCCAGTAATTTTGTCTTTAGTTCACTGATACCAGTTTCTAGAGACCTTGTTGGGCTTTCCATGGCCTGAGAGTTCCAGTTCAGTTATAGCTTGCTGAAACTGCGTAGTGGTTTTTCTCTATAGTACAGATAAATAGTACAACTTGTCTGACTATAAAGGAAAAAAAAAATTGTGTTCTAATACAGGCAGGTTTCCAAAGTAGAAACTACTAATAAGCCCATGTATTATCACAGAAGTTAGTTTCACTGAAGTTTGAAAACAATTTATCACACTCATGTTCATGAAGACACAGAAGCTTGTTGCTAGGAATTTTTGCTATTATCTACTTGAACTCTATGCTTATATTAGAAAATGAAATGAAGGTAACTAGCACTAATTTCATTCAGCCTAGAATTCTTCAGGGGTGCATTACAAGAAGCAATGGATTTGGATCTTATCCTAAATTCTGGAACGTGACAAACACACTTGGAACAGAGTGCTGAAAATTTGCTTTAAAATATTTTTTGATTTTCCAGGGTCACATGAAAAAGCAGGCAAACAGGATGAACAGTGAAAAATGTAGCTAACTAAATTGTTTCTTCAGTGTTACCAAAGCGTTAGGGCCATTCCACGTATTTCTGTGCCACTGATAATATAAGAGACTTTTATATTGCTAAAGAGAAGGGTAGTTTTTCTGAACTGTTCATAACACTTTTTTTGACAAGGCCTTTGCTTTTGGCCTCTCTAAATCCTAACTTGCCTTTCCTGTAATTCCTGTTTTAGTCAAAATAAAATATCCAAATATGTGGATGTCCTGCTTCATCTATACCGTTTCCAAACCCTGAAATATAAAAAACAATTTGAGGGCCAGATAGAAAACTCTCTCAGATTTTTTTCCAAAGTGTGCCTAACGACAGTTCACTACTCTGACTGCCTCACTCATATAAAGTACCAGATTCACACGGTAGCTTTAGTTTCATCTTGGAGTAGTGTTTAATAGAGAGATTCAAGTGGGTTTTTGTTCTATTCTTTCTGATGCTTCTGTCCAACCTTGCTGTAATCCACTTCTTTCCTAACCATTACAAAAAGAGATGATTTATTATAATATTAGGGAGGAGGAGAGAGAAATAATAATAAACAATGACATCTGTTCCTCAGTTTTTCTTTTCTCTAAATTTTTCTATTACTTCACTTTCCTGTATGTTTCTCTTTCAGCCTAAAAGAAATACTCTTTTTTTTTCCTCTTTCTATATAATTTTATCTTTTTGAAACCAAGAAACAGAAATATATGTTGGCTTTTTTTTTTCTTCCAAGAAGACAAAGTAATACAACTGTGTGGTGCCATGCAAGGTAGAGTGAATATCACTCAGCATTTTTGACTACATTATTGCAACCATTGTTCGGCTAGTATTTCAACTTTTCTGATGTGTATCTAATATTTACCTAAAATGCTGTAAAATCTCAATTTTGTGTCACTTCTTTAATATTAAGTCTCTTTAGTCTCCCTCAGGAGAAAGTGCTCAAATTATTTTGCCAAATTTGTGCCAAATCCAGTGCTCTCAGATAATTTGAGAGGTCACTGGGATTACCCAGATCAAAATAAAATACACGGGTCAAAAAGGAATCTAGTCTTTTAAACCAGTCTTATTTCACATCAGGGTTTTAGTTTTGATCCTTCAACTTTCTGGTTTTTATCCCTATGGTGTTACACTTAATCATGCCGTCCACAAATTGAAGATCCTCTGCCCTCACATTTTTCGGTGTTAGGATTTGGGTGGACTGCTTTTTGCACGAAACCTGTACTTTGTAGAAATATTCCAGTCTCCTACCTGTTAAGACGCTGTATTGTGCCTCTATGATCTAGGCCACTCAAATCTAGACTATGACCCCATCAAAAAGTGTCTTTTGTTCAAAGTAGATCAGTAAGAAAAAGTAGCTGGTAGAAGCCATCCAACAATAAAAAAAAAATCTTCTAGCTGGGATTGGATGTGCTGACAGAAGGCAGCACTGGTACCAGTATAATATAAGTTAACCATAAATGATTATTCTATTGTCTTGCCAAATTAGTTAACCAGCCCCTTATAAATCCAAAGCAATGAAAGAAAACCAAACCTGTAGAGGGGCTTCTGAGTGCATTTGTACAAGGCACCCCTTATCACAGTGGCAGAACAAGAGCACACATTCCACCTGAAAGCTATTTCTATTTATAAAGATGTGGTTTTGTGAGCACCCAGAGAGACGCAGTTACTAGCACAGATCAGAAAGAAGTCTCCAACAGCAGAGATTTCTAAATGATAGCTGTGTTAAATAAATAAATGGTCAAAGTGGTGGTAGTGCTATGGGTCTCTAACACACCACACACTGTTCAATCAGTGTTAATCCTATTGAACTGGGACATTAACTTCTACCACCCCACTTAGAAACAGCAGAATTATTGTCCTTTCTGTGGCTTTACATCAACAATCATCTAGTCAAAGTTTGGTTTGCTCTGGAGGCTCCATATTTTCTAATACTGGCTAAACTCCTCTGTACCCCAGTGTATGCTTCCTCACCAGAGCTGTGAAATTAGAGGATTTCCAGCTTCAAATGTAAATGGCTAGGAAGCAAAAATGGGCTAAATCCATTAGAACTGTCCCACCAGGCCACCAGGGAGGCCTACTACTACTATCCACACAAGTAGCATTCAGCAAACTATCCGCTTAACTGGCTATAATTTTAAAATCTCCCTCCCCATGAGACTGGCTGTAAAATCAATATGGGACAGAACACCAGCCTTTAGCTCCACAAGCACACCAGAAACTCAGTGAGAATGTTATGCCTAAGCTAGATTTCGAATAAGGACATCAAATGCCCCTGCTTCATCATTATCACAATGCCTTGGTAACAACAGATTTTGGGCCGTGCATGCGAACAGAAAGAGTGGCTCTAGCCATACACCCAGCCAAGGGGCTGCAGACTTGGACTCCACCACTTGTCCCTGCAGGGCACAATGCATCCAGCTCTAGGTGCTTCTCCATGCCAGGCATTTGTTTGTAGCTGTGGCAAGCTGAGTTTTCTCATCGCTCTCATTTTTCCATTCTTATTTGGTGTTTTTTTTTTCTTTTTTTTAAAAGAAAAAACATTGCTTTAAGAAAGAAAAGTCACTTTTTTTTTTTTTTTTCTGGACAATACTGGTTTCCTAATTGTTTAAACACATGCAGTCCTGCAGGTCTCTGACCAATATAACTGACAAGCAACCTTACGCATATATATAACAAACTCACCAGGTTTTAAGTTAAAGTAAAGTGAGAAAAACTAATTGGCTGAAGGGTAAGCATAATAAATTCTGGGGAAAAAGTATAGCTGATCCCATCATAAAACAACCAGAATGAGAATGTGCTACATAATAAACTAAGTGTTACTGTTGTCTACAATCGCTCAGGCCCTGCATTTTGATTAATTGCAGATTCTGAATTACTGAGAAAATGGCAGTTAATTACCCCTAACACCTTTGCAGGAACAGCTTGGAGGGGACTATGAAATTAGCACTCTGAAGTCTGAGTTAAATATATCATTTAAGCTTAATGGAATTTCATAATTATAATTCAAACGCATGTTACACAAAAGTAATAGTTTTTAATACCGAACTACCTTTATTTGTTCTGTCCCATATTTTATGTACACTGACATTTATTGATTTCTTCTGAAATAATCATCACTTCCAGAAACTTAGAAGCATGCATGTCAGGCTGAGTATTATTCAGAAAGCACTGGTTACAACTGAAGGCTGATGTGCTTGTCCTGATGGCTTGGCTGACTTTTTTTGTCTTGTCCTTAACTCTCTCCCAAGGTGGTTGTCTCCAGTTATGGGTCCGAAGGGCCAAGCTACGGTTTTCCATCAGAGCCACTGGCATTGAGGAGCGGAGCCCAGGCTGCTTGGGACACACCAGTGCCGTTGGCTTTGCCGGAGGGGCAGCTGGTGCAATCCTGTCACCTCAGGGTGCCACCAGCAACCCTCGCGTGGCTGTACAATTTAGAATAGTGATGTGTTCAGTAAGTAGGAATCCTCTGGGGATTAAAAGAAAGAGGCTGCGGTAAATCCCGCTCATTCCACAGCTGTGTCTGTGATGGGCTTGGAGTTACAGCTGGCCGTGGAAAGTTTTATGGAGATTTTTGGGAAGGTGGAATACACTGAAATTCCATCTTTTTAGCAAAACCCACTGGGTGGCGCTAGGCCGCAATCCCTGCAGTTGTAAAACCTGATCTGCAGTTCTGCTCCGGCCCAGTTAAAAACTGCACGTTATTCATTAAATTATAATTTGTTTGGACGTGGGGGAATAGAAAAATAATATCTGATGTCTATTTACAGTTTGATAGAAATTAGAAATGAATAACTAGGCTAACAAAAAACATATGCCTAAAAATTATCATATATGTCAGTTTAAATAACAGAAACCCTCAAAGTAGTTGGGTTGTCTGAAGAAATACTGTACTAGATTTTACACTTAGGAAAATCCATTTACAAACACTGGTAAAAACAAACAAACAAAACAAACAAACAAAAAACAAACAAACAAAAAAACAGAGAGGTGTGTTAGGGTGCATCCACACATCCAAATCAGGATTACATTCACCCAGTGTTGAACGCTTTTCAAATTCAGAAGATAACAGAATTCCTGCTTACATATTGGCTGCAGAAGTTTTGCAGTCATTGTAAAACCAGATCCACGTCTTTTTTGAGTCCTATATCATCCTTTCAGTTCTAAATTAAAGAAAACTTTGTAAGTCTTTAAAATAAAATTGCTTCCACGTCTGAAATACGTAAAACGTTGGATGAGGTCTGGATTTAGGTCTCTTAGTTCAGAGATAATATCTGCAGTATGGGATCCGTTTGAGCAAAGAAAGGAACAGTAATTAATTTGGAAATAAATAAAACAGTGTATTCATCTTGCAAAATCTATGTACAAATTTCAGCAGGGAGGACAGTGTAGTACAAGTAAGTATGCAAGCCCAAATATAAGTTTCGCTTCCACACACAAACCTCAGAAACAGACACAGTAAAAAATCACTAAGGGCTAAAAGAGATCCAATATTCAGGAATATTTAGGGATATTTTATAGATGTAAACAAGCAGATACACAGAAAAGTGACAAAGTTTAAGATTACTTACCAGGAGTAAGAGTGTCTCAGAAAGGTATTTAAAAAGTTATTTGCACAAAGGGTATAAGATACACAGGATTTATTTGATAGGTTTTGAGGTTTAGCAAAAAATAGTGAAAAAAAAATAATGCGGATGGTGAAATATATTCAGTTTCATTCCCAGACTTACTTCTGAGGCTTATGCAGAACTGTGCTAGTGGAAGAAGACATAATTTGTGTGTCCAAACTCACAGACTCCCTTTACTTCATAAGCTTCTCAGGTTTTGTCAGCAATAACAGTCTTGTCTACAAATGAGTGTAAACTTTTTAGGCAAATACCAACAATATCCTCCATCACCCATCATTTTGTAGAAAGGACTAGTCAGTTTGGTTTTAGGACCTTAATTCTTATCTAATTTTGATTAGCTCCTATTCCCATCCCTTGTCTCCGGCCTATTACTTTCATTTTATACCTGTACTTCTGAGGCTTATGCAGAACTGTGCTAGTGGAAGAAGACATAATTTGTGTGTCCAAACTCACAGACTCCCTTTACTTCATAAGCTTCTCAGGTTTTGTCAGCAATAACAGTCTTGTCTACAAATGAGTGTAAACTTTTTAGGCAAATACCAACAATATCCTCCATCACCCATCATTTTGTAGAAAGGACTAGTCAGTTTGGTTTTAGGACCTTAATTCTTATCTAATTTTGATTAGCTCCTATTCCCATCCCTTGTCTCCGGCCTATTACTTTCATTTTATACCTGTACCTGTCTGTGAAGACTGTTCCTCCTGGTGTTACAAACTCAACGGGAGAAAGTACTCCTCAAGTACAGCTCTCCTGAAGTTGAAATTCTTTTCCAAATACTTTTTTTTTTTTTTCCCCTTAGGAGCCCAGAGATGAAAAATATTCAGATTTGCTGAATAGAAGATATATGTAAATTTTCTAAACTCGTTTACTTCGCATTGACTCCCGACTATGCTATTGTTTTTTTCTTCAAATTGAACAAAATGGTTTACACAACATTATATGAAACACAGAACATAACACAGATAAAAGCAATTTAACTTGTAGTGGTATAAAACGTTAAGGTCCTCTGTTTGAGACTTTGTAATCTCTACTGCATATGATAACCATTTTTCACTGTTATTTTTTATATTAGTTTAGAAATTGCATTGCCACACAGTTTGTAAAATGAAGGCTCTGTAAAGCCCCCTCTTAATGTAATGTCACTTTTTCCTGGTGATTCTCCAAAGTTTAAGAATTGTTTAGTAGCTTCTGATATGGAAGTGGAGAATTATTTTGCCCTGTATGACACGTAAAGCTGTTTTTGCTGACTCTCCCTTTTCTTGAAGATCAGATGCCTCCCAAACACTTACTCAGTGCAAAAACAGTTATTGTTTAAATTACAGTATGGATTATTATCTGCCCAAAACTCCAGGAGAGAAACTCATGCACTCCCTTGAGGGAATCACTGCACCTGAACCCTGAGCAGAAGAATGGTCCATCCACATTGATGGATTTGACAAGGACAAACATCTGTCCCAGCAACTGATCCTGCCCTGGGCCTGGCGACACATGAAGCTACGTTCTCTCCTGCTGCTCTTCCACTGACAGCTATCAGTTCAAGCCAATAACATTTTGATCCACTATTAATCTACTGCTTTGTTCTGCTGGGCCACTCCCTCAACAGAAACTCTCCTTGAAAATGTGGCCTATGTTTTTGCCTTCCTCTCAAAGAATATGTCCATAATGCACTCTGTAGGAATGGGAATCGTGCCCAGCTGGAACTAAAGCCTTAGAAGCAAAACACATTTTTTCTGCTGATAATGTTAAATCTATGCTATGCATTTCATCCTTTGCAGGTACTATTCCTGAATTGCTGTATTTTTTTTTTTTTAATTTATTCATATGATATTCAAGCTAGAGTCTACCTTTCATGTCAGGTGAGAATGCAAATGAAAATCTTGTACCAAGAAATGAAATATTCTTTAGCAAGTTATAAAAACAACATCAAGAGCAGTTGGTAAAGCAATCAGAGTCCCAAGCTGAAGTGTACAGCAAACACGGTGACCTTAGCCTTTCTCTTTTGATTTACAGCAATGTTGGAAAGTAGCTTAACTAGGTGCCATGGGGCTCCAAGAACAGTTGAGCCAACGTATTGTCTAAATTTTTATGGATGTTAATTAGTTTAGCAATTTGGTGTTGAGACTTACAGAGGGCAGTGGGCATGCTCTTTGAAATTCATTCCTTCAGACTGAAAATTCAGGAAAGATGAAGCCCTACGCTGCAGAAATCAGTAAAGTCCTACTGAATCCCAGAATCCTTACCACAGCAGCTATGAAACAGCAAAGGAATGATCACATTTGGTTTTAGAAGTAGCATGTCCCAGCACCTTGAACTGTTCAATATAGGCACAGCAACTGGGGTACAAAAGGCATATATGTTGGTACATTCCACTATCAGATCTTTTATCCGGTACTAATCGTTTATTTACTGACGGAGTGGTGTCAAATCAGACATTCTTTAGATGGAGTTGCTATTGCACTCCCAGCCTACCCACTGCACTTCACCAAAGTAGCTGAGAATCTAAATTGTGACCGTTAGTCAAGTCTTTAGAAGATTTCAAGGAGTCCCTGTCACTCTATCATTGTCGAGGTTGAAAAGCAAGAAAATAAGTAAAAAATTCCTGTAATTTTTTTTTTTAATCCCACTGAATTAGTGTCCTCTTGCATTTTTTGGCAGATACTACAGATGACTGCTTTAGTAATATGATGGCAAGGTATTAGGCTTTCTTCTTGTAATCCAGTTTATGCTTTTTCTGAATTCAAAGCAATTATACTCCTTCTAAAATCTTCAATCAAATCTATAATCTTTGTCACTCAGTATCCACAATTACCATTTGAAGTGCTCATATATACGCTTATTTTGCTGATCTAGGGCTACAGAGAGGAGGGAGAGGTCTTCGAAATTGCAAGCTCTTCTTATTGCCATGTGGATTTCTGCAGAGATCGGGCAGGCCTGATCTTGTTCAATCTCTCAGAGGCCAGAATAAGTCTCCTACATGTTGCTAGTGCAACTACTATGCAGGCCATCAAATGAGGCTGAATCTTTAAACCAGCCCAGCATCTGGAACTTCAGACTTGCTACTTTCTGTGAAAGAAATTAAATTGAACTTTAAATTACAAAGGACCTTACTGAAATCATTCAACTTGTCCTGAGTTCTCAGCAGATAAAGGCAGCATATATCCACAGATGTCAGTCCTTTCACTCCAGCCAAGTGTGTGGTGGAAAATTCCCTGATGTCAAAACACCCAACTTTTGCAGAAAGGGACATGATATGATAAATTCTTTCACCTCCTGGAGGGAAATTCTGCTTCCAAATATTCATCTATTGAAGACGAGTCATATAGTTAAGCTATTGGATTTCTTACTTACATATTACAAATGAGTTCCCTGACTGTTAGACTCACAGCTATTTTGCGGGGAAAAGGGGGTTTGTTTTATTCTTTACCTGGGGGAAAACAAAACAAAACTAATCTAAACTGAACTAAAGTAAACTAAACTAAACTAAACAAACAAACAAACAAAAAACTGTTCAAAGCTTCTTTTCTTCAAATAGAGTAAGAAATAGCAAATTTCTGCACAGGACAGGAAAACTGCTTTCCCCATTCTTGTGCTCCCAGGTGCTCACAATGCACTATGGGTCCACCATGTTCACATACGTGTTATGAAAGTTCATAGTTTCATTCCTATGACTTCCATCAAATAGATAAAAATGATACAGTATGTTTCAGTCCCACTTCTCATCCACAGGCTCTTCCATACACATCTCTGTCTCTCATAACCATTCAGAGTATCCTGAGCCATCTGTATCTGTAGAAGGCTCATGTACATTTAACAGTTTAGAAAGCTCTGTTGGAAAAAAAAAAAAAAAAAAAAAAGCCCTAGGCTGTCTTCTGAGAAGACTAACAAGTGCAAAATACTGAAATGAGAATCAGTCACATCAGTACCACCAGGACTGGTCCCAACTGCAAGAAAAGAAAGTTACTGCACCTGTACCAGGTTTAATTGCCATGAAGACTGTGGATTACTTTGCTTTGGTGTTTTCTCATCAAGCCAGAATAGAGCAGGCTAAATCCATGCTCAGTCTGCCTCTGTATCAGCGGAAAAATGTTCCTGCAATAAAAAATGAACACATTTCAGGGAACCTGTTTTAATGTATTGAGAATATAAAGGTCAGATACAGTTAGTGCTGTCAAGAAGTGTGATGGCCCATTATAGTTAAATCACTGTTTCTGCAGAGCCTTCATTGTTGCGGACAAATGGGATATGTCCAAGTGTACACGTACGGGGAAGGGCTATGCATGGCTTCTTTTGTAACTGCAGTCATAAGCTTTGGGACAAGTTCTTTACTTCCTGCACTATAATCCCATTGAAGTCCTTGGAGTTTTTGAGTATATCTGAGGCAAAGATGTATTTTTATACATTATTCACTCAAAATCTGCACTTTAGAAGATCCTCCGTTCTGAAACATAACCTAGGACATAAAGGATGAATTGTCAGCCACCCAGACATTGAGGAACTGAAAATGACACAGAGACATACATCACTGTTTGATTTTATTTCCTTTGAAACAACTGGTGGCTACTCTCCCTCCTTCCAAGCAAGCTGCCAGCTAGCTAGTGGTTGCATGCCAAAATAACTGCCTCATACATGTACGATGTATGATGTCATCAATCCATCTGAGAGCTTCTACACCCAGTAGAGTTAGGAATCTTTACTCTCTTTGACTATTGGCATCTTTTTCATACTTCTACCTCCTTCTCTTCCACTCCTGTATGTGCATATGCCTTGATAAAAACTGTGGATTAAATAATAGTTGGGGTAATTCCAAGAAAATCAGCTTTTCCGGAGAGCCTCACTTCTCATGACTGGTTTTTCAGGTACATATGGATAATGTTGCTAAACGACCAGTAAAAGGTGTAAGAATGTGTGTGTGTGCGTGTCCATGACTGCATACAGTCAGCACTAAATCCTTACTGGTGTCTCTCTTTCCTCAGTGGAATTACTGTAGTTTGCACCAGCCAAAGAGCTCTCTTTTATGCACTTCTTATTTTGACACATCTCAAAGCAGCTGGACTAGCATTTACATCTTAATGCACCTTTTCTATCCAAGCAGCATCCAAAAACAAACCAAAAACCTGTCTTGGTTTGGAAAAAAAAAAAAAAGACATTAGGGCCATTATAAAAAATTCCATTAATAGATTCTCTATTTTTATGAATTTATGAGCTCCTGAGAAGATGGTATATATTAATGGAAAACCACATTTTAAGTGCTAAACAACATTGTAGATTGTGTGTATTGAGTGCTTGGTGTCTATGTTATTGCCTGCTGAGACCTGCAGAGAGACAAAGAGATGCTCAAGGATTGATTAGTAACAGTTAAAAATGTTTTTCGCTTTGAATATTTATATTTTGTGCAAGGGTGTGTTAAACAGAGGTTTGATTTAATGGAAGTTTTACTTGGTAGCAGTGACAAGATTTATCCAGCTACTCCTACATATAATTCTTTTTTAATTGCAAAAATTGAATCTCTTGTCATCAGGAAATCACATCATTTAATGAGCAGTACATCAAAATTGAGAACCTATGGGAGCACCAGGACATAAGCTCCTGGGAGCACCAGAGCATCTCCACGCAAGGGATACATGAAGCAGGCTGAGCCCCAGAGCTAGCACATTGGCAGAGAAGTGTACAAGGCTGAACTTCAGTTCTCTGCTTGAACTACAAATAAACTTTGGAAACATCTTACATAATATTGTAGCACTTGAAACAACGAGAGAAAAATCATGGTTTATATCATTACCTAAGGCACATCCAGAACCTAGCAGCTACTTAACATGCAGAGAAGTCACCTGGCATGGACTAAAGAGGACAACCGCCTCTACATGCTCAGGGTTTGGCAACCCACTGCTCTCAGATGAAGTAAAAGTGCACCGAGTATGCAGTGCACGCTTACTGCCCTGTTGCCTTGGCTGGGGTAGATTAGCTGGGTGCAATCCCCAGTCAGCTGGGGATTTTTCCCTTTTTTCCTGACTTTAGATTTTTACATATCCCTTGGCTGGGCTTTTCTCCTCCCTTTCTGTGATGGCCCAGTGGAAGCAAAAGTGATTTAGTGAGAGGGGAAAAGCACTTATTTCCTACCACACAGCTTATACCTGCTGCACATTAAGCCACATACACAGGGCAGGCACACAGCTGTAATGCTGAAAGAGTGCCAAGTGCAGGGTATGCTGAAGGCTGCTTGCCACAGCCAAAGTTGAAGTCTTACCCATATGGCTGAAGAGGGCAAGAGGGGCGGGTAGGGAGTTAAGTTTCACAGCGTTGTTTAACATTTCAGGATACACTACTGGATTTGCAATCAGTTTGGCAGTGGAGTCTTAAAACCATACAGACGTCTCTTTTAAGAAGAGCTTTGTACGTCTGAACAGAAAGGGGTTTGTCCTCAAGCAGGAAGCCTAACATGGAGCTTACACAGCGATATATTTTCAGTCATGTGGCCAAGACAATAAACATGCATCTTTTGATCTGTGTGGCAACAGCGTGCAAGTTGTAGTTTATGCTGGGGTAGAACGAGATGCAAATCTGCCAGGAGTGAGTCAGTGCTCTGGTGTGTTTCTGCACATCCTAAATTTCACCAGGCTGAGACGAGGGGACTTAAAATAAATATCTAAAGAACCCGTAAAAGTATTCCAGCAAGCCCAATGGTTTAAGTACTGATGTCAAAACACAGGAACATGCAGTCTACTTTGTATAAAATATTTTTGGTGTTCTAACTGTAAATTAAACCACTTTAAAATGTGTGCTTCTGTAAGCATACATTTACCAGCAGTCTTTTCCTCTTTATATGATGCAAACAGGGGCAGTAATACCTCTCCTGGGACTACAGAGGGCACGGGTAGAATTTTAAAGTACCATTAAAAATTATCTCTTATTAATCGCTGTCACGTTCAAATTTGAGCAATATCCTCTGGCCGCTTAATAGCAGCACTACCATTATACCTTGTTGTCTTACGACATTACATGGCTAACCGCACCAGTACATTATTTCCTAGACCGCCTCTGTTTACAAATCAAAGCGCCTCGCTCCAGCAAAGCCTGCTGAAATGCAGTGCTGTTATTAGGAAATGTGAGTGGGCTGAAGTGGGGATCCCCGCAGAGTTAACTTGGCAGCGTTTGAGAGCCTGGCTCAACCCGATATTAAGAGTGAGTCATCAGCTTGCCCCCACAGCAGGCCCTCGCTTTGTACTTTCCTCTGCGAGCAGCTCCACAAAGTGCCAAGAGATTCAGCATTTGCTTCTCTAATTAATAATCAGCTGAAAGGAACTCCTTGTTTAGGGAGACTTGTGTTTTGTTGTTGTTGTTGTTATTGTTATTTGGTTGTTTTTGCTGTTTTTGTTCCTCAGAGTTAAACACTGATAAATAGCCAAAGCTCAAGTCAGGTCTACCACCTGGAAGGCAAGTTCACCATGTGCATTAGTCATCTGACTTAGACAGCTTCATTTCCAGTCCAGGACCAAGGCTCTGCAGCTGGCTCAGCTCCCTCAAAGATATTTTTGTATCTGCCAGGGGCTATTTGTAGTTCAGGTCTTTCATTCACGTTGATTTGGGACCAGCCAAGAATATCCATGGCCTGTCTTGAAGTCCTTGAGGGCCTCAGGGAGAAGTCTGGTTTTCTCCTAACTTTGCCTCATTACATCAATCACACCTAAATGCTTCTCTGTATTGAGGTAACTCTTCTGTCTCCTTTACAGCCTAAAACAAAAGTTTATGTGTCCACTTCACTGGTTTATAGGCACACTTTATTGGAAGGTATCTCCTTCAGACTGTATTTTTTGTTCCTCTTTATATCTTCAGCTTAAGAAAACATCTATTTGAGCTAAAGTTAAAGCACATGGACTTCAGTGGAACTTGGGCATCTAAATATAGATGCTTCTTCAAGCAGAGCCTATGTTTTTCACACAGATTTGTCAATGTTTCCTGGTTCTGAGGAGAATAAAAATCAGTACAATATTTTACTAGTGGTCCTATCATAGCTGCATAGCCATACGGGGGAAAAAAATGTTGGGAGTGAACAAGAAAATATTAATGCCACAGTTGTTTGGATTGTAGAATTTGCATTTACCAAATTCTGTGTTCCCTAAATAGCCATTTTTCCAGTGTCTCTTTATTTATTTATTTTTCTTTTTTTTTCAAGACCCACTATTTTTATGAACCCTTCTCAGCTTGGTCTCATCCTATTTGTGTCTGTAACAGACAGAATTGTTGCTATTTATTTCATTACAATGCTGCTGTCTTGTTTCATGTAACTGCAGATCCACTAAATGCAAAAGCATCCTGATACTCAGTTTTCTTGATACTCAGACCTAAGGGCTTTTTTTTCTGTTTGTTTAGATCTTCCAGAAGGCAAGGCAGAGGAATAGCAAGAAAATAAAACTTACATTGTGTATGGAACCACTAGAAAAAGGGAGGGAAAGAGGCTAAAGAAAATGTAAAACTTCCTAAACAACAAAATGATTTGGACTATGAAAACGAGAGTGTCTTATGTCAAGTGCCTCTTCACCCACTAAGTGTGCTATGAAATACGATCACTTGTCTTCAATACACTCCGTCTTAACAGCAACATTCTTGAACTTATAAACACTATTAATTGTGTCAGACTTGGAATCTGAATCCTGCAAATCCTTCCTATGTTCAACTGAATGGGCCTCATTCATAGCTGGGGTAGGTGTGAATGGACTCGGCATGGTTATGTGAGGCAGGACAATTTTTTCACGAATAATTCCACATTCTTTTCTCAACATATCTTCTGAGTTAGATATTTTGAAGTAGTCTCACTAGCAACAGGACTCTGCTTCTGCATACCACAGTAAGGCTGAGAAAGTCAGGTATCATAAGAGACCACCAAGAGATATTGAATTTTCAAAAGCGAGAGCAATACGTAGTATCACCTGCTTCCTTTAAATAGCTATGCAAAGTTATCAGAAGCCTTTCCAGGCACTCTTCTCCATTTGCTTTGCAGGAAGAGCATCTGCTGTGGGGTGGAATACAGCTTTTGTACCTACAGACAAGATCAGTGTCTTTTACATCTTGATTCAAGCCCATTTAAGATAAAGTTGTTTCATAAGATATTATAATTATAGGAATAGAAATGAATACAATGAACACAGCCTTCCTCTAAGTTTGCTTCCAGTGATTAAACTAACATATAAATAACAGCCAAACCAGGCGAAAAGTCTGTACCACTTTGCAGTACAGGTACTGTTTCTTCAGTTCATCCCTCAGCTTTGCTGATTTAGACATCCCACACAGCAGTTCCCCGTAGCAGCACCCTGACAGTGTGACTTTGGCTTTAGCCTGAGACAGAGAGGAACTCCAGGAAAAGACCAGTGTAAGCAGCCAGGAGGCGAATTAAAATTTTAGGCAAAATTTCATGTTGCATTTTATCTTTCTATTTCTGTTTCTAGACTTGTAACAAATTACATAACCTTTTGCTTTGATGTCCATGTCCATAAAGTCTGTCTGGTACTGACAAGCCTGGTTTTAAGGTGTTCTGCTGGATTCTGGATAGTCCATTCCCACTACTGGAAAGAAGTTATGCACATGTACAGAGTGGCACTTCTCAGAAATGCCACCATTCAGGACTTATGAATGGTCCTAGAAGATGTTCCCTTTTTCTGGGTCCAGATGGTGCCTTTCTGGGGAGCAATGGGGTGAGAAAAGCAGCATGTAACTGTGCCTATGCCATGCATGCAGTGGAAATACTCCCTCTGCACTTGGGGCAGACAGGAACAACTGTTTTGGGGCATCATCCTCCCCATCCATACTGTGGCAGGGAGCCATGCACCCCCGGGTTGGCCTCACAGTGACGTGGCTGTTGTGCAGAGCAGTGGGGACAGCCCCTCACAGTGGTGTAGGCTGCAGGGTCTGACCCTGGTCCAGGCAAGGTGCCTTGCCCTGCATCAGTCACACGCATCTGCTCTCCAATGATTGAACTCTGCTGTGTTTGAAAATCTTTGAAAATCTACCTGTATTTTTTTTTTCTCCTTTAAAGATGCAAAGGGCATTAACCACCCAGACTGAGTCATGCAGTATGTGATGCCAAGAAATCTGACTGAAGTTTTGACTTGAGTCTGTGTGTGAGGCATATGCAAGGGCAGAGAGGCTTGTATGGAGGAGATGCCTAACCTGCTTTGTTGTTGCACTCAGGAGGAGAGGAAACATGATGGGAAAACATTTCCTAAGCTCCTGGATGGCTAAGTGCAGGGTGGTCTGGGTGTGCTCCAGGGCTTTCCCAAGGCTCCTGGAGAGTGAGAAATTCTGTCCTCCACAATAACACACTGCTTCTTGCACCCTCTGAGCACCAAGGACCCCAGGGGCTGCTGAACTTTCTTGTCCAGGTGGCAAAAGGTTTGTGCCATCATTTCTTAGCTCTCTTCTGCTTCCTTTGGGCTATGAAGCCCCTGCCCATGGCCTTGCCAAGAACACAGTGCAGTGAGTGCAGTTTCCAGAAGGCTCTACAACAAACCTCAACAGGATGATCATTAACAGCACATCACAGAAAAACAATAAATCAACATTCATTTTGCACTTTACGTTTTCAAAATGCTTCTCAGGCATAAATTAATGAATTTACAAAACACTCATATCAGAGTAAGTGCTGGTTCACAGGCTGGAATGATAATGAACAGGCACCTTTAAACCAAACCACGTTGTTCAAAGCAAGCAATTGGTGCAAGATTACTTATAAAACTCAAGGGTAAATCAATGGTCAGTCAAAAGCAGATAGATAACACTAAATGGTGAGTTAGCCGGGATTTCCTAGACTTTGGGTGGCAAACAGACATCTGACACCGTTACAAAACTCATGGGCAGTCTGGCTCCCCAGCTACTTTCAGCAGTCACTTTTATCCAGGCACCTTCCTTTTAGTAGAATCACTCACACACCAAGACATTACTCAGTCTTTGCAAAAGTAGCACAATTTCCTCCCTTTGCTCTTCGTATGTAGTATATAAGGTCTCTTATATGTGTGATAACAAGGGTCAAAATTTCATTACAGAAAGAAAAGTAAAGCAAGAGCACCTTGCTCAGGTGGCCAAGAAGGCCAATGGCATCCTGGCCTGTATTAGAAACAGTGTGACCAGCAGGAGCAGGGAGGTGATCATCCCCCTGTACTCAGCTCTGGTGAGGCCGCACCTTGAGTACTGAGTTCAGTTTTGGGCCCCTCACTACAAGAAAGACATCGACGCCCTGGAACGTGTCCAGAGAAGGGCAACGAAACTGGTGAGGGGTATGGAACACAAGTCTTATGAGGAGCGGCTGAGGGAGCTGGGATTGTTTAGTCTGGAGAAGAGGAGGCTCAGGGGAGATCTCATTGCACTCTACAACTTCCTGAAGGGAGGTTGTGATGAGGAGGGGGTCGGCCTCTTCTTCCAGATAACTAATGATAGGACTTGAGGTAACGGCCGCAAGTTGCGCACAGGGAAATTTAGACTAGACATCAGGAAAAACTTTTTCTCTCAGAGAGTGGTCAGGCACTGGAACGGCCTGACCAGGGAGGTGGTGGAGGCACCGACCCTTGCGGTTTTTAAGAGGTGCCTGGACAAGGTGCTACAAGATATGGTTTAGTAGCTTAGTGGGTAGTAATGGTGATAGGATGACGGTTGGACTAGATGATCTTGAAGGTCCTTTCCAACCTTGTGATTCTGTGAAGATGGAGTAAAACTCTTCGAAAATGGGAAGAATATGACCATGTGGGACTAAACAGGAAAAGGATCCCTCCAGCAATAGCCTAGCATGAGAGATGAGAAGAGGAAAATATGAAAATGTAAATGAAGTTCTGCCGGAACTACAGAGTGGCCAGAGGAAAAGTGGTCCCTGGATTCATGGACAGGAGAGGCTTTGGCCAGTTTTGGTCCTGCCCATGTCCAAATCCAGTAAGCACACTTTCTGCAGGAGAAGACCATTAAAGCTTATTCCTGAAGTCTAATGTTTAGATGCTAAGTGGATTGTTGCACTATGGCCATCTGAGAAGTTTGCAAAGAGCACGAGTCAGGACTGCTGTATCAAAAGCAGAGAACAGCAGAGTCAGAGTAGGTGAAATAAAGTGCTGAAGTAGTTTAATAGACTAACCTGAACACCAGGCTGTGACAGAACAAAAACCAGATCACTTTGATATTTCTGAATTAGCAATTCTGTTTCACGTAAGAAGGAATATTCAATCACCATTTTTCTTTAAAAGTATAACCAGATGGGCAGTCACCCTAACAGCCAAAAAACATGTCTTTTGAGAGTCATTCTGGGGCATACCATAGAATAAAACACCCTTTTCTGTTTGTTTCTAGCAGCTTTAGTTTCAGGTTCTGAAAAAGGCATACAGGACTGTTACACATGGAAAATAGTGTAATGGGAATACTAGCATATTGAACTAGCTCCTGTAAGCAGCTGAGTTACTCCATTCTTACTCAAGCGAAGATCCTGTTAACAGGGTTTTGATCTGAGCAAGAATTTTAGAATTGGGGAATCAATATCAATAGGGAGAATTCTTTTTTTTCTGGATGTTTTCCTCCACTCTTTCTTCACTGTGTATTTTAGGGCAAGGAACAGTTCTATTTCAGATGCAAAGTGAGAATACGTGGGAAAAAACAAAAGAATCTAGTTCTCCATCCCTCTAATTCTCCTCCCCGTCTGGCTGCCCTATACATGCTGTTCAGGTGACTCTAGTGTTTAAATGTACAACATCTGTGTCAAGGAGGGGGAATAGAACATTGTTCCCCCTCCCCGCTTCGTCTCCAGTCCTTGTGTTTAGTTTAGACCATGCCATGCATTTCATGAGCCTCAGAAGTCCCCAGCCCTGCCCTGGACACATTTGTACACATTTTGCACAGAGAAGTGGAAACTGTTCTGCTTCACCACCACTGAATTTCTCTCATTTTAAGTTCTGCAGGATTAGCGGAATGGTATGCAAATATGGTTTTGATATCATGAAGAGCCAAAGTGCTCCTCTTTTATAATGCATAGCTTTATCAAGGCAGGTCCAATCCTAAAGTTTATTTTAAGTACTAAGTCAATATTCTGAAATATACAGCTACTGGAGGTGTAAATCACTTATAGGGAGAGAGTTTCCAGATAGAACACCAGGAAAAAAAAATACAGAAAAGTTTTATAAAATGAAAGCAAATTCTCACATAAAAATCACAAAATGGCACAGTGGTAGAAGTGTCTCTTAGAAGGTTGGCAGTCTCCATTTGTATTGTTAAACAGTAAAAAATACTTTTGCCTTTATTCTTATATACCAGTTGTGTAACAGTGATAAGAATCATAAGATTTATTTCTGTTACTGTAGTAATTACTTTGGGAAACCTCTGACAAAGGGAACTAACCAATAGTAGAAATATTTATTAGTAAACTGTACAGTGGATAAACTGTTCTAAGTACGGTAAAATCCAAGAGATTTGCAAGTGTATATGCTGTTTAAAAATTAGCAGCCTGCTATTCACTGACAGAGAATTAAATGTTGTGTCTCTCGTATACATTTGTTCATGCACATTCACAAATACGTATTGCACAATAAATACTGCATGTATGTGTATACATGACAGTTAATGAGAATAACTTTGCCGGCATGGTGCCTGACAGCTTGCTTTGGGATGCTTTTGACCAAGAAAATGATTGAAGGAACACCAAACCCCTGTGTGGATCTCTTCTGGTGACTCCCCTGCTGCATGTTAAGAGGGTGGGTTTGTCTAGGATGTTTATACGTGACACAGTGATTTATGTCTTTTGACTGTCACTTCACTTATTCTGTAAGAGCTCCACTAACTTTATTTAGCAGATTCAAGTCTGTAGGCTAAAATTAGTGATTGGCTTCTAAACAGTCTGAAATGCAAAAAGAAAAATATCTCAGGAGTGTGTGTGTTTGGAGAGGGATAGATGTAGGCATCTATACAGGATAATGAATCTTTTCTTTCTATACGATACAGTTCTTTACAAGCAATTCCATGATTGATAAGTCACCACCTACCCCTGCTTTAGTGAGAATCTGGAGGTCATGAACATATTTCCTACTCTGTTGGATGATTTTTCCTGAAGTTCTGTGAGTAGAGGACAATGCTACATTATTTTCCTTCCACTTTCCAGGCTCAGCACATAGTAAAATCCTTGTCTGCAGATTTCAGGTTTTCTTTTGCATGGTTAAGTTATCAGCTTTCTGTCAGGGTTGCATTATATTTTTTGAAGGAGGTGGAAGAGGTGGGGGAAAAGGTTTATTTTACAAGCTGCCAGTTAAGATGTGTCTTAATGAATTGAATCTGGCTAACTCTCCATCCTCTATCGAGCTTTCCAGACTTGCAATGCTTTGAACCTTGCACATGAAAGGAGGAGGTATTTATTGGAATCTGCTATGACTGAAACTTTTCTGCTCATCTGAAGGTATCGTTTGTATTCCACTTCATAAAATAATGAACACTGGAGCTGTCTCTTGTGAACTAGACCAGCAGTCGTGTCTAATTTTAGTGGTAGAGGTCATAAGAGTTAAGTGTTCCAGCAGAGAGACCTGCACTATGGTAGTCTTCAAAGGACGTGCTTCTGTCCTGGCCAGAATTAAGGTATAAGCATATCAAAGACCAAATATCTAAGAAGGCCTAATTTTAACTGCTTTTCCTTGTTATAGATGTCAACTGAATCTCTATCAAGCATTTAACATGGCTTGAGTGACATTACTGTGATACGAGTAATGGGTATGAAAATAGTTTTTCAAACAGATTTGGGTAGCTTTAAAGCTAAGAGTTTTACTTGCTGTGTTTTAATTTTGTGTGTTTTCTTTTTTTCCTATCTTATGATGAATCATTAATCTGACTATTTGCAACCCATATAATTTGTTTAAATGTAATTTATGAAAACATTTAAAAAATTAAACAGCATTTGTAGATTGATTGCTGGTTCAAATAGATAAGGCAAATATTTTCTCCCACAAATTGCTTCTCTCTTACTAAATCTGCTGACATTCTTTCAGCCTTCTGCCCCATTGTTGCCAATTATCCCCAAATAAATGGTCTGATATTTATTTCAAACAAGGAAAGTCCTCCAAAAAATATCCATGTCCATAGAAGAGCTAGAGCTGGTCATTCATTTAGAAGCAAGCTGGTGCCACAAGAAGATTTAGTGAAAATTTAGCCCATTTATACCAACAGTGTTTTTCTTAAGAAGACAGAACTGATATACATTTTACTAACACTCAATGTGTAAATACATGGCATCAAATGAATGGATTATTTGCACAATCATATTTTCTTCCTAACACTGTGCACATATCTATAGAAATTATTCTGATTTTTATAAGTAGTTGAAATTTTATCATCTGCTCGTAGGCCATTTCTAGCAAATATATATTTGAGTAAAGTCAGTTAGCAGTGATTGGTTAACCTGTTTCTGGAGGATACTCAGAAAAATAGGGATTGATAAAAATCCCTTTTTAAGGGAAGTTTAATGCTCAGTGGAAAATACTTGTGCCAGTTGCAGAAATATGTCCAAAAAGCCTAAGAGTATAAAAACTGCCTTACTGGGCCAGACTGAAGATTGAGATAGCCCAATATATTGAAAGAAACCAAGTACAATATGATACTGCAGTGGGTGTATCATCCTAGCATCCAGCAATTATCAGTTTAGGATCTTCTTCAGCAAGAAAATAGATTTTGTGAGCACTGTAATGATACTTTTCAAAAGAATTTAGCCAAAACTTGCTGCATTTAGCAGTCTTGATCTGTTTGCCAGCAGATACATGAATGTGTAGTGGCTGTGAGGACCTCCTGTGCGCTGTTAAAAACTCTCTGTGTCCCACCACAGCCCTGGCTGTATCTCACCAGAGGAGAAGGGATTTCTCCCCTAAGAGCCCTGGGGAACCAGTCACAGGAGCACCCAGTGGCAATGGTGTGGCACTGCTCAGCACTCTCTGTGTAAATTCTCACTTTGACTAGCAAAATCACTGTTAAATAGAACCAAAAACTCTAAAAAATTGTTACTGAAAGCCTATTGACAACACGGTCTCTATTAAAGCTGCCAGAGCCTCACAAGCTGGGCATCTGAGCCTGGGGAGAGCATTGAAACCAAGTGGGAGGGCAGACAGAGAGCTTGGATGCATCTTTGAGCAGCATGGGGTTTCTAGCACAGATTAAGAGCTGATGTGGAATTTTTGTTATTCTTTAATGAAAATCTAGTTCCTGTGGAAAATGAGTATTAGACCAATATGATGACAAATACTGAAGCACATTTTCCACTGTCCTGAGAGTTAATTCTCCTTTCTCACATTCACTTCTTTGGTTTAATCATATGCTATATTAAAATAGTAGTTAACTTTCAAAACATCAGGCAAATACTGAAAGCAGTATGCAACCCACAGCACAGTATATCTTTCCATAGTTACAAAAGTCCTATGCAATCCTACAATTAATGTCAGATTTGATTTCTCTTGTGCTTTTCTGTCCTTATTGCAGCAATCATTTCTGTTTTTCCTCTCTCTAGTCTTTTCTCAGGCTCTCACAGTGATATTTTTCATGGTCGCTTACTTCACTTTTGTATATTATTCTAGTTTTCACTTCACTTTGGTATTATTGTTTCAATATTACATCAAACTGATTTTTTTTCCTCTGTTCTACCTCCCACATTCCCATATTGATATCACTTATTCCACCCTCATTTCCTCAATATTCTCGGATAGCGGTTTCTGGGTAGAGTCTTCAGCTGAGTGGTGTTTGAACATGGTCACTGGTTTGTTTGTGAGGTGTCTACACCATGTCTGCTTCAACCACTTGATAGAGATTTTTTATGGCCGTATTGGTTTGGCAGAGCTCATACATATTTCAGCATCATTTTTACATGGAATGTTCATCTGTTTTTTCTAGTCTGTTCTAATACTCCAAGTGGACTAAAGAGTGCATTGATCACTGAATAAGCCTGAGAAGGGTGATTTAAAGCAAGACTTAACACCAAAACTTAGTACCTTGGGATACATATAAAACAAATAGAAATGAAATAAAAATATTTTCAAATCCTGAATCTATTTGGGGAATGAAAATGAGGATTCTTTGAATTCTGTTACTAGCTAATTATTTCTTGCTCTGATCTCAGGCTATTTTTTCCCAGACTTATTTGGATATTGGCTTTTCCCCAAAAACTTCAAAATATTTTTGAATGAGCTTTTTATCCTAAATTATTCCAAACATTTTCAATTTATTATTATGGCTGGTATTTTTTGTCTCAGGATGGCATTCTCTCTGCCCCCAGATACATTTGTTTTTCCTTCCCACTGAAAAACCAATATAATAATATAGAAGCTTAATAATTATTCAGTAGACTTGTCACTGATATTCAGATTACAGTTTTACTGCTACATAAACATAAACTCATATTGGAAAGAAAGCATTGCATGTAGGCAGCATGGGTGCTGTTACGAAAGCTGGTGGCTAGAGGGAACTCTTTTTCCTTGTTGGAGAGAGTGGCTCTAATAAGGCGATGAGTATTTTGCTACAGCAAAGCAGTCCATTAAAAGAAAAAGAGAATGGGAAAAATCCTTGAAACAAAAACATTAGCATTAATCGAGAAGTGCTCACGGTGGAGGGTAGGAACCAGGAGATGTGTCAACAACATCTATCATTTCTACAGCAATAAAGAGAGCCTTTGGGTGTCCCCATTCAGGGACAGTCACAGGTCACGCATGGTTGAACACCCTCCTGGTTGCCTGCCCAGGGGCAGCTGTTAGACTAGTTATGGCAGCCTGGGTCACCTGGGTGCAGCAGAGGATGTTTTGGTTTTGTGCCCGGGGAAAAAGAAGACCCAGACCACAAAAAAGAGCAGGCAGTTCACAGAGCAGCAGTAGGTAAGGCGTTCAGGTAACAGCTACTGTGCTTTTAGGCCCCTAGCCAGCAAATTAATTAAGTGCATGCTTAACTTTAAGTGTGAGCAAGTCATACCTTTAGCTGAACTGTTGGTACACTGAACGTTAAGCAGCTTTAAAGCATACAGGCATCAAGTTGCTTAAGCCTGGGCATTTTGGCTGCAGCTGTGCCCCTGGGCACAGCCTGGGAGAGGGCGCGTGCTGGGTGGGGAGAACTTTTGTTTGGAGAGCACATTGGGTTGGTTCTTGGCAAATGCTGAGGTGTGGGGAAGGCTGACATGCGCACGGTCTCACTTCAGTAAGAAGCTGGGCTGCGGCCAGCTTGTGTACCTCACCTAGGAATTTGGAAGCACTCCTGGTACGGTAGTGTGGTCTCAGAGATGTATTTTGCTCTTGCCTGTTACTTACAGGCAAATATAATACCCTGAAACATCATGTAGTAGAGCAAATTGTGCAAGGGGGAGCAAAACAAGGATGGACAATTTGGAGACGAGATAATATTGATTAGTGCTGACAATTAGCATAACCTTAACATCTGACAATGCTATGTTACTCCAGCAATGTGTCTGTGTAATTGCAGAGATCCATGCGGATGGTGAGAAAGTAGAATAAATCTTAGCATACTCCTCACTGTTAATTGATTAAATATGAAGTCATAGATACTCCACAAGCCTCAACTGTCCTTATATGGACTAGCTACTAGAAACCAAAGCCCATAGCCTTTTTATGGGGTCACCATTACAAACACAGTAGGACCCAGGTGTAAGCATTTTAGCAAATGTTCTTGCAGATGCACTCCAAATGTTCTCAGCTGTGCTCCAACAGCACAATTTGCCAGGAGCTGTTGAATATATCTTGCATTCAGCAGCTGTGGCTATACGGCTCAAAAAAAAAAAAAAAAAAAGCCATATTTGACATCTCCTGCCTGTTCTCTGTCTAAACAGCCATTTGGCCCGGGTACGGTTGGCCCTGAGCTAACGTGCTTGCAGACAGGAGTGGCCCTAGGTCTCCATCCTGTGTGTTCATGCCAGGACACAGGGCTGATCCTGAACGTGATGTCAGTCCATGGCATGCTGTATACGCGTCGAACAGGTCAGAACTGGTCTGTCATGCCAAATCAGACCAAAAGCCCATCTAACCTTGGCATCTTGTCTCTGGCAGAGGTAAATAGAAGATGATAGTGGAGAATACAATGATTCTTCCCAGAAATGCTTTCACATCCTGCAGCAGTTCATGCTTCAGCCACTTATCCAGATGCTATGTCTTTTCGGGTGAAGGATTTGTGCTGTCATATCCACATTAGCCTACAGTAGGGAGCTCCACAACATATATTTTGTGCTTTTCAAACCTGCAGCCCAATGGTTCCTTTTGACATCCTCTGGTTGCATGTGTGAGGCAATGAATAGATGTTCCCTGTGCAACCACTCTGTGCTATGCATGATTTTGTAGACCTCTATAATGTATCTCTGCTCAGGTGTCTCTCTACAGGCTAAAGCATCCTAGTGCAGTTAATTGTTCTTCACCTGGAAGTTGTTCCTTATCTTTGATTAGCCCCATTGCTGCCCTCTCTACTGTTTTTTTTTTCTTTCTTTCTTTCTTTCTTTCTTTCTTTCTTTCTTTCTTTCTTTCTTTCTTTCTTTCTTTCTTTCTTTCTTTCTTTCTTTCTTTCTTTCTTTCTTTCTTTCTTTCTGTTCTACTATGTCTTTTTTAAGATGTGTGTGCTGGGGGAGGGAACCATAACTGCTGAACTAGGTCACATAAAACCTTGGACGGATTCCTGGGTTTCTATTTTAATGTCTCTGGAGCCTTGGCAATGGTTCAGAACTGTTCAGTTTTCTTCCTTTCTCTCCCTTCAGTAGAACTACTCCTATGATTAAGGCAAACCTCCCAACCTCCCAGCTTGCCAGGGTGAAGTTGGAAGGGAGCAGTACAGCTTGACACGCACTGATGAAAGGATCACTACATTTGGTCCTCTTCTATTTCAGGCGTCCTTACCATATAATGTCTCTCATAAACTGATCAAATTTCATTTGAAAATAAGCTTTTTCTTATTTTGCCCCCACTTCTCCCACCAAAAGGCTGTACCAGTCTACCTTTCTCCATAGACACTTTATATTAATTTTTGTTTCTGTTATCTCCTTCATTAATGCTTATTTCCCTGGTACATTTAAGGACTGCAAATGTGCTCAGGATCTTTATGTAGTGTTCAGTAAACCAGGTCCTTCCAGTATCTTCTTGCATAACAATTCCTGTTTCTCCCTTAAAGCTTTTACCTGCATCTGCCCCAGTTTGACATCAGCTTTTCTGAATGCCAAAGTTGTATACCGTATTCTGTATGAGGACTCACCAGTGCCTTGGCTAACTGCATTCTTCTGGAAATACTGCACTTTATTAATCCTAACATCACATCTGCATTTTTTATACTAGTAACTGCCATTATCGTGGTGTGATCAGATAATGAAACCAACTTCTTCTCGGTAGAGACTCTTCAGTTTATGGCAGAGATTTCTGTTAATGATTCTCATCTACACAGACTTTCATTTATGTTGTTGAAATTATCCCACTTCTATTGCTCTAGCTCTCAGTTCTGTCTTTGTGATGCCCTGAACCTCCTCTGTGCTGATGGAAATATTGACGACTTGTCTTGAGACAAATCCTTGAGAAATTCAACTTAGTCTCTCTCCAACCCACCTCCTCTTTGAGAGCTGTCTGACCTCATTTGTCTTTCTGCCAGTCGCTTATGCATACCATACCTCTTCAGTATTAATCCCCACTTCTCCAAATGAATTAATAACTTCAGCAGTATAGTACGAAGTGCCTGACTGATGCAGATTTCTTCATGTCTGCAAAATGCAGTAATTTTACTAAAATGTTATCAGGTTAGACAGATGTGATCACTCTAACCAAAGCTATGTTGTGTATCCCTACGCATTTTGGGTGTCCCCATGAATTTAATCGTTTTGTGCTCTAAGTTGTACAGTTCTCCATACCTCTTGAGGTCCAGTTGATAGATCTAGCTGGGTTTTCCTCTCTCTTCAGTTCTGGTCCAAGAGCAGAATGTATGCACCTAACTCTGCCACTGCCAAATGTCATATATTGTTAAAAAACCTTCCACAGGATTTTTAGTTCCATGTATGAATTCTTTCAGTTCTGAGATAGATGTTAGTGTCGATTCATGCTCACTACATTGTAACTTCATTTGGGTATGATTGTTTCTATTTGTATCCCCCAATTCTCTTCAGGTTTTGTGCCTTACGTCCTGTATCCCAAAGAATTAATTTAATTTGAGGACATCTCTGGAATCTTTTTAATATTGGCCTCTTTTCACTGTGGCCCTACTTCTTTTTTTGTTGTTGTTCTTTGTTATATGCTCACAATGGTATATATTAAGTTCTTTTGCAAGTCTTACTCAAGCTGTCTTTCAGCAAAATTTGAGACAAATAATGGAAATATGGAAATTCAGTGTTTTGTGGTACTTCTTGCCATAATGGGCACATTATTTAGAGTTTTTGATTACTTTTTGATCACTCAGTTAAACATGCTAACTTTTTGCTTTGTTTTCTCTCATGGTTTGAACTTTATCTCTTTTAATTCCCAGTGCAGATAAGAGTTGCTGAGTGAAAAGAAAACCCCACAATTCCTGCAGTGTTTTTATAACGTCGTAGCTGCAAGATGGAGAAAAGTGGCACATGCATTTCCAGTGAAGTCTTAAACATGTCTCACAGCAGTGAAATGCTGGGAGGTGTTAATATCTTTGCCCTCTGCACACTGGAGAGAAGAGTAGAACAATCCTTGCAGCTAAGGTGAAATTTATGCCACATATTGACACAAATATTCTGAGGAACAAGGCTGCACAGTAAAGACATCTCCTGTTTTAATAACAGCCTTACCTTCATTGCTAGGTTTGCAGAATCTCCTAGTTAAAATGTTTTTAAAGTGTGGGTATGCAGAAGTGCCTCCTGTCTTCAGCACAGCGGCTATGTTCTCTGAAGGCTTTGAAGCACCCAGAGCTATAAACAGAAGAGCCGAAGACATTTAGTAATAACCCAAATCCCACCCTAGAGCACAGAGGCAGGACTCCCCTTTCTGTTTTACCCATAGCTAGAGCAAGGGTTCATTTGGAGTGTTCAGTGGAACAGAACTGGTCATCATTAAGTGGATGCACAGTCAGTAAAATCTGGCACACTTGAGACTTCTGGCTTACAAGGCTTTAGGTTAAGCACACGTGTCAGTGTCTGCACGCTCTGCACCTAAATCCCATAGCTGCTGTTAGAGCTCATGGGTTTCAAAAGCTATGTTATCAAAGTGCTGAGTTGCTTTTTATTTTTTTTTCTTCCCAGCATTTAGTTCCATCGTTCTAGTTTATTCCTGAATTTGGTACAACCAAACCCTGCTTAAGAAAGAGATAATCAGCAAAGTAGGTCCTTATTTATTAACACCAAATACACCATTTTTATATACTACATGTCATTCTCTGGCTACCTTAAAGATGCCTAGGCATTTGCTTAAAATAACTTTTCAATAAGAAAGCAATCAAACTTAGCTGGGTTCATGGAGCAGTCTCTGTCCTCAGGAAGTAAGTGACATTTACAACTTTCTGTCTTCCAAGGAGTGATCTTTGGGTATTTTCATACTCCAGAAAACTCTTTTAAATATTTTTAGTCTCAGGATTGTGGGAGGTGATTAAAATATTTTGTGCCAAGTTTTTCAGAAGGTTCATTGCCAAAAAAGTCTGTGTAGGAAGAGGAGAAAGTACTTAATATTAAAGATATTTGGTTCTTTTAACCCAAATTTCAACTGTTACATGCATGTTCTTTTTCATTCAGAGTGAAATGCCATGCACCAACACATACACACTTTTTAATTTTCCTGATCCAGATGCCTTTCCAAACATGTGGCCACTGACAGTAAAAATTTAGAGGGAATTCTTACAGAACCTGCTTTTTCTCTGTTTGTTTTTCCTTTATACTCACTCTTTTCCTGTTCCAAACTATGGCATGTATTTACAGAAGTGTACCTCAGAAAACAGGAATTTCCAAGTCTTTCTCACCTCTTTGCATTCTCATCACCTGCAATTACTCAAAACAATAAAACTCTGGATTCCTTTCCTCAGGGGAAAAGAAAAAACAAAAAACAAATCAAAAACAAAAACAAAAACAAAAAAAAACCCCACTACATTAAGTAAAAATTTGTGACTGTGATTGATTACAGACTAGAAAAGAACAAGATTATTCTGAAGGAAAAGTCTTACAGATAAATGGATAATAGTTACTTACACTTGCTGACATGGGATTTAAATATTCCATTTCTGCTTTTGTGACCACTGGGTTCACTCATGACAGCTAGAAAGTGAAACTGAGTAGAAACTGATTAGAAACACAAACAAAGTCTGTTTTCCTCTGTCCAGAGAGCACACAAGCTGCACAAAGGGAAAAAGTAAATGAGATATTAAAATTTCTTTCTGTTTTTGAGCTTGACCCTGCATTCCCTTATTCTATTACGCTGGAGTTAATGGCACTGCTCTACTCCCAGAAGGATTATTCAAGATATTATTAGTAAGAAACAGATCTCTTCCTTAAATGTGATTCATCCGAGGAGCACGGAGGAAGGCAAGCAGAGAGAGAATGCCCGAAGAGCGTGTGGCGGTTCCCAGCCGCCTCACACACCCTTGCCCCAGGGCCGTGCCGCAGCCGCACACCGGCTGGGTGGGCAGGAGGACGTGAGACCCCTGATCCCGGCAAAATCAAGGCTCCAGTTTGTGCGCTTGGAGGCACTCAGGGAAGGATTCCAAGCTGACCCGTTGAAGTCTGTAGCCTGAAGAATAGCTGTTCTTCACTTTTCAGGGTGGGAGCGATAGGTCTGCTAGAAATCAGCAGCTCTAACCTTTTTATTTCAGTCTCAGAACTTCTCTTACTTTTCTGAGCCTTTCCCCTTTCCCTCTGTAATAAAGTGGCCATTGTATTTACTCATGCTGCCTTGGAATGTTTTTTCATTACAATGAAATATAAATAATGCAAAGCCTTTCAATGTTAGTTTATTACCTTTGTTTTCCACCACTTTTTGTTCGTTTGCTTTTGCGTGTGTAGTTTTTGTTCTCATTCTGTTGTAATTAGTTTATAGTCATTTCGTAGGCAATCTTCTGATGTAGTTTGGACAACAAATGCCTCACAGATCATAGTCTAAGTAACAAATGTTCATTGACGTTCTTACTCTTTTGGTAGATTTTTACTTCCTCCGTATTTTTCTTAAGAGTTATGCTGTACATCTGCACATCTCGAAGAAAAATCAAAGTTTACAGAGCCTCTGTTTTGATTTTTGTTAGGATATTTTTCTCACACAGAAAAAAAATCCTATTTCATTAACATAGAAGTTTTTTGTTTTTGTTGTTGTTTGTTTGTTTGTTTTGTGTGTTTTTTTCCCAATTACATCAATTATTGCAAGTTCAAGTTCAATTGAAGAGCTGAAATATATAAATCTTGGTGAACATCATTATATTCAGGTAGGTGGCCAGTCAACGTGCTGTTAACATGGTTTGTGTGTCAGATGATATATGTATGAACTCATCTTGAATATAACCAAACAGCTAAAAAAACACGGATTCCAATAGCTAAAGGGATTAGGACTCAACTAGCAAACACTTATACTTTATTTCTAATAATTAGAGGAATAAAAAGAAAAAAAAATATTTAGAAAATTAACCTAATTGGAGAAAGAGATGTATGTTGCATGAGTGACTTCTTTTTAAATTAAATGGCAGGCATCCTTAAGCTGCAATTTACTAGCACGGCTGAATTCCCCAAGGTAACAAAACAAACTTCAGGGCTGCACAGAGGAATGCTCAGCAACCCGCTGCCACCAGACAGCAACAAGTCTGCAGTGTCTCGACACAGGGCAGAGACACGCAGCAAACTCTGTGCTGGAGCTGCCAATGGAGAGAGAATACAATTCCCTTTTCTCCTCAGCTTACTGGTATTTGCCTGGGAAGGTCACTCCTGATACGCATTGGGTTTGCTTGACATAATGATATTTTTGTCCTGATGACACTGATAAAGCAAAAAGAGTAGCACCATTATTTGAAGCTCTGGAAGAGCACTTTCGTGACATTTTATGACTTTTGCTTGGCCTCTGCAATAAATTGGGATGCACCAAAGGGCAGGTGCTTCCATGTGTTTTGTTTCCACTTCTGATGCTGCTGGGGTCTTTGCAGTAACTTTTTACCTTTCTACAGCAACATTTGCTTTTATCAAAGCCCTGATTCTGCAAGGTACTTGGGCACATCTTTAATTTCAGACCTTCAGTAAAATCATTGACCAGAAGTCTGGTACCTCAGCTTTGCTGAGTCAAAACTCAGTTCATTTAAACATTATGAAGAAAATATAGCAGCTTTTTTTTCCTACATTGAACAAGGATTTTTCCCTCCATTTTTAAATATATGCACCTCCTATAGCTCCCACATACTATAAATCCCCCTTTCAGTAGATCTGAAAAATTCCTACCACATTAATTAAAACTTCTTATAATCCCATTTCTGCTTTAAGTGTCATTAACCTCATCCCAACCTCAAGTCAAAATTTTTCTTGCCTTCAAGACTCCCTCCTTCTTCTGACCTTGCTCTCAGTTTTTCATCATTACTACTAGTGGTATGTGGGCAAAACAATCATTTTTTGCAGCAGCAGCAGCAGTAGACTACACACTGGGTGAAGGTATCTGATTTGGCTGGTTTTAGACATATGATGTTTGGTGAGGTGAATCTCCACTCGTCCTGTCCTTCCATCCTTGATTACTGTTATTATTTCTCTAGGAATTTAATTAATCTAATTTGATAAGGCTACCTCCTAAGCCAAGTGTTCTTGTTGTATCTCCTTTGGTTGACCTAGGATTTTTACACTCTGTGAAGTAGCTTACATGATCATAAACTGCATTTCCTTCAGTATTTTAGTGACTGTCCACCATAAGAGAAAAAATTTCACTTGTGAGAAAAATGAATGAAAGAAAAGCGTATTCACTAGTTAGGTTTAGAAATCACTAAAACATTTTACCTCACTATTCTGTCCTAGAAAATGGTCAGATGGCTCCAAGACAGTGAGAAAGTCTGAGGGCTGAATTCAACATTTTCATAAGAGACCATTGAGTTTGTGTTTGAAAAGTGATTAAAAAAAAAAAAAAAAGAGGGATATTTATCACATGGACAAGAGGTGATACTGATTTTCATGCTTAAAAAGCTCATTATACCCATTCAAAGTCTTCTGGCACTGCCAAAGGACTATTAAGAAACTGAAGAGCAGATGAGAAGTGGACCCAAACTAAAGTGAGGAAGACCAGAAGGAAGCTTGATAGTTTTGTGCTATACTGTATTTCAAGCATCTCCAGATACAGAGTTCAAGGAGAAGAGGCTGGCTCAAAGCATGGACTGACATGTTCTCAGTGCAAACCCCAGAACCACAAATAACTTATTATTTCATAATTTTACTTCTTTAAGTGTTGCTAGCCCCAAAAGACCAACTCTTAACTGCTCCATTTTGACCAATGACTCTGGTTAAGGTTTTACTTGGCTCATGATTCTGGTGAACTTGGAGAACCTTTATTTTTTTAAATCTGCTTTTCTCACCAGGTGGAGTGTTCCCTGAAAACCCTGAAACTTATGAACTTTCCAGTACACTTTATAAGATACTTTTGTCTACGCGTTTGACCGAAGATAGAGGCATTCCACAAATCCCCAAGCAGAAATCATTTTATTAGCCAGTTTGTGCACTGTATACAGGAGAATATGGGATTATTTGTTAAGAAATTTACTGCCAAAAAATTTATGGCAGTAATATAAACTCACAAGTGTCCCTTTCTGTTGAGGGGGAGTTGACTTCAGTAGCTGTATGACTGATGATGTGACAAAGTGTGATAGGGAATGCAGCTGCTTGAGCAGAAAAAAAACAGTTTCAAAAAAACAGAGATAGAACAGAGAAATACATTTAAAAGGAAATCATTTATTCTTCTTATTATTATTATGCTAATTAACAATCTCTTCAAAAAGTCTGAAGATGACAATTGTTTTTCTTTTCTATATTAATTTAGAACAGGTAAACACATGAAAGAGTTTTCTGTTTTTGTATTAACTAGCTCTACATTTTGAAAATTATTTTTTTCCAAAATCTGAGACTTTTTAAACTGTAGCTATACTTAATTCACTGAATTTGTCTTTAATTAAAACACATTCCCACCTATTCAGTTTTCAAGGTACTGCATGATGTTTTTGTTATTATATGTTTGACGGTGTAAGTTTTATCGGTGATTTGTATTATCCACATAAGTAACTCTTAGGAAATTTGGTGCTGACAAGTTTCTTTATTAAGTCAGAATGGTTACTTTTGGCTTTTACTCTTTGTCATTTTTAGTTTTTTTTTCCAGCACCTTCTCTCCCCCTTGTTTCCTCCTGTCTTCTCTCCTCCTACTTCCCAAAGCATGGAGAATTTCCAATTTGGATTTCAACTCTGCAGCTGGCTACTCTGTTGAAAACTGGCTGAACCAAAACTCCAGATTAGAGTTGAGTGAATAGTTAACGAATGTTTCTTTTCTTTTTTGATCTGAAAAAACACTCCCCCCACAAACTTTATCTGAAGTCAAATGAACCATTATATTCAGCCTCCAAAAATGCTTTAGTTTAGAGTCTTTTATTTTGTTTTCATTGTATTTTTATTCAATTTAGGTATCTTTGATCTTAAATCACTGTTTTGAAACAAAATATTTTGTTTTGAAATAAGCTGAAATGTATTATTATAACATTAAAAGAAAAAAGCCCCCACCTTTTTTGGCCAAAACTATTCATTGCACTTGGCAAAAATTCGTGAATAGTTTTGATCAACCTAGAACCAATTTTCTTTGTCAAACAAACAATTTACTTGGACTAAAAATATCCATGTGTACTCCATATATAATATGTAAATACGGAATATTACTGTATGAATAATGGTTATCTATAAGTGTAAGCCAACCACAACATAATTCCCTTTGAATCCAATAATCCTGGCCCAACTGCCATGAATAAGATACAAATGCTTTCGTTTCTCTGTTTAATGAAGACAAAAGTCAAGGACTGTGGTAAGCAGAGCTGGATCTGGACATGTACCTCCACGATGTTCCTTGCAACCAAGAAGAGAAGAGGCATAGGGTGCCTGCTGATGGTAAGTCTGCACTTCCCCAGCACCTCTCCTTAGCCAGTCTGGCTTTCAGCAGCTTACATAAAGCAGGTATCTGGGACATTTTGCCGCCTCCAGCATTTTGCTGTGGCTAAGCAGCCCCCTGCGCTTCCCAAAGCATGGCCAAGGGCTGTGTGTTGGAGGAAGTGATGGTGCCAGCGGGCTTCAGCTCAGTCAACTAAAGCAGCTTGGTGCTGGCCTCCAGCCTCCCAGCCTCAATGTTCCTCAAAGCCACGGAGGAGAAGCAGGCCTCCTTGCAGGGTGAGTCCTGGGACTAATTTCAAAAGCCTTTTTGGATGAGATGACCTCCATCCTCCACTGACTATAAAGGATGAACTAGGCTTGGAGTGGTAGAAAATGACCTACTTTTGTTCTGTAAGAATGGAAGACAAGAAACTACTCGTCACCTTTCTTCTTTTAATAACTGCACTAAAATAAATTCTCCCTAGTTGTGGCTGATAGCACGGGAATCCTTCAGTTCAAACTGGGCAATGCTCTCAAGAGCCTGGGCAATGGCTGGGTTTGTAATATAGCAAGAGCCAGCTTGTCACACGACAAGCTCTAATGTGGCTCCTCTAACATCTGTACAAAGAAAAATACTGCTTATCATACCCTTCAGCATTTATATTTCTTCTCAAAGGTAAATTAAAATGTTGCTTTTAGAGTTAGTACTGTTTAATGTTATTCAGATTTCAGTTTCAGCTATTCCACACCTTTCAAATTCATAAATGTGAATGTTTGGAAGGATGTTGTTTGGATTCCTTTTGGCTTTGTGGTATCTGGCTCTGCTTTTAATTATGTATTGTTTTCCCTGTTTTTGCATTTGACTCCTGATTTCTTTTATAATCTATGCCTTTTTTTTTTTTTTTTTTTTTTCTGTATTCTCTTGCTGAAAGCCTGGTTCATTAGAAACTTTGTAAATGACATGTACTACTCTGTAGCTGTGACTGGGAGTTATATAAGCTAGAAGCTAAAAAAGAAAGCACAGAGGATTCAATAAAAGCATGCAAATAAAATAGCAGAAAATCATTTGAGAAGTAAAAGGGTTTTATTTATTTATTTATTTACTTACTTACTTATTTTTGCACACTCCTGTGGAGAAAATAACTCCACAATAATAATAGCTGGAGATACGAGTCACTGAAGTTTGAATCAAATTAAGCAGGGACTTGGGCTCTACGTTTCCTCATCCAAGTGGTCTTCTCTCAGGGCACTGGCAGGAGAGAGCCACGTTATTTCTCTTTGTGAGAAGTTTCATGAAATCATTTGACATCCGATCTTGTTTGAGATTTGAGAATCTCATCCAGTTTGCTGCTGTTCTTGCTTCTGTGGCTGTGGTGTAACTAGTTTGAATGGCAAATATTTTTTGGACAACAGAAAGGAAGCTAAATCAACAATCTTTAGACCAGTTTTGCTCATGACTTACCAAGTTAATTACCACTCTAAACAGTTAACATTTTGAATTCACAGATGGAGAAGATGAAAACACAGAAAAGTTAAATGGCTTGCTAAAAAACGGAGTGAGCCAATGGCAGAGCTAAGAAAGGCACCTTAGACTCTCATGTTAGGGTATATCTCCGGCCAAGACAATTCAGCCTTCAAAGGGGAATATTTTGTAAAACTGATTATTATGTTGAAGACTGTGGCTAAAGTTTGATGCTCTTTTTGTCAAATTTTGGAATAACCTGTAGCTCCTTACCAAGACAGCCCTGTTTTGAATCACCTCTGGGGACTGATAAATTTCAACCGGAGGGATAAAAATGTTACAGACTTTGGAAGTATGTGCCAAACATAGGATCACAAAAATGTGAAATCTGGGTCCTGTTTCCAGTCAGAAAGGCTAGATATGGGAAGTCTTTGCTTGTCTGCTCTTGAAAAAGAGAAGTATGTTTTTATTGGAATCCAGTGGCCCCTTTACATTTGGTTTAAACTCTTTCCACTATCTGTATGTCAACTGTAAAATATAGTACTTAGATTTCAGGGATTCATCGTGGTAAATACTCATGAAAGCAGGGAGGGCTGTGACTCCCAACCTTTCCCAATACTTGATTCTACTTAGAAATATTCCAGTAGAGGCACAGATAACCATCAGAGAGACTTTTAACTTACTGACAAAGTGCTTTCTTTTTACAATTACTTCTCTTTACCTCCTCAGATGTATCACGGTGACCACAGATGAGCAGCCTGCGTATCACAGGCTGAAGGCACAAGGCCAGCGTAGGTAATGTTTACACCCTGGCAGCAATATTATTTCTGGGACAGGATTTCTTTTCTTACCATAGAGAAATTGGGTCCAAAAGAAGATGGACAGAGATGCAGAGATGCAGTTTTTTAGTGAGGCTATAGCTAATTAACCATTGCCTAATTGATCTGTTACTTCTTGGCACTCTTATATTGCATGGAGCGTTCTCTTCCTAAAACAACTTTTAGAAAATTTCTCATTAAAACATGGCAGACTTTTAGTTCAGTCACAGGCTGTTAAACCAAATAATCTTCACTGATATAGGAAAGAAAAATTTTTGTTTCAAGGGAAGGAAGAACAGGTGATGCCAGGTCAATGGTCAGAGAGTTTCATTCTGGTCCAGGGGACGTGGCATCTCTGCACAGTCTGTGGGAAGCACATCCTCCCACAGCCTAAGCTGAGATGCCATCTCCTAATTTCCATTTCAATCTCCATGGATATCCCACTTCGTAAACTGAAAGATACTCTGGGAAACTTCTTCCAAGTTTGCCACTCCAATAAGCAGCAAGAGAAATGATTGTCCATGGTTTTTTTTTTTTTTTT
>VXAL01016736.1:148339-242194 GCA_013399475.1 Chauna torquata
TTTTTTTTTTTTTTTTAAACAGATTACTTTATCAAGTGCTTCCTGATAAGACACTGCAGCTGTCCTGGAAAACATGCTGTCCTGGGGGTGCTGTGTGACTTCAGTGTCAGTGCAAATGACAGCAACCTCTGCACGTGTCACAGGAACAGCCCTACGTTGGGATGGCTGCCAAAGAAGGAGGGAATGAGGGTGTAGAGAGAAATTTAATGAAAAGCAACAACAGAAATAGTTACAAGAAGACTCAGAAAATAGAACAGAAAACAAAAGATAAGGTGTTTTGGTTTTCTTTCTTTTCCTTCTTCTTTTTTTTTTCTTAAGAAAATGTTTCAACATTGCAATTCGTAAACAATTTTAAACAATATTATTTCTCCAGGTGGGTGTAGTAGTTTCTTCAGCTGTGTGTACAAAATAAGTAAAATGGTCCAAGCATCACAGCAGGTTCCCATCCATGCTTCCCAGGTCTTGGTAGTCCTTGAGAAGATTTTGGTATTAGGTGAGGAAAGAGGGGCTGCTCCAGAAAGTGACTGAGAGCACCTAGATTCATCTCTCTGGGACACTTGACCTTTGGAAAAGCAACCGTCTCACCAGAAGCAGAGCCTGGCCTTTGAAGTAAGCAACCAAGGGAAATTCCTGAAATTAAGTGGTGTGAATATCTTTCTAATTGCATGCAAACTTGTATGTCCATTCCTACTCAGATGCTGCTTTGACTGGTCTCTTGGAGCTTTAAAGCACTGGAGAACAGTGAATATCAGTGAGGAATCAAATCAGCCTGACCCTAGATCCAACTTGAAGCAGTTGCTGCAGATGTCAGAGAAGCACTATTTGGTCAGAAAGAACACCAATGTAGTAGGGGGCTTTATTTTTATTATGAAACAAATTACAATATTTTAACAGTTAGAGCCTGCTTTGTATAACACATAATTCATGATAACACTGATAGTTCCTTTTGCCCTACAGGGCACCCGAAACATGTTGCACTCTTGTTTTCTGTGGCACAGCTGTGCTCCCTTGTGTGGATAATTGTGACCAGCCGTGTCAACAAGCACTTGATCTTTGCTCTTGGCATTGAAGTGTTTAAAGTACAGCCATGTTTTTGGATGAATTCCCCTATCTAAGCCACAAGTAAGCTGGCAGGCTGTGCTGTCTGCTCTGTGGTTAACACTGAAAACCTGAGACAGATCTTTTGCTACTGGCCTGATTAGTGCCATCTTGTAGGTATGCATCAGCTGGGTTTGGAATAATGAAGATGTTCCTGTAGATATCTTGTTGGTGCACTGCAGCCTCCTGCTCCTCATCCTTCAACCACATAAAGTGTCACTGGAGTGTCCAAGCCACAGGCACATCACAGTAAAAAACACACTTTGCACCTTGTCCATGGCTTTGGAAAATCTCTGCTTCCTTCACCATGCAGGTGCTTTTGCTCTGTGACCTCCTAATTAACTGTCACCTTCCGGGAGTTTGATTCATTAGGTGTGGACGAAAGAAAAAGAAATGATTGGGAATTGGCTAGGGGGAAGGTGGATTTGTTTCTGCCATCTGAGTTTTGTTTATTTTTTCTTGCATTATGTTTCTTTGTGCCTGATGGGGCTCTTAATTACCACCAGTGTGTGCTGTCCTCAGGGCAGCCATGCTGCAAGCACTCAGCTCTGCTGCACTGCACAAGGGCAAGCACAGCTTTGGGGATCATTTCTGTATGCTGCAGAAAGGCAGCGCCTTTCTGTAACCACAAAACCAGCTCTTGCTTGCACTGTGGCATTGCTGTGCCCTGACTGTGGTCCTATGCTCTCTAAACAGTTTGTCATTCACTAAGTCATGCACTGACACACACACTGCTCCTTTGCATTTCTAGTTCCCTCCATCTTTGAGCAGGGTCCTCACGACTACTGACGTAGCAGGCAACCCTGCCGTTTGGGGAGGCAGTGTGTTTGGCAGCTGGTTCTGCACTTGCTGGAGTTCCTGCTTTTTTCTGTTATTCTTTTTCTTTTTTTCTTTTCTTTTTTCTTTTTTTTTAAACACGAATTGTTTATGGATTGCTTTACGTATAGAATCATTGCCAATATTTTCTATAATCATTGAGCAAGAGCAGGTATTTTCCAAATGCCTAGAACTGAAGCCATTTTTTTAAGAACTAAAGCATCACTGGAGTGAAATTTAAAAACATTATCAATGACTTGGAAGCTCATTTAAAAATTCATTTTCAAGGCAGGATTAAAGAGAAATCTCTGTGGATATATTCACATTTTCGTTAAGCATGCTCCCTTGCTACACTGTTGGTTAACAGTTATTACACTGTCAAGTTGTTATTTTAAGAATCCATTCAGGGATCTTGGGCGCCAGTACAAAACCATATGGTCTATCAACACATGCCTGCTCCTCTACAAAATACATCTTTATCAGCAAAGAACCTTGAAATCTAGTCACTATATGTAAGTGCAAACCATATCACCAGTCCTTGAGTATTACCAAATGTAGTTGGTGGCACAGGAGGGTACTTGGGTGGCAAGGATGAACAGTTCATTTCTATAATAATTACAGTGCCTTGATTTATTTATTTATTTATTTATTTATTTTAACTGAGATAGAAAGAAGATCTTTTGAACTTCTTTTACAAAAACAAACTTGTGTATCTTTATGCTCTGAGGGAGTAGGTCACCATATTAAGAGGTGGGGCACACAAATTCAAGTGTCTGTTCTACCTCATTTAAGGTACAACTTTTCGGCTTCCCTCTGCCTCATTCAGGAAATTGAAAGAATTTTTTTTCCTGGTACACTGCACAGAGCAACTTTGCATAGTTCTCCAGCTATAAAATATGTGTGTGGCATCTGTGTGTGCTTCTCTTTATCTCCTGGCTGACTACCAACCAGCATTTCTGACAAGGACTCTCCTCAAACACGAAACATTTCTGCAAAAAGTTTTGATTTCTAAAAAACATATTTTTCCAAGGTTAGATTTAATCCAAGTTGTTTTGACTGATCATATTTAGCATTCTAACGAAGTGCTGAGCACCTTACAGTGTCTGCTCCAGGTTTTCTGTGATTACACAGTGTATAGGTCCCTGGAAGAACTGGGCAAAGCTTTCTCTGGAATATCTGATTTCAAATATAGGAAGTACAAATTATACTAATTTGATGTGTGAAACGTAAGGTTCAATATTTTACCATGCAACATTTTCACATCAGCTTGGCTTTGAGCCAGGTGGTTAATACAAGGGTTTTAATTTTTTTAATGTGTGAATACAGATGTTTGATTCTATGTTAAAAATTTAGAAAATTAAACTACAATGATATCTATTTTCTGATCTGAGTGGTAAAAATTTGCTCCATCTTTTTTCTCAAAGTCTGTGGGTAACCTAGAATTCATTTTGTGCCTTTCATATCCATTAAATCAGCCAGCTATTAAGATTTTAACATGAGAAGAATTCTACATAGTCATCCGCGTGGCTCTGTGTCCCTTCATCCATCTTGAAGCACACATTTCAAATCCTAACTCTTCAAAAGCTTATGTGTGTGAATAGTCCCACTGAGGTTAACAGGAGTTGGTTTGTATGATATTAACCAAGTACATAGAATTCTTTGCAGACTCATTGCTTCAGTTGGTGTTGCATAGGGAACATAATTCTTTAGTAATCAGAGACTGAAGCAAAAACTAGTGTGATCTAGACACATATATTAAAGTACTTCTAGGGTCTTTGAATGAAAAAATACTCTTCCTGTCTGTATTTTCACTATATTTTCACAACAGATAAACTTTACATAGCCAGTCCATTGGAAACACCTGTGAGTTGTAGCTGACCTTCATCGTGAATGGTTTTTGTAGAAAGTGAGGAATTGGAGAACTGACTAGCTCTGTAATGTGGGGAAAAGCATAGGNAAAGAGAGAGAGAATAAAAATGGCTAGAAATGCTAGGAATGGCATGTTGATTTTTTTTTTTCTTGGACATGTCTAAGCATAATGTTACAGAACATTTCACAGCCAGCCAGTAATTGCATGCGCTAGTTGTAGTCTCTAGGCAGGGATTACTCATTTCATACATCATTTAGAATTAATTGTAGTGATTCTGCAAAGTCAGTACATACCCTGGACGCAAGATTAGGAGAAACTGTTTTTGTTTCAAGGTCCTTTGATGTTTCTATTTTGAAGTACGTCTTTTTTCCTTAGACAGCACCCAGATTAGTCAATGACATGCAATACACTCTCTTCTCTTTTGGAAAATACAACCTCATCAAATGAAATAAAATATTTGACAGTCTCATGACAATATATATGCACGCCTACCCGCTTCATACTAGAAGGCTAAATGAAGTTCAAGGTTTGTAGGCATCATAAAGCCAGACTCGCAGAGGAAGGCAAGCATTTACATTTGAAATATGAGAGTCTGTATTCGGAACTCACAGAAATACAACATCCATTTTCTTTTGGAGGGGGTTACATATACGTATGTGTGTCCTCACAGAGTTCTCCTACTCTCCTGGGTAATGAGAAACATTGTATATTCCTTGATGAGAGAATAGTAACTAAAAGTCTGCCATGCATCCATTTGAAGGTGGGCATCCCATGCTCATCCCATGCAATCCCACAAGGGACTAGCACAGTTCTACGGTCTGTTTTCTGGGTGCTCTGAATAAAACTCGTAGTTCTAAGACTATTTACAGCATTTTAGAGGAGTTTGAGACAGGCTTGTAGCATGAGTTTGACAATTGTAGAGAAATTATGTTGCTTGTATGTCAGCTTTGACTAACTGCTTGTGACTATTCAAAACATTTATGAGTAAGCAAATGTTATTTTCAATAAAATTATCAGTATTATGATTCAGAATCATTGTTTAAGTTATTTTTTGTAACTGCAAGTTCATAGCCATGGTATTTCAGTACAGGAGAAAAGTCTTTAAAGTATTTCATCAGTGTTTAGTTGAACTAAATTAATCCTGTGCTTTCCATTTGCCTCTCAACACTTTTCAAACTTATGGTAATTTCATATCACATTAAACTGTTCATTAAAAACTCTAATACAAATTTGAAGGATCTGATTACAATAATTTTCCATTTGTTTCTGGCATGCTCTGGGCTCATGCTTGGAAATACTGACAGATGGATAGTCCCTAAAATATGGTTTATACTTTATAGTTCATGATTTATTAAGTGTGCCAACCAGAATATTCTGATAATGTTCATTTGTGAAGGCCAGTGGAAAATCATAGCAGGAAACTTTGAAATTTAGAGAAAATATTATTTAAATTACAGAGAATTTCCTCAGCTTGTATATGGATTTCTTTTGTTCGTTTGTCTGCATCTCTGTCATGTGTTTTAGCAGTCCATCAACTAATCCTGTTGTTGCTTAAAACTTCATCATTTCAGCCTTCCTTGCCATATTCAGTTCATTAAAGCCAGACATGAATATGTGGCATTTAGAGTATCTTCTCCTAATATGAGTATGTATAAGGAGCTTTGCAGCAGTATATTACTGTCCTCCAGTCAGAAATGGGAAAACTAAGGCAATGAGAAATTCAACTACATGTTCATAAACATCCATCAGGCTGAGGGCAGAACTAGTATTGGACCTTAGGCCTCCTGCATATCCTCACATCAGTGCTGTGGCACTAGGTAAAACTCTCTGTACTTCAGCATGTTGGGTGTGCATGTGGAAAAGGGAGACCCAAAGACGAATCCTAGGTAGAAAAACAGAGATCCTACATAAGTACCACTAACCAACTGGAGATGTTTAGGAAACTTCCCCCCTCCTTGCATATCATAGCAAAACCTTTGTCAGAAAAAAAGTCTACTGTCTGCTTTTGCACTGATCTGTGAAGAAACAGACCATACATGCTCAAAGATAGAGCATATACTGTGTCGTCCACCAGAGTTAAAGGGGGAGCTTGACTACACACTCCTCTAGTTACATTTAGATCTACTCTACCGTTATCAACACCACTATCAATGAGGTTGGCACTCAGAAAGAGACAAATATCAATAACTTAATTCCTGACTCCTAGCTCCCCTTTTCTCCTCATCTTCACATATGTCATGGGCAATTGTCTTCTAAGGTACAATCATTCCTTTTGCATTAAAACCATCCTCTTTGCGCTACAGAAGATGAATGATGTTCAGAAAACCAGTCATAGATTTTGTGATTACTACAGATCCTTGCACGACCTTCCTTTCAGGCTTGTGAAAGTGAAGGTGAAACAGTGGATTAAAGGGAAGTACCGACAGAAGCAGTTCAATGTGTCTTTTAGTAGCTGCAAGGGTAAGTTGCAAGCTGGAGTGAAGGAAGGACCTTTTTTTCTGCATCTGATGTGAAAAGGGAACATGTATGGGTTGTTGAAGGAAGATTTTGAGAAGACTGCTGGGTTCCCAGGGAATGCTGGGCTATCTGAGCATAATGCAAAGTGCAAGGGAAATTTCCAGTGTGCAGAACTCAACCCAGCCTAGCAATTCATGGCAATCCATGCAATAGCAGAAGGCAGGCTCCAACCCCAAACTCAGCTCTGCCAAATTTCAAAGACCAGTTGTAACTTACTGAAACATGGGAATACTTTAAAAATTGGCCAGATCATTCCTCATTACCTATGTTCATGTACCGATCCAGCTACAACCTTCCTGATTTTAAAGGTATCCTTGTGCGTAGTCTGAGGTACTGCATTATGAACAGTATTTAGTTCTTGTGTTTGCATTCACAGTGCCTATGCCATTGAAGATACAGAACTTCTTTCTTTGTGTACCATATTTCTATTGTGATTGCAATAGCATATATTTCTGTAGGGTTTTTCTAAATTCTCTTCTCCTAGGTTATCAAACTTCAACATCTTTTTCCATTAATATGAAGGAGAGAGATTCAAAAGGTAAGAATTTGCTTGTGTGTGTGTATGGGCGGAGAGGGTGAGTTAAGCTTTACAGGTAGTTAGCAAGGAAAATGGTTATTGTAATCTGTACTTACTAGCTTCTGGCTATATCTATCCTTATGGCTTAACATAGCACATGTCTTTCTTAAACTTTGGCATACACTTTTCTATGTGATAACCACTGGAAGGTCTGGATAAAAATGTTAAATATGTTTTGTATGTGTATTGGGTTTATGTGGTAAAGGTTTGGTGACAGGGCGGCCACAGGGGTGGCTTCTGTGAGAAGATTCCAGAAGATGCCCCATGTCAAATATGAGGCAGCTCCAGACAGCTCCAAAAATGACCCACCACTGGCCAGACCTGAGCCAATGGGCAATGTTGTTTGCACCTCTGTGAGAGCAGATTTAAGAAAGGGAAAAAACTGCTGCACAACAGCAGCTGGGAGAGAGAGGAGTGAGGAACAGCCCTGCAGACACCAAGGTCAGTGAAGAAGGAGGGCAGGAGGTGCTCCAGGCGCCAGAGCAGAAGCTCCCCTGTGGCCCATGGTGAGGCCCATGGTGGAGCAGGCTGTCCCCCTGCAGCCCATGGGGTACCACATGGAGCAGATCTCCACGCTGCAGCCCGTGGAGGAGCCCACGGTGGAGCAGGTGGATGTGGCCTGAAGGAGGCTGCAGCCCAGGGAGAGCCCCCCAGGAGCAGGCTCTGGGCCGGAGCTGCAGCCCGTGGAGAGGAGCCCACGCAGGAGCAGGTGATCCGGTGGGAGCTGCCACCCGTGGGGGACCCGTGCTGGAGCAGTTTGCTCCTGAAGGATGGACCCCGTGGTACGGACCCATATTGGAGCAGCTCTTGAAGAGCTGCAGCCTGTGGGAAGCCCACGCAGGACCCGTTCGGGAAGGACGGCATCCCATGGGAGGGACCCCAAGCTGGAGGAGGGGAAGAGAGAGCGACCATGAAGGAGCGGCAGAGATGAAGTGATATGGGCTGACCGCAGCCCCCATTCCCCGTTCCCCTGTGCTGCCTGGGGCGAGGAGGTAGAAGAGGGTGGATGGGGGGAAGGTGTTTTTAGTTTGCTTTTAGTTCTCACTGCTCTAGTTTGCTAGTGATAGTAATAAATTATATTAATCTCCCTATGTTGTGTCTCTTTTGCCCATGAGGGTAATCAGTGAGCAACCTTCTTGTCCTTACCTCAACCCTTAAGCCCTTGTCCATTGTATTTTCTCCCCCTGTTCCTTTGAGGAGGGGGAGTGAGCGAGCGGTTGTGGTGGAGCTCTGCTGCTCAGCTGGGTAAAACCACCACAGTATGATTCCTGAAGTAGCTGTCATCCAAACAGGTATGTACCTGAGCCACAAACAGCTGTAAGAAAATCCTGATGAATATGCTTTTTCTCCTCTTACATCCTTCACTAGTCATCCACTTTCGGCTACTGTGAAAGACTGGTCACTGAACTAAATGGACCTTAGTCTCATCTAATGTGGTTGGTCTTATATTCTTAAGAACACATGCCAAAAGAGCTTGAAGTTTCTCTTTAAAGGGTTTGAAATGTACTGCCTAGGAATGACAAACAGCCCAAGAATTGTGTAAATTGTTCAGCAAAAAGCTCCCAACAGCCACATTAGGAAATCTGTGATCTGCTCACACAGACAATTTGTGGGAATCTAGATAAAGTGTTATTCAACATATAAATGATTTGTTATAAATTGTTCACTTAAGCTATGCTTTTACATCTTGAGAACAGTGCAAAAAAATTCTTGAGCTCCTTGAAAACCAATCATCCTCTGAAGAGCAAAGAAATTGCTTTTTGTGCTTTTATTGTCTTGTTTCCTGCAAGCTGTGAAACCCAGCTTGCTTTTTGTTCCTAATTCTAATAGTTGTACAATGAATAGCCAAAGTAGATTAAGAAAATGGGGAAAATGACACTTCTAATTCTCTTAACTACATATATTATCCAATAGAGTATCGCCAAACTCTTGAAGAGTGGAGAGGTAATATTAATCTAATTTTATCAAAGCAAATCTATCTTCCAAGACCACCCAGCAAGCTAATGGCAGTTCTGAGACTGTTGGTGAGTGTTGTCTCCTACCTGTGTTCACACTAAGGTGTTTGACTTCCCTTTACCCCAACAGTGGCAGGACACCACAGTCCCAGCCACAAAGAGCTATTCCATCTTCTCTACAGGATTCCAGTACATTTTTCTCACCTTTGGCACTACAGTAACAAACAGATTTGTTAAAAGGAACACAGCAAAGTTCAATAGCGAACAGAGTTCCTGGCAGAAGATCACAATGTAAGCATCTGATTTATAAATAGCTGAGAAAGTTTATCTCTTTGGATTTACAAAAACATGCTGTCATGAAAACAGATTGCTGCTATTGTAAATATCATGGAGCACAACATACGTGAAGCTAAAGCTGAATTTGTCTTGTGATTATCTATCTGCTTGCAGGCTCCCCTCTACAAAGCCTCTGTGTCTGAACAGCACCAAGGATTTATAAAACAAAATATCAAAAGGTCCTGAGAACAATTGTGAGAGATGCACTGTAGGCATTCACTAGCCCCAGTGGAGTAACAAATGTCTGCGTTCTACTTTACTGTCATGAATCCTTTGGTATCTATTTTCCTTCCCCTCTGGCTGTTGCATGCAATTAGTTCATCTGAAGTTGCATGCCAAAATGCCTTGTTTAATGGCTTGCAGTATATAATCTTATATTGTTCTGGCTTTGAAATTTCTCCTTCACATATGCAGTCTAGGGTGTTGAAGACTGTTATTCCTTGTCATCTGATAAATCTCAGAATCTGTATCTAAGGATTTTAAGTCATAAACATAATTCTATCTTGAGAAATAAAATCTCAAAGCTGTCTTTCAGTTTTCCTATGCAGAAAACATGTATTTTTTTTTAGGAATCACTTGCTACAACATTAATAAGAGGTTGTTTTCCTGGTATCCAACAGCTCACCTTTAATTAACAGGACAAAGAGGACTGGGAATTTGCACTTTCATTTTCAACAGGCTTTCAGTTCCTATCATGGGGCCAGGATTTGCCCTATAAAGGATAGAAACATGAAAATTATTAAATCTAATCTTTTGAATGCTTTCCTTCCTTCCTTCCTTTCTTCCTTCCTTCCTTTCTTTCTTTCTTTTTCTTTCTTTTTCTCACTTTTTCTTTCTTCCTTCCTTCCTTTTTTTCTTTCTTTCTTCCTTCCTTTCTTTCTTCCTTTCTTTCTTTCTTTCTTTCTTTCTTTCTTTCTTTCTTTCTTTCTTTCTTTCTTTCTTTCTTTCTTTCTTTCTTTCTTTCTTTCTTTCTTTCTTTCTTTCTTTCTTTCTTTCTTTCTTTTTTCAAACACTCCAGGCAAAATAAGGACGTGACAAAAATCAAAATGCTGAATGACACAGGAGAAAAGTGGCCCTTTCACCTAATCCCTTTCCCCTTATACATGCCATTACCTTTCCCAAAAACTTGCAGTCCTAAATTCCAATGTGCCATTGCTGAGATATAAGGTAAGAACTTCATGCCATATATTAAAAATCAGACTTCTTTATTCTTTCAGAAGGACTCAGGAAAACTGTACAATATCTTCTTCCTTTGATCACAGCTATGCCCAGGAAAAAGACAAGACCAGAAGGTTTCCTTTTCTTCCTAAGCCCGAGGCAAGAGCAAATAGTTCTGCTCTGCTAGTAACAGATATTCTGATTGGAGAGCCATTTCAGGACTTCACGTCTTTTTGTTAGTTTATTTGCTGATTAAAGAGTTTTAGAATGTGGTTTTAGTCTCTTCTGTTATCTAACAGGTGCTGGCTAGAATTCAAGTTTTAAAAAAGGCAAAAATTACTGAAAGCCTTTGGCCAAAATCAGAGCTTAATCAGAACCAGAATCCCTTCTGACTCCTCCACTGCTGATTCATACAGTAGTAAAGGATACTGCCTTCAATTAACTGCAATCATCATTTATATTGTATCATTTACAATTGAGTTAACTCATTAGAAGTAATGGATTACAGCATGAACTTCACAACAGGATAAATATCTCATCGCATGTAAAAATGCAGAGGTGAAGTCAAAGCCTCCAGTTCAACAATGCAGACGCCAAATTACTAACTGTGCACAGAAGAAATGTGTGCTGCACATGCCCACTCATGGTCTCCATGAAACTTGTTTCTCTAGGAACGATAAGAGCATGGTGATGTCCTAGGGGATGTCTTTTCAGAACTGTGGCACCTTGTGTGGTTTTGCTCTCCATGTTGCCCAACATCATTTCAGGAAAGGAAATCGCCTGAACTTTTTTGAGTCTGTTGATTGAGTTGTTTATTTCCTAACATTATCAGATTTTGAAAGATTTGTTTTGGCAAATAAAGACTTTTCCTGTTTTCCTGCTGAGTAAAGTTACGCTGGCTCAAATTACTTGTCAAAGATTTACTTTTCAGTAGACATTAACTATCAAGTCCTTTTTTCTTCTTTCTTTTGCTATGCATGCAAGAAAATCAGCTGACACCGAAGGTTTACACCGGCTTTGCATACTGCAGTGTCATGTTTCTAATTTATTTTCAGAACTCCTTTGAGTAGGCCTTATTGAAGAGTAGAGACACTCTTCTTTGGAATCACTTCCTTGCTACAGGCATCCTGGCAGGTAGCACTCAATTCCATTCCCTGGAGTAAGCCTACCTCAGTACCTAGCTTGAACCTCCATCCAGCTTGCTGGATGCCTCCTTCCATTCCATTTCCCACAGCCCAGACTTTCCAGGGGCAAGGCCTGCAAGGGCTTCTATGCTTCATATGGGTTAGGTAGGATGCAAAATCACATCTTTGGTAGTTTGACTTACTTTAGATGAAGATAGAAAATGTCAGACTTTCAGAACATATACAAAAATCATTGCTTTCTGCTAAATTTAAGCTACGACTGCCTTGGCAGAAAGCTGTGTCTCATTTGTACTGAACAGTTCTTCCCGTAAAACTCTGGCTTCCCAGTGGGGCAGAGACACAGCACTGGCTGCCTCTGCTCTGTGTGTGGAGTGAGAGAGCGAGACCGAAGCCCTGAGGGACTCTGAGCAAGAAGAGACCCGAAGTTGCGCTTGCCCCAGTGTTGGTACCCATTGTACATGGGATGCATGGAGGTCTGAAGCCCTCTGTGCTGCAGGTAAGCATGGTCTGCAGAGTTGCTTTAAGGGTGAAGTGAAGATGGTCCCTCAGCCAGCAGCAAGGGCACTTTTACAGTACAAGAATTGCAACTGGTTTGATTTAGGTTTTCAGAATTATCCTGCCACATACAGTAGGCACAGCTAGTGGATACTCACTTTTAAATTTTTTTCTGCTTAATCCTCTTTGTCAAATGATCCTAATGCACATCTTCTACTGAATGAATGTAAATGAGTTTAGTGGTCGTGAAGAAGTTGGTCACGAGCTTAGCCCTTCAGAAACAAAATACATTGTTGAACAGTGAATGTATTTACTCCTACACTTTATAATTCTCCTTCTGTCTCACTAACAAATCATTTCCATCTTAACTCAGCAGCTGTTAGCTTGGCATTTTGTATTTTAGGGAATATTAACACTATGAAACTCTGACCACATGATTCAAGAAGCTCAAGACACAAGAAATGTTTTGACAGGGTAAATGGCAGTGTTTATCAGCCTTAAAAAGTGCTAGAACCGCTAAACAGACATGAAATTAACACACACCCCATCTTTTGCACATTTACTGAGTTGACTAATTGAGTTACAGCCACGTTGTAGCTAAGAACTATTTCATGAACTCTTTCACAAAGCCTTAGACTGTGTTGGTGATTATACTAAGTGACTGAATCACAGAGGTAAGTGCCAGGACGAATCTCTATTCCTGTGCCCAAAGGAAGCACCTTGCAGCAGGGAAGGAGTTCACTGTAAGTGATGCAAGGGTATGAATGGGAAAACACTGGCTGTGCAGGAACTGCTTGAAGTGTGATGATAGTCTAGACTGAGAGGGCCAACAGGATAGAGCCAACAGATTATTTAAATGAGTCATCTAAGCAGTTAAAGGATAATCAGATAACTCCACAAGCCACAGTGCTTCATATGAAGTCAGGACCAAATGGAGCAGTAGTGTAGCTGCTCTCCCACCACACATTATAAAGGATGATGATTGTGATAAGCATGCAATAATCAGATATGTTTCACCTCTGTCAGACCTATTGGCAGGGGGAGGAAGAAGCTACTTTATCTTTAATTTCCCTTAGTTACATCAGATAGTGTGATCTTGTTTGAACTGCACTAGTGTTTTACTATTGGAAGCACTGCAGTGATGATCATTGTCTTGGTACATGGCTTCTTCAAAGTTCTTGCTCATTAGATGGAACATGCATTGTAAGAAATGTCTACTCTTGGACACAGTGGCTTTTCACACCTATGTCATGCTAAGTGCTATTGAGTTTGCTATCAGTTCCTAGAAGTACTGGAAGTACATATTCATTTCCACCTGAGACTGGGAGGCACATCAGGAACTCAGAAACAAACTTCAACAACTGTAAGCTGATATAGATTATTTATAGACTATTGGATCCTGATTTTCTACTTCCAGTTTTTATTTGAATGAAGCATCAAAATCTCCATTTTCATTAGTTCCCCAACCATTTGTACCAGAGAAGAGGGATATGAGATCTTCAGTTTTCTTATCTCTTAGTTATTAGTCACTTTTAATCTATGTAATTGGATAAACATCCAAAGGATGGATTCTAAAACTGTATCTTGTGTCCAGCAATGGTAGTAGAGCAAGCAACACTCTTCCAAAGTCCAGGCAGTTGAATTCCAAAAAACAGACCTGGTGAAAAATGAAAAACAGCATAGCTGACATATTTATCCTGGGAGCATGAAGTTAAATTTGTCCAGTTGTAGGAAAAGAAACAACAGGCAGTGCATTTACACAAATAACAAAAAATCTGTCTGCAATTAACATTTGTTTCTGTGTGCATTTGAGTAAAGTATGAAGACATCCGTAATTGCACAAGAACACAAATTAGACACCAACTCCTTATTTTGTAGTTTTAGATGTATTGTTTTCTCTATGGCCACTGCTATTGTCCAATGTTATCTGGAGCACATGCTGAGTGGTCCCCAGTTCATTAATCTGATGGAATTAGTCAGCATGTTCCACTGAGGTTGTGTATGGTTAGCATGTCAGTCGCCTCTCTTCAATTCAACATACCTTTCTGAAAAGGCATTTCCTAATCCCCAGGCTATAATCTCATTAGCACTGCCTGATTCTAATCAAATAAACAGAAGTAAAGACTGATTGCCTGGTCAAAGCACTGTAGCTCAACTCTTAAGCCAAGAGTTTCAGTTATTAATTTACCTCAGTGGAACTATACTGATTTACATCAGCTGGAAGCAGGTCGCAGAAGCTGTCATTATCTGAAGTCTATATTACATTGCACCATTACACTGGCTCAAGTACCAGTCAGTAGCAGTGGAACTCAGCATGGGCTAATTTTATGCAGGAAAAGCCAGGTCTGATTATTAAGGGGCACCAAGTTCTGTTTACATACCCAAGCAAGCTCATTAAAATTAGCTCATGTATTTTGGTGCAACACTGCAGTGAAGTATAAAGTCCAATTTTGCCTTGGTAAGTGTGAGTGTAGTCCTCTTGAAAGCAAGAAGTTAATCTCACTGGCAGGAGAACCATGTAATACTCAACCTCGCTAACGTCTATACTTCCTGTCTGAATCTCAAGTACACTGAGGCACCTTTGTGCTTCTCTGTGCTTGCAGAGCTCTGCTAATTCCTGCTTGGCAAGCCACTGGAAGAGTGGGTTGAGGAATCCTCAATTTTTAAATCATTATGGAAGAAGCCGTTCCAAATGCTACAGTGCTCATGATGTAATAGAGTGGTTTTAAAGCTACCCCTTGCAACTGAAGCATAGAGTATGTCTGGGGTTTTCTCATGTACAATTCATCCTTGGGCTCTGGCTTGCCTTCCTAGAGCTGTTGATCCTTCAGAGTATTTTAAATTATGCCAAGGGACTAATCTGAAGAAGGGTCTCCAAAGTATTAGTGGAGGGCGAATGCAAACTTGGCTTAAAGCTGCCTTTCTGCCCTGCAGCTAGAACAGCATTGAGTGCTTCTGGGCTATAGCCATTGATCTGGCCCTCAGATCAGTACTGATATGTAACTTGCCTAACGGTCTCAATAGCAGAAGTGCACGTTTTGTTGAGCTGCATACTGGTTTTGTGAGGAATCCTCTTTTATCATTATTTTTTCCTTCAGAGATTGTGAAAAGGCCACCAAACTTATTTATATTTGTACTCTATTCAGCACTGGAATCTGTGTCATCAGAACTGAATAGTTTTTACATAGGTTTGCTGCATGATGAAACTGTAGGCAAACAACTGAAGAAAATATGTGAAGATCAGGGAAACAAGTTAATTTCTTTTGTAAAGAATACATATTGCAGTATATCTTGGATCTGACCCTCATTCACAGCTCACTCTCTTACACCAATCTAGAAACTTGAAACAATGCTTATACAAAGGATTCAAATGCCGTTACAGTTGTATTTGCCCTCACCATGGGACCCTGTTACAAGGTTTTCATTAGAGATAAAAAATGGAAACACAATTTTTACAGTATCTCCTCTTTAACTGGCCTGTTTTCTGCAAAGTGTTTCATCTGAAACTGCGTTACCAATTCCAGTACAATGCCCCATTGTAAAGAGAATATTTGCGCAAGCCAAATCTTTCTATTAATAAGAAGTTAAAATAAAATGTAAATTTGTATCTTTACATTTGTTTTTGATAAGGGCATTCTAAAACCCACCAGCATATAATGTTTTTGTAATAATTATTTAAAATAGGAAGCAGTTAAATGAATGTAATCCACCTCTTCCAGTTAAAGTCATACCATTTCATTTATTAAACAGGCCAGATTTGTTATATTTATTTGCCATTACTACATGGAAGTTGTGGTTTTAACATTTACACATTTCAGAATATTAGTTTTTAATGTTTAAACATGTCAAGTGATTTTGACCAGACCAAAATCCCAAATTCTCTAACAGGTACAGATTTGCATTTTCTGGATGCTGAAACTAAGTGTTGAAAAGAGCAGCTAATCAGCAGTACACAGTGCTGATGTTATATTCTAGCATTTTATTACAGAATTAGGTAATAAATCTCTCAAAAGTGGATATTTCCATTACTTAAAGCTAACCTGAGGCAAACCAAGGTCTGCATTTAACAGAATAATCTCTTCTGAAAGAGTGGTAGGAAATGCATATTAGTCATTAGTCCATTCTCCATCTAATGCTGCGTTTCCTCTAGGAGTACCTGTGAGTCCTCCATTGCCTCCTCTGCTTCTTCACAAAGCTGATAGATGGGATTTCTCAAACATCCCCTAGAAAGAACTCAACACAGTAGGAATTAATTGCTGTACAAAGAGACCAGACTGCCCGCAAAGTTGCAGGAATTACCCTCTTACATGAGTATAGTTGAAAAATAACTCCACTGCAGCCAGCAGTTGTAAAAGTAGGCAAGAGAAAGTTTAATTGTATCCTCAGGGTACACCCTTGGTCAGAGACTGTGCTTCCTAAGGGGTGAAGATCTGAACCTGAAAGCACAGTGTCTACTATACCAGGGCACAGGTGGGTGAACGTTCAGTGGATTTCTTTTTCCTTCTTTCTCTCTGTCCTTGCTTCTTTCCTTCTTTCCTAGTGATTTTGTGACCTCTAAGTGCCTATTTTTAAGTGCCATCTTTTTAGCATCTGGAGATCGATTAGATCTAGTTGACTTCCTTTTTTTTTTTTTTTTTTTNNNTTTTTTTTTTTTAACTTGGGAACCATTTGATCTATTAATTAATAGGTCTTTAACCAAACACTGCAGAGAAGGGATCAATTGGACTAGCCTTTGCATTTGGCAGGAATCTTTAAGACTCACTTTGAACAGCTGGACTCTTTACAGTCCTTGTGATGCAGATTAAATGAAAATAATACATGGCAGAAAAGGGCTAAATCATTTGAACTTCGCAAGTTATAGCCTAGAGACATTTCACTACAGCTCATTAGGGAGTTTATGTTTATAATGTAATGCCTTTAAATAGATGTGATTTTTCTAAACAGGGTTTTGTAAATTAGAACTTTCCCAGGGGGCTAACCCAGTGCAAGCTGTTCTAGTTGTGGAACACATCCTGACTGAAGAGGCAGGACTACAGCAGAAACAGCTTGCTTAAAAATGTGGTCCTGTGCATTGTAATTACATGAGGATTTTAGCAGTGTCATAGTCATCTGATGTATGAATAGTACCCATCAATCCTGGGACACATTCACAGGGTTGCCAACCTCTCATACTTGGAAACGAGAACTGTGCTCCCCTCAGAACTAAGATGGCTTTAAAAACCATGAGATATTAAGGACAAATGTGGTATTGTTACAGCTTGCTTTTCAGCTATGCACTTACTAGTTGGTATGCTTTCCAGTCTTTTATTCTGGTAATAAGAAAAGTTTGCAATCTTTTTCCTCATAAAGAAGACCAGAGATTTCCCTGTATTCTCCTGAATCTAATTAGCAGGGTCTAAAGAAACAGTGTTGCTTGAACTATGATAAAATTGCAGAAGTTGGTTACATTGCGTTAACATTGAATCCAATGTAAAATAAATTAATAAAAATGATCATTTGTTCAATACTCCTTCATAAAAGTCAGGAGTTGAGCTTTTGGAAACAGGAGTTGAATTTGGTGTGAAATGTAATATTAAAAATATAGTGGTTGTTTCAGTCTTCCCCCTACTTAAATTCCAGAAACACATCTCAGAAGCTTTTGTTCTATGCTGATTTTGATGTAAACACAGACTTTTCCTAGTGCTATTTTTTTCTTTATTTTAACTTTTTTCTTTCATTCGTTGTTTTATTTTCTTCTTTCCTCCCTCCCTTCCTTCCTTCATTCCTTTCTTCCACATATATGCTCCAAGCTATAAACAAAACACAGGCCCAGTCCTGTTCCCCTTGGGTATCAATGGAAGTTGAAGAATATGAAGCAGTTGGAATATTTTCACAGTACTTGAAGCACATTACAGTATTTGCATTGTTTTTACTGATAATTATTTTACTGAAAAGTTTTATTTTTCTGTTATGTCCACTGGAGCTAGATAGGTCTGTATTTTTCTTTGTTGATAATTCTGTGTTATTTTAAGTTTTAGCAAATAGAAAATACCACTTTAAACAATAAGAAATTATGCAAAAGTAAAGTGAAAAGATAACATCACCACCACCAAAGAAATTCATACCCGGGGAGATCCATGTCTAGGATTCTGTACCTCATTCCTTTTTTATAGTTAGGTATGGCCTTGGTGAGTAGTTCCTTTTAACAGCTTTCCCATGTTTTGGAGGGGAAGCCCATGTAATCACAGACAAGGAAGCTAATTCACTCTGAATAGAGATGGGCAGAGTGACCCACAGAGCAGCTGCTCTTCTGTCTTATGATCAGAATAATTCCCAAAGGGACTTCCACATTCCACTGACTTTATTCCCAAACCACTTTTCCAGGAAAGTCAGCTACAGAATAGAGCAAGATACTAGGTCAGGTTTCCCTAAACAAGAGAACTTCATCTGCTGTGTCAAGACTGTTTGAAGATTCAAAAAAGGTAAACCTTGGACTTGTATTGCATACACATTTTACACAGTCCCCCAGATTACACCCCTCTCTGAGATCCATTCTATGACAAGTGAGGCTTTTGACATCCACATTATGCAGAAAATAGACAGGTTCTGAAGTACTTGATAAATATGTCGTATTTGGAGATGCAATGAAAAGGATACATTCAGCTGCAAAAATCTCCACAGGCAAATTGCTAAGCTGAAAACTTTTTAAATGCATTTATTGAAGAAGTGCAAGAGTCTTCTATGTCACGGTTTCTTCCTTCTGTCCCTTTGACACCTACTTTTCCTCTTAGGAGAAACAACACTGTTGTTGGAAAGTCGATGGTGAGTCTGCTGGAGCGCAGAATGCTGAATACATACGTGGCAACTTACTCTGTGTATCTCACCACTGCCTGAGATGCTGCTGACAAGCCCTTGCACCAAGTTAAAGTTAGAAGTATTAAACACTATCATTCAAAATTGTTCAGACTTTTTCTTTTGATTCATGCCATTGCTGTATTTTGTACATCCTCCTGACCACTCTTAGCAGCTGTAACAACACTTGTGGTATTACCAGTAATTTGCAACTTATCAAACATGATTGAACCTTGTTCTTTTGTGTAAACGAAACAGAACTCTCTGGTTAGCTTTCTTTATACTTTGGAAATAGTGCAAAGGAAACCAAGTCTATATTTGCATGCCAGACAATGAAACATAACACAGAGTGTATACATGCCTTTGACACTGTAATTACTAGCTGTTGTTTAGATTCCATGTATGGTCACTGGCTTTGGCTGTGTTGGAATCAGCTGTATCAACATTTAATCAAAGTCTTATAGATTTTGGTTGTATATTTTTCTAATGTCAAAATGGAAATGCTGAGACTAAAAAATAAGTTCTTGAGGAATAAAATGCATGCCCGCTGCACTGCAGAAATAATGAACCTTTGTGGCACAATGAACAAAGCCCATTGGAGGTTTTGTCTACAGTGAAGCACAGCAGAACAGGCAATTTTCAATTTGATTAACTTCTTCAGGATTTCAGCAACTTTTGGTGAATGCTTCTGGAAGTTGTACTTCCAAGACCGTTGTCTTGTTTATCAGGATTAGCTTGCTTACCTCTTCTTAGAAATGAATGCTGCTAGAGTCTATCAAACCTCTGCCATACCTTGGTCTGAGCCGTGCCTGTCACTGAAAAAACACGTTGGTAATGCAAACTCAGTGTCCACTACCTCAAATTGCTGTACAGAGTCTCAATAAAGGGCACGAGCATGAATGTAAGCTCATAAAACTATTGCCTGTGCTACAGAGTGCTCACAAACAACATAGCTGAGCTCTGGGAGCCAAGTACCCGGCAGTGAACCCTCCCGAGAATATTCCCTGTGTGGTCCATGCAGCTCTGTACCATGCTTAGTAAGGTGAAAGAACATACTGTGCACTTAAGAGGAACAATTAATGTGAAAATCATAAAACAGAATGTGCATTTTGAGTAAATCCTTGCTCTGTTAAACTTATAGTCCAGCTTGCTTTGAAAAATGTTTGAATTAAATGAAGCAGTAGATGCTTTGCCAAACACAATCCAGTTAAATTCAAGGTCCCACTGAAATGTCCCTGCAATGAAGCAATCCTCTTAAAGCTGTGAGTGTCCTACCTGATTTTCTGATATTTACGCAGAAATAATTGCTTTTGAAGTCCGGGGTGGTGGTGGTGGTGGTGGTGGTGGCGGCGGCTTATTTGTTGTTTGTTTGTTTGTTTGTTTGTTTTTTGGGTTTGTTTTGAGGGGGTTTGGTTGTCTTTTGTTTGGTTGGTTGGTTTGGGTTGGTTTGGTTTTTTTGCTGATGGTTGTTGTAGGACCGAAGAACCAGTATGATTGCTGCATCTCAAGAATGTGGTGGAAAGAAGGATTCTCAGTTAATATTTATTTCTTAAGCAAATTCTAAATTTAAATACAAATAAGCAGAGATAAAGTCTTTGTTTCTCAATGTTTCAATACATGCAACCCTACAATAGAAAAATGAGAAATCTTGAAGATGTTCTTCATTATTCCCAAGGAAAGGATCACATAGGAGTCATGAGACAGCAAAGATGAAAAAGCAAGCAGAAAATGTTTAATGAAAAAGTGGATGTGCTGGTAGAAATAAAACAATAAGTAAATAAAAAATCTTCCAGGCCTTCAGGCCATATAAGTGGGTAAACTTTTTATTGCTCACAGTAGAAGTGGCAAAATCTTAACCTGCCTTTCCTCTTAAATACATCAGTGGAAAAAAATGGAAAGGAAAGGAAAGGAAAGGAAAGGAAAAATGAGAAAAAATGAGAAAAAATGAGAAAAAATGAGAAAAAATGAGAAAAAATGAGAAAAAATGAGAATAAAGAAAAAAGAGAAAAAAAGAGAAAAAGAGAAAAAAGAGAAAAAAGAGAAAAAAGAGATAAAGAGAAAAAGAAAAAGAGAAAAAGAAAGAAAGAAAAAGAAAAAAACCTGTACTGTTCCAGCTAGCTCTAGCTTCTGTTGAATAAGATGAATTACTGTGAGAATTTAGGATGAGAAAGTTGGCAGCCACAAAAATACAGAAGGGCTTTGAGGAAAGAATAGTAATTTTATCAGTATGAAAACACTGCAATGTAATTAAAGAAACAGTGACTACAATCAACATAGTAAAGGTAGTACATCCATTCATAAATAGCTAAACAGTAACAACGAAGACAACTCTTGTCATAGATTGGTGTTAAACGTCAAAAGAGCCTTCACCTATCCCCCCTGGAGAAGGGGGCAGGAGACCTACGTGGATGAGCAGGGAGATCCTGGTGAAGCTCAGGCAGAAGGAGGACATTTACAGCACGTGGAAAAAGGGAGAGGCCACTTGGGAGGAACATAGGGGCACTGTCAGAGTATGCAGAGATGCGACAAGAAAGGCCAAGGCCCACTTGGAATTAAACCTGGCAAGGGATGTCAAGGACAACAAGAAGGGCTTCTTCTAATACATCAGTAGAAAAAGGAAGACTGGGGAAAATGTTGGCCAGCTGCTGAATGAGGTGGGTGCCCTGGTAACAAATGATATGGAGAAGGCAGAGTTGCTGAAAGCCTTTTTTGCTTCAGTATTTACTGCTAAGATCAGCCCTCAGGAATCTCAGACCTTGGAGACAAGAGAGGAAGTCCAGAGAAAGGAGAACTTTCCCTTGGTTGAAGAAGATAGGGTCAGAGATCAGCTAAGCAAACTTGACATCCACAAATCCATGGGCCCCGATGGAATGCACCCATGGGTGCCGAGGGAGCTGTCCGATGTTATTGCTAGGCCACTCTCCATCATCTCTGAAAGGTCGTGGAGAACAGGAGAGGTGCATGAGGACTGGAAAAGAGCCAACATCACTCCAGTCTTCAAAAAGGGCAAGAAGGAGGACCCAGGCAACTACAGGCCAGTAAGCCTCACTTCCTTCCCTTGAAAGGTGATGGAACAGCTCATCCTGGAAGTCATCTCCAAGCATGTGGAGGATAAGAAGGTGATCAGAAATAGTCAGCATGGATTCACCCAGGGGAAGGCATGTTTGATCAATCTGCTATCCTTCTATGATGAGATGACTAGGTGGGTAGATGAGGGGAGAGTGGTGGATGTGGTCTACCTTGACTTCAGTAAGGCTTTTGACACCGTCTCCCATAACATCCTCATAAACAAGCTCAGGGAGTGCGGCCTGGATGAGTGGAATGTGAGGTGGATTGGCAGCTGGCTGGACAACAGAGCTCAGAGAGTTGTGCTTAGTGGTGCGGAATTGAGTTGGAGGCCTGTAGCTAGCGGTGTCCCCCAGGGGTCAGTACTGGGTCCAGTGCTGTTTAACCTATTCATCAACGACCTGGACGATGGAACAGAGCGTACCCTCAGCAAGTCTGCTGACGACACAAAGCTCAGAGGAGTGGCTGATACCCCAGAGGGCTGTGCTGCCGTTCAGAGGGACCTCAACAGGCTGGAGGGTTGGGCCGAGAGGAACCTCATGAAGTTCAACAAGGGCAAGTGCAGGGTCCTGCACCTAGGGAGGAATAACCCCAAGCACCAGTACAGGCTGGGGGGCGACCTGCTGGAGTGCAGCTCTGCAGAGATGGATCTGGGAGTCCTGGTGGGCAGCAGGCTTACCATGAGTCAGCAATGTGCCCTTGTGGCCAAGAAGGCCAATGGTATCCTGGAGTGCATTCAGAAGATTGTTGCCAGCAGGTCAAGGGAGGTGATCCTCCCCCTCTATTCAGCCCTGGTGAGGCCACACCTGGAGTATTGTGTCCAGTTCTGGGCTCCCCAGTACAAGAGGGACATCGAACTACTGGAGCGAGTTCAGAGGAGGGCTACTAAGATGATTAGAGGACTGGAGCACCTGTTGTACGAGGACAGGCTGAAAGAGCTGAGCCTGTTTAGCCTGGAAAAGAGAAGACTGAGGGGAGACCTCATTAATGTACATAAACATCTGAGGGGAGGGTGTCGAGAGGATGGAGCCGGTCTGTTCTCAGTTGTGCCCAGCGACAGGATGAGAGGCAATGGGCACAAAGTGAAACACAGGAGGTTCCGGCTCAACATGAGGGGGCAATTCTTTACTGTGAGGGTGACAGAGCACTGGAACAGTGCCCAGAGAGGTTGTGGAGTCTCCTTCTCTGGAGATATTCAAAGCCCACCTGGATGTCATACTGCGCAACGCGCTCTAGGTGATACTGCTTGGCAGGGGGCTTGGACTAGATGATCTTCAGAGGTCCCTTCCAACCCTGCCCATTCTGTGATTCTGTGAGAGATTTCACTAGTCTCTGGAGCTGGCTTTCATGTGTCTGATATCAATACAATAATTCTGGATTCAAACCTTCATGACTGAGAGCAGCGTTAGGCCTGATAGCATGCAGAGAGAACAAACGAAAAAGTAAAAAGTTTAAATAAACAACCAAAAACACTTCTAAGACATTTCATTGTGGACAGATTTAATTATACAAAACCAGTTGGGGGTAAAAGAAATCTCAGTAAAATGAGATCTTTTTTCTTAGCTAAAACATTTTCATGTTTGAACATTGTTAAGTACTCCTTAAGGATTTTATTATTAGGGGAGCAACATAAGTAACAGCTGCTGCTATTGTTATTTACAAATGCTTTCCATTGTAAAACCCTATTTTCCCATGGAAAAATTCGCTAGAAATTCACTCTTTGGATTGCAGTGTTCCATTCTGACTTCCTATAAGTCTAGATGCATAAGACTTGGGCATTTTTGTATATGAGAAACCTGTATTAGAAAAGCACTTGTGCAATATTTTTCCCTCCAGACTGACCAGCCACTGAATGGCTGTAGACTGTGGTTTTGAACTGGAATTGCTTCTCACTGAGAGGCACTGTACAGCTTTGTTCTGAATAAAGCAGAGTTTGAGTTATGCAAGTTTTAAGCATTCAGAAGTTGAAACATGAATAGATGGTACAGAAGAGAAGACTTTTCCTCTGACCATTAAGGGGCTAGTCAAAAATCCATTAGAGAAAATGCAAAGCCTTTAGTTGATTTTGGTGGGCACCGGCTTGAGGCTTAAATGTTCCACTTAAGAATAACAAGCAGTCTATAAGTTTAACAAGGACCTAGGTAATCCTTAGAAAAACTCCAAATTGTTATAAGCAACTAAGGTGTTGGGGAGAAAAGCCCATCCTTTCCTGGCTCCAATACTTTTATCTCCAAAACAATCAATTCCTGAACCCAAAACATAATGCAAGAAGTCCTGAGGTCCTCATTTTTCTACACAGGTTTTCCACTGACTGTCCTAGCTGCTTCCTCATCATAATCCATAAGTAGCTGAAACAGCTGAAGCTGGAAACCTGTAATGTAAGGTATTTGTTAATGGCCAAACCCATTCCCATAAAGGGTTTTCTTGCAGAAAAATTAATGGCCTGTTGAATGAAGGGGAAGTCTAGGATTTGGAGAGGAGCACCATTTTGTGGGGGTTCCTCACATACCAGAACACAGGATGTAGTTAGTGCTACGTTCTTTTGAGAGGATCAGCCACCCACACAAGCTCTGCATTTTGCCTGAGAAAAAAGATGTACTAAAAATAGGTTGAAAGAAGCAGCTCCCTGGAACAACTATGCATCTGGACTCAGGAGGTTTCACCTACACTGCTACCGTCTCTGTATGTCCATCCCTGCCCAACTTCTCATTTTGGACAGTATTTACCTGTGATAGCCTGTATTGCATATAGGCTTGTACACTTTTATGGGAATGGTGAACTTCCTAGTGCTCCCAGATGGCAGATATATTCAGAAATATTTTGAAACATTTTTGAAATACTTTGAGAGCTGAAGGGTATGGTAAAATGCCACTTTGCTCTGAAAGCCACAGGATTACAGCAGCTTCTACCAAGGAACAGGACCTCCAGATGGTGTCTGGACAATTAGTTCCAGATTGTGGAACTTGCACGTTTTTATCTGGAAAGGGGCCGGGAGGGTGTCTCAGTCCAAAAGAGCTTCAAAGACTGGGCTTCAAAATAAAATAAGACAATTACATGCAAAAAATGTTTACTAATGCACTCAAGCCCTCAAAAGTGAGGGAATAACCTGATTACAGTTAACATATAATTTAATAGTCATATACCTGATTTTGAGCTAAATTGCAAAGAGTAACTTGCAGCTATAAATGATTCCCTTGGTCTTTTAGACACATGTATCATATTTAGGGCCAAAAAAGACAGATTCCATGAGTGTCATTGATATGAGTAAAGGCAACAAAAGCTCTACTTAGGCAGCATGCTGTAGCTCTGACAGAGGAAGTAAAAATAATGAAAATATATTGATTTAGTCAAAAATTTAAATGTGTTTCTTTCAACAATTACTAATGTACTACTCTGTTTTTTACTAAGAATATACATTGCTAATTACTACAGTTAAAAATCTCACACTTGTACGGATGCAGGGCACTACTGCAACATATGGAAAGTATCAATTTTCAATATACTTCTGTTGTGAAAAATTAGAAAACTAGTGACAATGCATTATTAAGTTACGTTATTACACTGAAAGAAACTGCTATAAATAAATAAATAAATAAATCACTATCCAACTGCCTCTGACATATATTAAAGTAGAAACAAAATATAAAATATTACATGTATGTCCCTCTTTTTCCCTCCCCAAAAGACTTGACTGTTCTATACATTATATAGGTGTGCTTGGCCTCTTTATATTTATGTGTATAAAATAAAAATATAAATCTTGATTCTTCAAGATGCTGGCAAAAAAAAGATCCTGGAAAAAGTAATTAAATACATACTTGAATGGCATGTTTGAAGTAAAGCTGTAGACTTATTTTTAAACAGTTTTGGCTATACCTTTTAATGCTTCAAGCCAAATTATTCAACACTTTGTGTGATCCAGATTTTGCTGGGTAAAACTACATCACACAGATATATATACAGATAGAGAGAGAGACAGAGAGAGAGAGAGATATAATTTTGTTCAAAATTGTCCTTTTTTACCCCTAGCATTTTCATTTAAACACCTCTCTGAAATGTGGACAATTTAATTCTTCCAGACAAATATAGCTGTTGCTGGGAAGCCTTGTTCTCATGGGAAGTGTTGATTCGTCATTTGACTATAGCCAAATTCATTCTGGGCTTTGAATATCAGAATAGTGACATGGATCTGGACATTGTGTTCAGCAGGGAAGCCAGTGAATGGAGTGAGGGGATAAGCCACCTGTGTGACTAAGCTTTTGGTGTGCTGCATTTTCAAATATCTAAAGTTTTTTTCAATTTGATTGACTTTCCCAATACATTGAGCAGCTGTATTTAAGGAAAAAAAAAAAAAAAGAAAGACTACTTATGAATGAATGAGGATGCCCATATCAGCCTTATGTTCATTAAAATGGGATACAGTATTCTGGTTCATCCTAGAAAGAGATGAATAATTTTAGCCCAAGTGCTACTTGGGCTAAACAGACACCAAAGTTGTTGTTCCTCTTAAAATGTCCCCCAAAGGAGAGGGATTTTAGGCAACAAAGATCACAACATAAAGTACTGCAGTCTTTCTACTACTGGCATTCTTTTGTTCATGCAGACTTCTAAGTGATGGGTTGATGATTTGCACTAGGCACAAAGGAAGTTTAGACCAAGATATGTCAACACTATCTCTTCAGCTTGTGCTTTTTCAACAGTTTGCCCAACATATGTACGGCCCCAAAGGTTTTTATGCATATCTATTGCAGAGCTTTTTGGAAAGTGCTACAATATTTCCTTTACTCTAGACAGACACTTAAAATCTAGGAATGCAAGATATACCTTGGTAGCCAGCAAATTCAGATGAACATCTGTGACTTTCGCTAATTAGCATAGATTTTGGGAAGTAGCTTCGGTAAAACCAAAGAGAATAAGGTGCAACATATTTTGCAGGCTTTCAGTCTCTGCCTATTGCTTCAGTGGCTGTTAAGAAAAGAAGACCAAAAGTTCATAGAAAATTAAATGTTATAGAATTTGTACATAGTGGTGTTTTTAGTTAGAGTTTTAAGTACTTGAAAACGGGACAAAAATATTTCATATCTACCAATATTGAAAAGTAATGTTGGAAGTAATTGAACTTTAATAGCTTTAGCTCTTTCCCACAAATACATCAAGAGTAATTCAAGTGAAATCTTCTGAGTTGTAGGAGTCACAGCTAGTATAAATACAAGGAGAACGAATTCCTCAGAATGAAAAAGAAAAGCGAATGTAGTGTATCTGGATTAATCATAGAGTCTGGTATGGAAAATTATATTATCAGTGCCAATGATCATAGATGTGTGTTTCTCTGAAACAATTGTGAATGATCCACTGAAAAATTTGGCTCTGTAAAATACCTGTACATCAAGTACTCATAGATATGCATAAGGCATATTTGACTTCCACATGGCAGAATGATGGGTCAATTCATCACCACAAACCATTTTTGCTCTTTTTTGCTGCTTTTCTTATTTTTCGTTTCATCTTCTCTTTTTGTCCCCCCACGTCCCACCCCCCCAATTTCCTATTAAATTCAATTAAGATTCAGAAGCACACCAAAATTTGATAATTCCTTTTCTTTAAATAAAAAAAATGTTCTGGCCTGGCAGCTCTTCCTAGTCTTGCCCCCTTCCACTGTACTTTTGGTTCCGTCTTTCAGCAAATCATACGGTTGACATGAAAAGACATCAATAGTGGCTATTCCTTGGGATATATAAAAGTACATTCCAAGCCTCTTGAACAGCATTAAACAGCTGTGGTTAATGTTTAAACTACAAATATGTTAAATATATTTTGAATTTTGCAACATTTGTTATTCCAGTCATTAAATGAACTTTGCAGGTGTTCAAATATACACTAATCCTGGATTTTTTACTAAGACTGTTAGTAATATCAATCTGAAACTCTGAAACCCAGGCACACTAAATAGGCTAAAAAATGTAAGTGTTGATAAGTGAGTTGAGTTGTGCTACAAAGGGAATATTTGCTGAAGAGGAAAAAATAAAGTCACTTTTAAAAAAATCTCAGTAACTTTAAGTGTAGTACCAGATTCAATCATGTTATGTGCCTTCCTGTTTCCCTTTCATGTAAACACAATTCTTAAAGAAACATAAATCCCTGAATGTTTCTCATCACCATGCTTTGTGTTGAAGTTTGTTTTGTTAATGCTAATCTCTAATCTTTTCACTGTCATAAACTATATGCAATGGAAAAGTGACAAGAAAAAGAGCTGGTTCCCATCAATGGAAACACCAGGGTTTCATTCACTGTCAGGAGTATGACACAGAATCATTCTCAATACTAAAAACATGCTGCACTTACACAGTCTTTCTACTTATACTTTACCTCTGTAGGCTATTACCCTAAATAACAAATAAATAAAGTAATTAAGTAAGTAGAAATCCATAAACAGCAACAACAACAACAAAAAATTAAATCATGAGCTTATTAAAAGGTGGCAAATACTTTTGTAATCTGGGACTTCTAAATAACACCCAAACCCTAAAGGGATATTTTAATCATTTTGAAGTGCAACCATTTCTAGTGGGAACCTTACAGAAGCACCATGCTAATGAATACAGAAAAATGAATTTTGGTTGGCAAGTTTTTATGGCACAGGAGATAAAGACTGAAAGATGCCTGCTGTTATTCCCCTGAGGTGCAGCAAACTGCAGTGAAAGCACTGCTCAAGGAGCAGAGCCTTTAAGTATATTATTTTTTCTTCTCCCACGGAGTACCCTTGTTTCTGGTTTGTTTGCTCAGGTGCTGCAGTCTCTGTCTGTACAATGGGTGGACAAGTGGTGACAGAGCAGGGGGACTGCACCCATTCCAACAAGGTGCATCCACCCAACTGTAGGCATAAGAAGAAGGGGTGAGACTTAGCAGCCAGATGGATGAGAAATCCCCTTCCCACCTTGCATGAGGCCAGCCCAGCAAACAGCCACTGCCTCCCATAATAGCCAGACTCCTTCTGCCTTGTCCAGTTAGATGGCAAGATCCCTGTTCCTGGGATTATTTGTCCATCCTACATGGGTTGCCGGGTCTTCACTAGAGCTCTTGTTTACTGCTGTGGTACAAATGGACACTAGACCACATGTGAGCACGAGAGTTTTATGGAAACCAGTACTTAGGGCCTTCAGGCACAGGTTTTCTCCTGAAAGAAAAAACAGAGTGGTTTTCCCCTGAAAGAAAGGACAGAGTGTTGCTTGAGAAAACACTCCTCCTTACAGTAGGATTTTGCTCCTTCATGTTTGCCTCTTCAAGTTCTGGCGTGACCTGACATTGCATATGTTGTGAATGAACATAATTTTGTTAGGTCATTTAAAGTTAGAGGACTGTGAAAATGTATGGAAACATGTTTTTTAACCAATCCAATTTAATACTGGCATAATGTTGTACCCAGAACAGCCTTCCTAGCTTTTCCTCTTTTTAGTGCAAATAACTGAACAGTACTACAATAAATCTAAGATTTATAGCTGCTGCTCTAAAGCCAGCCTTTAAGTACCATTTTTGTTTATGGTTTTAATAAGGTCATCTAGTTGAAAAAGAAGCTCAAACTTGTATGCAGTAGCCATGTGACTTGTTTAGTCAATCACAGCACAGGATATTTTAAACCCATTTTACAATGGTGTATAAAAGCTTGTCTCAATAACCATCTGGAGAATATTGAGTTTCATAACTGGTAGGAATTATTCAATACCCTTCTCCCCACAGGAATAACAATTTCAAAATCTTCAAAGACTGATATCTAACTGGAGAAAAGGTATTTAATGTTGTTAAAACTGGAAATTGTGTAGAACTAAATAACTCTTTTTGATCTACCTGAAAAAATGACTTTGTAGGCCAGGAAAAGAGTTTCCCCTACTGTCAGGTTTTCTATATAATCAACATTTCTTTCTCTTTTCATCATTGAATTATTTATTCCGCAGTGACCCCAAAAATGTCCTTTTCTGACTAGGGCTTAGGATACCAAGTTGATTAAATTAATGGGAAAGCTTTTGTTTTCCCTTTCAAAACTCATGAAAAGAGCTTGCCTTTTTTTTTATTCCATTTGGGACTATATTTCTGGCATGTTCACAGGATCACAATGGTGAAAAAGAAGCATTCCTTATAATGGTAAGGACCACTGCAGAGTAAGGTGGCAGAATTGTATTTTTGAAAGCAGGACGTGCAGCGATGCTGAGGTCAGTGAAGACAGTTGGATCCCACCAAGGGATGCTGTGGGCAGCTAGAGGTTGGGGCAGCGGTCACGGATACCCCAGTGCTCATGGGTGTGTCCTCTGCCAGCACTAGTGAGGGCTACAAGTTTAGGACTACTGAATCCCATATTGACCTGTGCGTAGAAATGGCTTCCCTGTGCTCCTCAAAGACCACAGAAATCACTCTTTTGTACACACAAAGGAGTCATTTTCTAGCTACTACTGCGTACATGCATGGCCACATGTGAACATGACCATAGTCTATTCCTTTGCCAGCTTGCTTGGTGCATAGTAACTGCAAAGTCCTGTCCTGCTGACCTCAACCAGCAAAGCATCACATAGCACACTGTGTTTCTGAAATAAAAAAAAAAACTGCCACAATAAGCAATGCAGTAGAGAGATAAATGACATCTTCCCCATCTATGATGGCTAATGGAATATTAAAAATACAAAAAGAATAACCAACCCTTAACAAATCAGATTCCTGAATGATGCAAAGATTACACCTTGAAGAGGGGTTTAAAAATGACATGACATATTAGTAGCTGGGCTACACAAAAAAACTGCCTAAGACTTACACATCTCACTGCAATCCCTTCTCTTTCCCAAATGAATTACCAATGCTGTCTTGAAGTCTAGAGCAAAACCAATCTCACTGAAAACACACTAGTGCATGAACTTTTTTATTATTATTATTAATTTGAATGAGGACTTTTTATCAATAAGGATGGTAACCCCCAGAGTAAACATTTATCTGTAAAATAGAGATTATGCACTTAATAACATTTAATATTTTGGCATCTCAAACCTCCTGTGTAGATCAGTCTGGGAGAGCGGTGTTTATTTTCTTGCTACATGTGAAAGTTCATTCTCAGTATCAAGTTTGTTTGGTCCACTAACTTTGTTAACCTTTGCATTTACTTCTGTATTCGATGGCCTTTCATGAGCTGCCACTTTAGTAGCTAGGATAGAAACAGTTACATCAAGGTTAGAGGTCATAGCCATTATGGGATTTCAACTTAAAACAGTCACTGCTTTAGGGGGATCACAGTGTGTTTATGATTAATTATTTTCTTTGAGAGAGTTTCTATGAACAAGATTATTATAGTAATATATAAACCATCTGGGCAACCTTTAATATCTACCTACTTTCTTGATGAAATAATAATCAAGACTTTGTGAAAAATAGCTCCCTACCTAACTATAAGCTACCAGAGCAACAGTGCTTTCCTCTGCCTCTTCCGAGGAATTTCAAGGAAGGATAAGTGGGAGAAAATCCACACCAAGTGTGAGTACATTTTTTAACAGAACATAATTCCTTGCGATTCAATGCAAATTTAAAAGCTTTATAATTTTTTTAGTGGTGTACTTCTAGCCTTTTACATATTTTACAAACACACCTGTGGATGAAATTCTCTGCATAAGCTTATTTTTATACACAACTCCAGAATGTATTTTATTAAAGTCAAAACACCAAATAACATTTTCAAAAACTAATGAAATTATATTTATATCTTTAAGAAATACATTCCCAATCACATGGTTCAGATTCACAGTGCTCCAGAGACACTGAAATCATTGCTTAGAAACACTATTTGCTGACTTCACCAGGGTAACAGTTTAATCCTTAAAGTAATCAACTTTCACCCTCTTCTTGGGTCTTTCGACTTTTAAGTTCTCACTGGTCTTTTTGAGAAAAACAGCACTAGGAGACAGCTATTATTCTCCTCCATGGGACAGTCCACTTCATTCAGATGAGTAATATCATCTTCTGTTTACACTCATCTGAAACAAGTGCACAGGGTCACCCTCTACACTCTGATGTTTTACCAAAGCAAAAGGAAAGACTCTGCAGCAAGGCACAACAGAGCTCTGAAACCCGAATAACATGGGAAGCAGAGTTTGCATGCCTATTTATTTCTTGCATTTGATCCTCTTGGAAAAAAAAAAAAAAATCCCAATATGATGTCCTCAAAGTATTTCAGATAGGCTGAAGCACAGTGATAGAGAAGTCAGCCTTGGACGGTATTTCCTTTTGTCTGTTTTTATGACAGGGACTAGATGCTCGGCTGGTGCAAACTCCATTAACCTCAGTTCGTTCTTTGACTTGAGGAGCCGAACATATTTAGCAAGTATATACTAACATTTTCAGGAGGAAAAATTACTGAAGTTGTTTAGACGGGGAAAAAAAAAAAAAAAAGTGTTTTTCTTAGCATAGTCCTAGCAGGATGGTAACCAAATTATAGGAATAAACCACAATACATACACACACAAAAGTCCACCACAATTAAAACACTAGCCCTAAGATCTACTGGCTGAACAGTAAGGAAACCAAGAGAGCTACACAAATTACCCCGAGTCTGAAGCAATGATTCTTTCTGCAGCCTGCATCTCAGGAAAAATAAAAAATAAAAAAAATAACTATGGAAACTCCTCATTATGCTCTGCTGCTTTCCAAAGCCTGACTTTGGCTTTGGTGAAAAAGTATCTATGCAAAGAATTGCTTGAGCTCCCCTTACTCTACAGGCTCAAAATAACAGTAGCACTCCACCATTTTGTAACAACTAAAACCCTCTGCCTCGGAGGAAGAAATGTAGGTTTTGATTCCTTGTGACCCACTCACTGACTGACTTGTCTGCTCTCTTCAGCCTCTGCTAAGTGACGCAGTCATCCAAAATAAGCAGGGAGCTGGCTGCTGGGGCCAGCAGCCTGAAATGAGACCTCTGAAAGCAAGAAAGAGAATCACAGTTTGGTTACAATCCCATAGGCACATAGCTAACCCTGAAAGATATGTTGAGGAGCACATACTGCATAACAAAAACCCTCAGTAATTTAATCACTGGACCTGAATCGGCTGGCTGCATGGTAGATGACCAAAAAGTTTCCAAAATAATGTGTCTATAGGATGATTTTACCACTCACCCCAACTACAACCAATGAGGCTGTTAAAAGAACAGATTTTAGCTGTATGCTATCATATCTCCTGACACCTTCCCTTTTTGACAATTCTTTACAGAAAGCTTTGAAAATACATATAGAGATCTTTTCTTTCTGATAACTGCAAATCCTTCTTGGACATCAATATAGTAATTTTTTTGGAATATTTCCACCCCAGAGTAGCTACTCCAGGTAGCTGGCTATGCTGAAAAGAGAACACAACTTCACGAAGCTAGGCAGGTGCCTTTTGCTACCTGACCTAAGTCTCTCGTCTCCTTGGCTGGGTACTGCAGAAGCTGCTTGTGTAGCTGTGCTCTGACTCATGCGTTGGTTATGTCCAACAGCTCCCGGGATCACTCTGCAGCTTCTAGGACCACACCCAGAGGGAAAACCCTTTTTGTTATTTATTTATTTTTTTTTCCAAAGTCATGTTTGAATTAGGATTGCTGTTAATCACTGCATCTCTAAATTGGTTTTAAATATTTGAATTCCTTCAAATATGGGCATCATATCCCCAGCTGCCAGTTTCCTCTATGGGATGTAACAAACTTTTCCTAAACCCTTTTGATGTGATAATTACACTTTAACCATAGGAACTCTCTGCTCATTGATTTTGGTGCTTTTGGTAACACATTGAAGTCTGGCTGCTCAGTCTAAACCGTATATTGTTTGGTTGCTCTGAGTTTGCCTGAAATACTTGGTAGGGATGTATACTACATCACTAAGCATTCTTGCTCAGTCTCTCTTTTTTTCTCTTTGATTGTCTTTTAATGCATTTACAGCAAATAAAATTTTGAGCAGGGCTGCAATGTTAGGAATAAGCTATCTGCCCTGAGTGTACTTATCACAGTCTCAACACAAACACAGGCACAGTGCTGTTAGGTAACAGAAAACACACTTTTTCCCAGCTCTCTTCTCTTTAGACATGCTCTGCGGTGACCAGCATCATCTCTGCCACCACTGCTGTGGTTGCTGCATGTCAATCTCGCATGGAGATATCAAAATTGAGGGCAGAGTAGTTCTCCTGAGTGATCATTTCTACCAAAAATGGTGGCTATACTTGAGGTGTAGGTAAGGAAGAAAAAAGTGAGGTTCTTCTTGTGGGGATAGGTGTCACCACTCTTTTTTTTTTTTTTTTATTACCTCTGCTGGGTAAATTACAACAGCTTATCTGGAATCAGTGGGAATCCAACCACCTGCACCAGCTGAAGATCTTCTTCAGCTTGCAAGGGGGCTCCAACCCATTTCTTTGTCTGGTTCTAAATTAAAGGATGAAACCAGGGAATCACATTTTTCTCTGTTAGTAATGAGATTTGCCAGGGGCAGGGGAGGCAGTGTTCCTCCTTCCCAGGAGGTGTCCTTCCTCCTGCAGGAAGCTGTGGGACAGGGGAGGCACCAAGCTGCATGCAGGTCTCATGTCCGCATGAAGTGCAGCCAGGAATCACACCACCCTTCTGAGCATGGCTTAAAACCACCACACAACTTGCAGCTTGGCAAAGGAGCGAAATTTGCTTCTTTGCATTACATGGGACTGGGCACATTACAGGGAATTAAAACATAATCTATTACTGTGATAATACACTAATACACATCCAGCAGCTGTATCAGCAGACCTCATAAACAAACCTCACTCACAGTAATGCTCTAAATACTGCTGTTCTACACCAAGTGCTCATGGCTTTCCTCTTACCATTTCTCCTCAGGGCCTTCCACTGCGCCGTCCCACACCTCTCAGATCACATCCACCCTCTTGCTCATATCCTGGTTGTAAGGCACTCTATCTTCTGTAAAGCTTATTTTAGAAATCCTGTCACATCCTGCCCACTCTATTTTTTATCCAGTAGAGGAAGACTTGACACTCCAGCTTCTAGTAAAGCAGCAGGGGATACCATTTTTTTCTTACCACTATATTTATTATGTTCTGTCTGCCAAGCGAGGTAAGAGGAATGAGCAAAAGTAACATTTGTGCCCATTCCCAAACAATGTCAACTGCTCCTGCTTGGTAGCTGCTAAGCCATCTTCTCCACTGGATATTAAAAGATCCTACCACTTTTCTGTTGTCTTAGAAACCCTGATGAGGACTTTAAAAGGTGAACACGTGTTCCTGCCCTGAAGTCAGACACAGTTTCTTGTGGCGGCAACACTGATATGAACCTCAAAGAAACTTTCCCAGATGTAAAACAAGAGCTATGTTCAGAGGTCTCTCCAGAGGCTGAGCCAGTCACCTCCTAACACAAAGCAGGCCCAACCATGCCGGGTTGTCTCCAGAAAAATAGCTTCTCAGGTGGTGCAAATTTGATAGATCTCTGCTGACTCGACTGCAGCAAGGCTGACAATTTACACCAGATGAGGACCTGCCCTGGAGCCTGTAAGGACACAACCCAAGAGCGTGTCCTGGAAAACTTTGACTGCTGGAGAGCTCTTCCCATGCTGGGTGACCGTGAGGTACCTTCCTTCATCCACAGCTGTTTGAAGGCAGCTTAGTGAATCTGCAAGCCCAAAAGCAGTAAAACCCCATAAAAAGGCAGGGACAGCTGGGCCTGTGAGCAGATAAGAGGGAGCAGTGTGTGCTGCATTGGCACCCAGCTGGAGAGATCAGCTTCCCAGAGTTGAGGAGCCCCATCCTGATACTGCCACATCAGTTTGGCCCAGGGCTGGGCTTGTGCTGTTTCATGGGGTGCATTAGCCAGCTCTCCTGCAACCCAAGGAGGATCCACTGCCTTTCTGGCTCAGGTGACCAGAGATGGTTCAGAGCCTTGCTGGGTGTTGGTAGAACAACTTGATGGGGAGACAGGTATTTATTTGGTGCCTTTCTCTTCCATCACAGAAAATGGGCAATGCTCTATTTCTCTGCTCTGCACAGAAACTAATAGAAGCAACCAGTTTTCTAGCCCAGAAATCTACCTCTGGGGGGACAACAAATGCTGCTATGCCCAAAAGAAGTTGTTTCTCCTTGTCTGCTTCTGGCTTTCTCCACATTGCAAACATACACATATCCCTTAACCAGGTGCAGTTTACAGTCCAGCTGCTGTGAGCCTCAGCTTCTGATTAGTCTTGCCTTTGTGCCTGGTGCTTTGGATGGTGACTTGCTGTTTTTTGGCTACTACACAGGTATTTAATTGTCACTTTCAACCTAAGTGGAAGTAGCTGAGTCCATTGCTTCGCTTTATTGATGTTTAGGTTGCCTGCAGACCTAAGTCTTGAAGCATGACACAGCACTATGCTTTTTCACCTGGAGTAAATGAGAAGGAGCTGCTTTTGTTTCTTTCTCTTTGCTCAGTTTCTTCAGCTTGCTTAGTACAAATTAATGACAACCATCAAGAAAGAAAAGAAAAGATGAGAAAAGGGAGAAACGGAAGTCCTAGATCTTGATTGATCGTGGAGGGGAGATTAATTTGCATGCTGAAATGGATTTGACAGCATTTTCATATGACAAATACAATACTTGCGTTTTTCAGTTATTATCAAAATACTTCCTAGGTAATGATAGATGTCTATTTTAACTTCATACTCCATCAGTCATTTTTCAATAACTTCTTTTCGAAAAAAGAGGGTTTATTCTGTTTCAGATCTTCAAAGTGGCATGTCTAGCTTGCAGTGATAAAATAATGTTCATTCTGTTGTGAACATGAACATTCTGAACTTCCTTCTGTTATGAATTCTTGCAATACAACTTTTTCTGTCATAGTAAAAGTGATAAAAGTGACTCCACTGAAGCTTTTCTGATCTTTCTTAATTCTGTTTTTTGTTTGTTTTTGTTAGTTAGTTAGTTAGTTTTGTTTTTAAAGTTCTATATTTCAGCAACAGTTAACATAGAACCTAGGAAGATATTTGCTTCAAGTTCAGCAAGGGCTCCCTGTTTATTCCCTATGGAGTCAGACAATCATACTGTTTATATTCTGAATTGTTTAAGGAAACTCCATGGCCTGAGATGGTGTAGTACCTGCTCTGAGACAGACAAGGTATCTATATCATAAACAGCTGGTGCTCCAGATAGAAAATCCCACAGTGCATCATGGATTAAATAATAAAATAAATTGTCTATTATAAAAAGATTATCATTTAAAACTGCAGTCATTTAATTTATTTAAAAAAAAAAAAGTTATTAAACTTACATATCCTCTCCAGTACATTGTGCTATGAAATCTGCCGATAGAAATGTAGGCTCAGTTCTTTCAAGGCTGTGGGCTAAGAGACATTCAAGATATATTAATTAATGTTATACCAAGCCGCCTGATAACTTTACTCTCACTTAGGCTCCTAACCACAGCAGCAACCAGTGGGGAGTGGCAGCTTTCCAAGCTCTGCCTAGAGGCAGCTGAAGTACACAGCAGCAATGCTAGGTTTCTCTTGTTCAGGAAACTAGAAAACTTCATAAAGGATGCATTCATTCTACTAAACCACAGTTTACAGTCATTTGTCTGTCAAAATCTCTTGCATCTTTCACTAGAATAAATAAATAAAGAAAACATGACCAAAAAAAATAAAATCAAAGAGAAAGAAATGCTTCTAAGAATTGCTAAGGTTAATTCTTTGGGCTGGCTTTGCCTTGTCATTAAAAATAAATAAATAAATAAATATCAAATCTGAAACCAGTAGAGCATGGGGAGGACAAGAAGACCTGTCATCTCATTCAGTATTCAGTTCACAGTAACAAAATTGTCTACTTGATTTTTTTTATTATTCCTCTAGACTTAAGGTTTTTTTTTCCTGTCCCGTTTAGAAGCACACCTAATGTTTCTCTCAGAAGCCACTTACAACTTTGCCAGACCATTAGGCTGAAATTCTCTGTGCCAGGACTCTGCCTCAGGTTGAATTTATTTTGAAGGTTTCAGCTAAAATGGGTTGGTGGTTTGTTTGAACAACCTTATTGAAAATATAACTCAGTCAGGAGGCAGGGTAATGATCCAACTCCCTCTTCTCCCTGCCCGCAGCGGCTGATGAATGGTAAATGAGAGCTAGCGGAAGGGCTTGGACCACAGCTCAGTAGCATCCAGCTTCCCCAGGATGGTGCACTGCTCTACTGTTCCTCCCAAAAGGGGAAAATTAAAGTTAACATTGACTTTATACACCATAAAATACACATATATACATCCATATATTTATTTATTTACAGCAAAATACACTTGGAGTCTCACCTGGAAACGCGGTTAACTCTAGCGGCTACTCTAGGGCAAGATCTGGTCATAGGCCTCATGAAAAAGCAAAATGTATCACAGGTTTCTGGATTAGGTGAGCAATGGTTCATGACAAATGTGCAGATATAGGAGCTGTTAATGTTGAGACAGGGGGCCTGGGGCAAGAGACCAAAGTTTGTTAGCATCAGTTTTGACAGACTGAGAACTGGACAAAAACTGACAAGATAATGAAAAAAGTGTAAATATTAATGTAGATTTATAAAATATTTAGTATTATGTTTACGTTTTTCTACCATTACTACATAAGCACATTGTAAAAGCTCTTGTAAGTGTAATTTAGCCGTTATAAGTAGACATAAAATCTAAAATTTACAGAATTTATAAGATTCTAAAACATTACATGAAACTAATCTAAAATTTAGCTTTTATATTCATTTATATTAGTAAACCAGTAAAAGTTCCATTTCTTCAATGTAAAACTAGGAAATGTATCATGCAGCTGATACCCGACCTAGAGAATGTCAAAAGAAAACAGAAAGTGAAAGAAATCTGCAAAATCCTTAGCGGACACACGTAAAATTAAAACATATTTTTATAGTAGTACTACCATAAAGAAAATGTCATCTTGTTGTTGAATTGTTATAATATATTTACAGATGAATGTTAGGTATGTTAATTAAATCTGGTTTTTTTTTATGTCATAGTAAGCTTCTTAATGAATTTGATCTGTGTCTAGCTATACTAGTCAAATATAACAAACATAAACAATAAATGGACAGAAATGATCACCATTCATAAACTATAACCACTGTAGTATAAAATTTTTTTCCTACTCAAATGTTCCTGACATTTATCACAAGAAGTATAACTAGAAGACTTTTGCTTTGAAAATTCCAAATATATAAGCAATATGAGTCTGGTTGTGGTCTATCTGTTTAAAACAAAATAACAAGGATGTGATTATCATGGTATGTCCAAAATTACAGAGTGAAATCATGACATTTCTCCAGACTTCTTCCCTGTGAATCAATTTTGGATCTTGTATTTACCCAGTATAACCTTTCAGCCCATTAGTTCAGCTGCAAAAGTCACGTAAGAGCTAATTGAATTCCAGCACAGTCTGTAGCAGGTGCATTTTATAACATGTCAGATCCCACAGTTAAATGATCAAAAAACAGCTCTCTACTGGGTTTCCAATAAACACCTGTTTTCAATGCAGAAAGCATAGAGACACTAAACCAGCTGAAACAACCTACAAGCCAGCTCTACTTGTGCCTACATATCTCAGTGGAAAGCGCACAAACAAACCTGTTCACCTCTTCTTACTGGTAGGATTTCAGTGAAAAGGAGACCAAAAGCCTCATTTCTAAGATGTTACATCCAAAATGTGAAAGAATGGTCTGCTAATCAGATTAGTCTATTGGCAGTACAAAAGCAGCTTACGCACAGTCTTACGCACCTTTGAAACATTCTCTCTCACCACTTTATGGCTAAGCTGTTGTGATCTGTTGTGAGCAAAGCTCTTATCAAGATATATTTGACCCTTGTATTTCCATGTCTATTGAGTGCACTTTCTTAGAAGTAAAACAGGTGTAAGTACAAGCTTTTTCACAGTGATCTCATCAGATATCATAATCACAGGGGTTTGTTCAACACTAAATAGAAAAATTAAACAAACAAAGCCCACTGATACACTCAGAGTGAAATTATGCTGATTTTCCAAGGATTAAGAAACATTGCGGGGGGGATCAGCCTTGCAAAATATAAGCAACTGTATATTGACCTGTCTTCTTGTTTGTCTGCCTGTCTGAAACCTGGCTTATTTTATGACCATCCCTGATCTGGCCTTCCTTTACTAGCAATGCTGACTCAGCATTCTCATCACATGCTCAGCTCAGGAAGAGCTTTAATTTTCCCCACAAATCCATTTTACTTGCCTAAATTTTTCATTAGTAACTTTTTCTGTCTCACTTTGTTGTTACCCTGAGTGTGAATAATATGCCTGTACCCTTATTTGATCCATTTTTTTCCAATAGCTTCATCCAAAAATGCATTCATGTTTACATGAACTCCTTCTCTGATGTGAAGTAATTATATGTCTATATTGTCCTGATAGTGGAAAAAAAAAATTTTAGGAAAAGGAAAAATACATTAGAGCTGTCTCTGACTCAGGGCTTTGGCAACTACCTCTAATTATACCAGTTTAAGATGCTGCTGTTGCCCACTGTCCAACCCAGTAGCAATCAGCAAGCAGTTATATAAATGTAAACACATATAACTGTGCTTCAGCTGCTCCTAATACCTTAACCTTAACTGCCAGTGAGGGTGGAGTTATCCTGAGACACTAGACTGCACTGGAGAAACAGTGACCCATCTGTGTCCACTCGGTAGCTGTCCTGTGCCACAGCAGAGGTGCAACCTCTGGTAGAAGGTCAAGATAGACAGATCGATGAGAGAGGTAACACCTTGAATGGAGCAGTATTATTCACCAGACCTGGTTGGTACATTTTGTGAAGCTGGGAGAAGTGACTGCTCTGTCTTGGGTTCAGTATCACTTGGGGAAAAAAAAAAAAAAAAAAAACTTGTGCTATAATAGTCAAGAAGTTCTGAAAGAGAAAATCTCCTAAAGAAAAGCATTTCTACAAATTGTACAGAGCAAACGCAAAGGTTATAAACAGACAAATAGGAAACACACAGGGATAATCTGACTGATTTCAGGACAGACTGAGCACTCAGATTGAACTGAGATCTCACAGGATTGCTGAAAGTCCCAGGCATTTTATAATGCACCTACTGATGACATTCTGGCCATCTTCAGATCCACAACACAGTCAGCGCAGTCACAGTCACAGCCACATTCACTGTGCATTTGCATTTTCAGTTTCACACTGCTGTGTACTTATCTTTATATTCTGATTTTATCAATGTTTCTTCTCTGAATGTAGTAGATGCCACCCGTAGACTTTATAAAAGCACCTGTAGCTTGAGACAAGGAGTAAAAATTTCCTATGTGTGAGCAGTGTGACCCAGGCTCTGCTCTATAAATACCATGAATATACTTGATGTACTGTCTCAAAATATCCAACAGGTTATATGGATACACACACCTACAACTGGAATTTGCTCACTGTGTTAGGGTGTCCTGGCAGAATGATTCTCCTGCACCCCTCACAGAACAGTGATCTGATGTTCACGTTTGTCTCCTACAACATTCAGGACAGCATTTGCATTGGTGAAAGGAAGGTAGGACCTAGTATCTTTTCACAGTGCAATTGATTTCTACGAAGGTGTACTGGTGTATGGCTCATTAGAGCTATTTCAAAGCCCTATTCGTCTTTCAGTGAGGTTTCTTGTTTCTTCACCCTTTGCCCCTTTGGTTCCTATCCAAGTTTCTCTCAAGTGCCTGCCATTATGCTTCATCTCATGTTTTAATAAAGATTATACACCTAATCAAGCCAGTATGCCCAAATAGTTATAAACCACAAACATATACTACATTAAGAAAAAAGTATGTTCCAGTCATTCCTGGGCTGATCAGATTCTGAAAAACTGTTCATTCATTGGAATGTACTCTCTGCAAGAACTTTTATAGTTCCTGATCTTGCAGTATATCATGAAGCCTCCTTATGTGCCAGGCTTCTGGTGTGACTCGTCCAGTTCTCCACAGTCTTTCTGATTTGCAATATGAATCACACATTTTACAGAAGAAAAAAAAAAAAGCCAAAAAACAAAAACCCTCCTCTCTCCATTGACAGTAGAGTATACAATGAGTTCCTCTGAAGAAAAAGAAAGAATATATCTTCATTGAATTTTGAGGGGTTTTGATGCTGTGGTTAGGATATCAAATAATGAAGGTTATGTTTGGTGCTGCCAGAAATTTAAGAACCCCATAAAATTTTTTTTTATACTGGAAAAATCAGCTTTTTGCGTGAAAGAATGGGAAAGCCTATATTTCTTTGTCAAGCAGGGCAGCCTTTTTATTTTTCCCTCTCCCCCACTACCTCCTTTGAGGTTCTTCCAGCCAGTTTGCTGTTATCCTTCACACAAAACAGCTTCAAAAGTAACATTCAAAGAAAGGAAGCAGCAAAAGATAAATTGCTGAAAATAAGCCTGCTACTGGAAAATGTTCTTTCAAAGTTTCTGCAAGGCTGTAAAGTCTATTTTTCTCCAATGATGCTAGATTGTGAGAAAAATGGTGTGGACAAACCTGTCTAGAGATTAATCTTTTTCAAAGCTATTGCGTACAAAGGTATTTTAACATAAGTGTCATTCATGCTTAAAAAGGTAATCCTTTTAGAATCACTATGTATCTGAGAGTGGAATTTTCTTAATTAAGATTTAATTGCAATGTATCTATACATATATATATATACTTACAAATATTATTTCAGTTAATTTGATCATTAAAAAATAGACCTAATTTTATTTATTTCCTTCAGAAAAGAATACTTTTTTCCACAGGAACACCAATACTCTGTGAACTCCTTTCTTTCTTTTTTTCTTTTTTTTTTTTCCCCCTCTTTTGTATGGTACAGTATCCTTGAATTTCATTCTGATGTTAATTTATTTCTTTATGAATACTGAAATGGCACTGCCACCCTTATGCTCCTTGTGTACAGCCTGTCACTACTAATAAGGCACATCTGGAAGTATTGCTGTGTTCCAGCAGAATTACACTGTCTTTTAAAGTGGATGGTGACACCATTTGTGTGGCAGACACTGTCTGTGGATATGAAGGAATGCTGATCTGAGCCTGGCATTTTCCACAGAGGAAACCAAATTAACAAAAGATTTTCAAACAATCATATTTCATATTTTCTCTTTGGGAATGTGTTTTTGATTTTTGTTTTGTTTGTTTGTTTGTTTTGTTTTTTGTTTTTTTTTTTAAAAAAAAGGACAGAGACTGAAGATTAACTTCCTCCTCATGTCAGTTAATGTGTCTGTATTTTTTACTTTATATTGCATGGTTGAACTGAAGGAAAAGAGCTTGCATCATCTGAAGGCTTTGTCCCTGTGCTTTGTCTGGCGCAGTGCTAATTGCACTGTTTGGCAGGCTGTGTTTGCAGGGTCTGCTGCATCTGTGTTTACACATCTCCTGCGATCAGCCGGGGCTCTAGCCGGGGCCTTTCAGCCCCTTTCAAAACCTGTCCTTGAGGAGTTTAACCAAACCTTGCACCACTGAGATCATTTACTCCCAGGAGCTGATCCTGTTCAATTTCTATCTTCCACCAACATTTTGACATAAATAGGCAGGCAGCCACGCACTGGTCTGGAGATACGACGGCTGAAAAAAGTGTGAATTCAAACAGCTGTTGATAAATTGGTCTATAAGGCCTTCATTATTAATTTCTGTCAGTAGACAGTAAAATGGCAATGGCTGCTCAGTGTTGTTCCAAAAACAACACTTCCTGCTAGAAAGTAGACCACACTACACTGACAGATTGGGATTGGTCTTGCTCAATTGGCTATTGAGTGCTATCTGAAGTTATACAGATGGTGTTGAACGGGGGTATTGTTCTCACTCCACCTTACGAAGCTAAGCCCCATATAAATAACAAAGAGGGGATCATGCCCACATATCAGCTCACAAGAGCAGATGGGCTTTTGTAGCCTGCCTCTGGCAGGGTTTGTCTTTTGTGAAAGAATTTCCATACATTTCCTTCTCTCAGCCCTTCCTATTGGTTTCAGCTCTCGGAATGGATGACGTGACCTATAGATCTGATTTTGTACTTGAGATTGACTTGGAAGTTGACAAATGGAGGTGGCTGGAAGTGCTTTTAGGATACAAGTGCCAAATTATTTTCATCATTTTCTGCTGCCTTTGGATTCTCAAAAAGATGCTATGTGAGGTATGGCCTAAGGACAGAAAATAGCTTGGTTTGGAAAACGGTGGACAAGAAAAAACCATTCCCATAGGTGGTAGATGCAGACGTATCTGTCATCCTTCCCACCACAGATTTTAAACAGAAAACAAGATAATGCAGATAAGATTGTACTGTGTTTCTAGCCAAGTTTTATGTAGAGAGAAGAACCACCTTGCAAGCTGACAAACAGAGATGACTGGCAGTATTTTTAGGATATGTACTGAAATGTGCAAGACTAATGCTGCATAGCCACAATAAGATCTAGTTCACTGGACTATTAAAGTAGTGCTTATCATCAAAGTGCTTATTAAATAGACAGGATTTCAGAAGTTAAGGATCAAAGTAAAAGTGATCAAAAGATCACTCTATAAGTTCAAGGAAGGCTATTAGACAAAATGTCTATTTTTATTTGCAGCATGGCACTTTAGCTTGGGATCATGAAGAAATCCACTAAGTGCCCCAATTAAGCTACCTTTACATTAATTAGTGTAAGGTAGTGTAATCCATCATTAGTGGTTGCAAAAGAAGCCTTCAGACTGAACATGTTAGATACTGGTGACTCTCAAATAAGGCATTAATACACATCCCTCATTCACTGGGGTTGCTTAAAGTCTACTAATAAGGGCCAATGTCTGTGAAGCCCTTGGAGCCAGAAACAGTCCCACCACACAGGTGCTGTACTCTGCCTTGGGAAATCCACCCTGCTGAGGAGTCATGCGTAACACAACATCTTGGCAGGATTAATCTCTCAATTAACTTGGGAGCAGCAGTACTGTGTTGACTTCTTTGGGTCTATGCTGCAGCATGTTTATAGGTTTACCTGCTCTTATGACACTAGCTTGAGAAGCTCTCTCTTGTGCTGCACTAGATGGTGTAGACATTCTCTTAGTAATCTGCTTCTAAGGTTAGGTTAGTATCGTGCATCATTTTTGAGCAATAGGCTGTGAATTAGATCATTATTTTGGACACTTATCCATCCAGACTATGAAACTGGATGTTTTATGGAGGCTTGTTCTCTCTAAAATTCCAGCAGTCAGTAGTAGGTTGCTAATCATAAAGGAAGCAAGTCACCTTCCCTCTTAGCGTAAGGGTTTAAGATTGCTTTGTGGGAGGAAAAAAAGAACTTGTGCCAGAAATGGTGAAAGTACAAAGTCAGTCAATTAAACAGGCTCATTCTCAACTCTTTCTATGGAGCAGTTGGCTTACTCTTGGTGATGGCCAAAGCCAGGTGATGAAAGCGAAGAAATACAATGGATGGAAATGTTTGGTAAATTAAAGCGTCAGATTAATAGTTGCAAAATGGAACAGACTTCTCTTTAATATACCTGTGGGTTTTTTAGCAAACATTCTTGCAAGGACGCTTTCATGCTGATTCTTGCAGCAGTGCCATTTGGCAATTACTACTTAAAAAAATGTTGTGACACCATCTGAAAATCTTCCAACAGCATTCCTGGGAGACATAATTTTGTTTCTTTTCCATATACCTCTCCCAAGTTGTTTCAGTATTAGAGACATTTGTATGGAAATTAGACTTACTCTTTAGGGCTCTATTTTCTTAAACATTTTGCCCCACAATCATGTCCCTAATTTGAAAATACAGAGGTCACAGTCACACATGTAAATGGGATGAATTCACATGCAAATAGCTATGGCAATTACAAGCATGTACAATTATATAATTTACACCTACAATTGTAGTGATTATACAGCTCAGCTGGGCATATAATTGTTTGCATGCAGTGAATATGCAATTACATACTTCAGTGATATAGGATTCTCCCTTTGGATTTAATCTTTTCCTGCTGTTTATTGTGCATATAAATTAATACAGGTATACTCCTGGTGAGAAAAAAATGTGGTGACTGCTTATATCTTCACTGCTATTTCTGATAAAAATTATGAAGTGGTTAAAAATCATACAATATGAGCCAAATTTATCATATCCGGCATCATTTGAGTTCTGTGATTTCAGGTGAAAACCAATTAATGGTAACACAGAAACTCAAATAACAATTGCCTTGACTTCATATATACACTTCTAAAATTAAAAAAANATATACCAATGGGTTTCTTGTGTTTTAAATCATGCCATAAGCCAATCTGAAGTTTTGGGAACCTTAGCTAGAAAAATTTTTATGAAATAGGAATGTTTATTAGAGCAGCAGTTATTTAAATAATAAGGTGACAGCAATGAATTGTGTCTTTAAAAAGTACATGAGAGTTCCCTGGAAGTTTCCAGTGCCAAAAAGATCAGGATTGCATTTTACATAGTTGCAAAAGTTGTGCTGAAATGATGAGAAAGAATCCTGTATCCAGAAAAAAAAATGTAATAGATATTTTGATCTTAAGAGAAATCTCCTTTTTGCTCCTAGAAAACAGGAAATGTGGAGCAGGCTCTCACAGCTAAGCTACTGTTCCCTATTGCATTACTTAAATGTACTACTAACAAGTGAGGACAATAAAGACACTTTTGTTACAAATTGACTAGACATAATAATATATGAATTAGATGTAAGAAACTGAAAGGAGCTTAGTTTGAAGCCATAAAGAGATTCAGTCTTGCAGTTTATTCCTGCTTCTGAAAGATAAAGCAGCCAGATAGCATGGCAGTTTCTCATTCTGTCTGTAAATAAAAGTATGATGTTAACTTTGGATCTAAGAATTAGAGTGGATATGCTAAGATCTTTAAACATCCAGTCTGAATTTGTACCTCTGTGGTATAAAAACATTCATGTGAGCAGATGAAATTTGCTACAAAGTTTCAAAAGAAAATGGAACAAAAAAATTATCATTGTGCCCATGATCATGGCTAGCTTATTTCTTTACTTCGGAAATGTTAAAGGAAGAAAATAAAGCTAAGACCACTAAATCACCGATCTACACTCTTGTGCAGATTGACAGGCATTCATATTGTCTGTCCAGATACTTGGTCCTAACTTTGAGCTCCTAGTTTAAAGATTCTTGGCTTTAATTAACCTTCAGGAAGACAGCTATCTTGCTGGACCTGGAGAATGATATCATATTCTGCTTACCGTGCAAACTTTCTCAATATACTGCTCCTGTCAGCCCTCCTGGAGGATGCAGAACCATTCCTCAGTTTTGGTGACTCCTGCTCTTCGTTCTGCAATACTCTGTGTGAAATACAAAATAAACAGTTTCTGCCCTAAAAAGCAATCACGTAGAAGAAGAATCTTTATGTGGAGAGCCAGCAAGATCATGAGTTCTTAGTTCAAGTTTTTGATTGCTGTGCTCCTCCTAATTCCTTTTGGTATGCAAGGCTACATTGCTTTTCCTTTCTAAAGACGTGTATACCCCCCAGAGCACCCTCACTCATTGCAAAATTTGCCAGAACAGTGATGAGTGATGTTCCTCAGGGGTCGGTATTGGGACTGGCACTATTTAACATCTTTGTCAGCGCTATGGATGGTGGGATTGAGTGTGCCCTCTGTAAGTTTGCTGAGGACACCAAGCTGTGTGGTGCAGAAGGGAAGGGATGCCATCCAGAGGGACCTTAAAAGGCTTGAGAGGCTGGCCTGTACAAACCTCATGAAGTTCAACAAGGTCAAGTGCAAGGTCCTGCACCTTGGTCAAGGCAATCCTAAACACAAATACAGGCTGGGCAGAGAATGGATTGAAAGCAGAGGAGAAACACTTCAGGGTGCTGGCTGATGAAAAACTCATGAGCCAGCAAAGTGCATTTGCAGCCCAGAAAGCCAACTGTATTCCGGGCTGCACCAAAAGAACCTGGACCATCAGGTTCACCTCTACGGAGGTGATTGTCTCCCTCTGCTCTGCTCTCATGATACCCACCTGAAATACTGCATTCAGCTCTGGGGACCCAACAAAACAAGGACCTGGACCTGTTACAGCGAGTCCAGAGGAGGGCCACAAAGATGATCAGAAGGCGGGAGCACCTCTCCTGTGAAGACAGGCTGAGAGAGCTGGGGTTGTTCAGCCTGGAGAAGAGAAGGATCTGGGGACACCTTACAGTGGCCTTACAGTACCTACAGGGGGCCTACAAGAAAGCTGGAGAGGGACTTTTTGTCAGGAAGTGTAGTGATAAGACAANCCATTCCATGACCCTAACAGTAATTCTTTCACTACTGTTTCAGGATTTTTTTTTTTTTCCAATACAAAAAAAAGAAAAAAAAAAAGAAAAAAAAAAAAAAAAAAAAAAAAATTCATCATTTCTAACATCCTATTGCATGTCCCCCAAGCAAAATAACCAGTAGTTTTTGGTATGAATAGTAAAGTGTCTGGTAGCAAGAGGTTCATTGCATCATATCATTCATAACTGTCTAACCTCCTATCCACCCCCAAAATAAATAACAACCCAGGAGTGACTGCAGTCTTTAGAATCAATCTGGGCTAGATCCAAATAAGCAAACAGAGGCCTTGCATGTTATATACTGTTAAAAAATTGTCAGGTTTACCACCATTATTAGAGTTGAAAGTTCAGTTTCTCCAATGAGATGTTACAGTGAGTGAGAAAACTATAATGGGCATCTTGGCATGTCTCTGCTAACTGCTGTAATTAGGGCAATCACAACAAATTCTGTTTTGTTTTTTTTTTTTTCTACTTAAAAAAAGTTATTACATTGGACCCTCTACTGGCTTTTAAGCTTTTCAGCATGATTAAAGAAGGCTGGACTGGAAACAGACTACTTAGGCTGACTGCAATGCTGCTTTCAAGGATACGGAGGATGAGGAAGAAGAGTGTCAACCGTGCACCTAGAAAAACAGCTGTATGATAAATTCTCCTTGAACTCTTTTACACATTGCAATTCTAATGAAAATGAAAGGATAGCTGATTCATGTTGCTTTTTGAGAATATTTGAAAGGATTATTCTACATTATCTTACATAAATATATTTACATACATATAACCAAAAATAAATATGCACAAAAATTTTTATTATGATTTAGTGTCTTGTATTCTGTTTTATGTTCATAAATTAAAAGATAGGCTTAGATAAATATTCATAAAAAATAGCTATGCTTTACCCAGTTCATATCTTTAGAATTTTCTCACCATTTTATGTCATTGCTCATTACGTACATACAAACTATAATTTTGCAGTGTTTAAAACAAAAGCTGAAGTTGAAAACCAAACCTGATCAAATTTTACAGGAGTCTGGCTGTGACAAAAATTGCCTCTTATGATTATAGTTCTTCACTAGTAGAACTGAAAGTTACTGCACAACATGGCTCAGTGTGAGATAGCTTTCTGGACTAGAGTGAATGGTCATAAGCCCTATAAACCAATCTTGCATCAAGATATTTTGAATATTGCATTATTGTGCATGTGCATCTGTGCCTTACTTTATTTTCGTTTAGCAACCAAACTGGCACTCTTCTTTGCTATTTTAAAGTTTGTGGGGTTTTGAAAGTCTGTTCAGAGGCACAGAACAAAGATGAAAGGCTGTTATTAATAAGGTCCAAACACAGGAAAAGATATCCAGTTTATCTTCCACACACAGTAGACAAGCTTCCTCTTCAGCAGACCTCCTTGCTGGGAGTTACACAGTTGCCTATTCCAGTGGAGATTACTGTGCAGAGCAAAGTAAGGTTTGGTAATCCCTTGAGCTGTTAAAATCACAGCAAGGACTTTTGGTGGTGCATTTAATTTCTTTTCTGTCTTTTTCCTCTCTCCAGTTTTCAACTGAAGTCTTCCTTTCTCCTCCTCCTCCCTTCTTTCCTTCTGTCATCTGTTTATCTGAGCACCAATAGCTATTTTTTTTTTTTGGGGGGGGGGACTTATAGGGAGATATCTCTGGTCTCCCAGAGGGAATCTCTGTTACATTGCACAGTTTCCAGTAAGAATTTGCTTCTGTGTTTTTCAATACCTGCTTCTTTTGCTTTCTTTGATCAGATTTTCCAAAATTGCTAAGTCATGCCTGCCACTCACCCAATCAAATTCCCTAGTATGCTGTATTTTCTGCAGCCTTTGCAGATCAAGGTTTAGATGACAATGGATTAACAGGAATAGGTTTGAAAGCTACAGTCGTAGTGAGAACCACAGAAGAATACAAGGTGAATGAGCCCTAAGTGAAGCACTTTCCTTCTTAAAAAGAGGAAAGATTAGACAATTTTTTTCTGAATGGTGTCACTTACTAATTATAAAAGTTCTTCAGAGCGCTCTATGAATCTCCAAACCTCACAAACACCAGAAACAAGCCTTAAAGGTTGTTGTTCTTTCTTTCTCTTCTAGGATTGGTAACAACCACATAGTATGTTTGCATGCTATGCCCTTTTACTTACAAAAATAGGGTCTGATACCAACTAATTGTGTTGTACAGATCTACTAAAGGATATATTCCTGTACTTGGATCATCTAAAGGAAAAAGCTAATTTATTGTATTAGCCACTGTTCTTCAGAAATGTTATTGCCAAAATAGCAGCATGACAAAAGGATTACTATTCAGTCACATCAGATTTTCTCTTTGGAAGCTGAATATCTCTAATCCTACTAGAAGCCTATAATTGTAGATGACCTATGTGGACTGTATGTGTAGCACCTTAGGAGTGTGAGGAAAATATACAGATTGTAATTAATACTTTCAGTTGTACTCTGAAAGCTATTAACATGTTGTTTGTAGGTGTATTTCATTATGTGTTGCAAGCGGATGGAAGCTTCTTGGCAAGATGTGGTCCTTATCATAATCAGTATAAACATGCATTTGGTGTTGAAAAAAATATTGCATACTTGGATTTTCCTGTATTTTTATCTTCAGTGAGGACAAAAGAGGTATTTAGGTGGCAGGCAGAATATTTACTTGGTTCTAATTCCGGTGTTTATAATGGTTTTTATCTTTGTTGTTTAGGTAAGTGAGGCAGGTCTAAAATTCAGTGATATCTGGAAAATGAATAAAAGAAAATGGATCTTCCCTGGTCTGCTTAAATTACGGACTAAGCTTCTAGAGTTCTTCAGAAATACTTGTAGCTTTTTGTTTTACAGTCTTGAGAATACCTTTTCTTAGTTGGATGCACAGCACATCATGGATTTTGCATGCATGGCAAGAGGAGGCTTCAAACTTATTCATCTTCTCTCAGACACATCTGTATTTTACCCATGTTCACTGACTACTTCCATTCCAGATGTTTGCAATACTCCCTCTCTCTCTATCAATTCCATACAAATTCTTGCACTTAAATGCCTATCTTCACATGTTTTGATTAATATAGGAGGTGGATCCTCTGTAACACTGGAGAGATTTGTATTATACCCACGTCCTTTTTTCTGTTTTGCAGTATAACAAACCAAACAAACGGAAAGTCAAACAAAAACTCCTTCAGCTCTCCCACAGATCTTTTCCAAATGTATCTCAGGGGAAGGGCTTGAGTTTTCCAGTCCCTCACCCCTTTCCTGTACTGTCTGCTTATAATCTAACTTTCTTCATTAACTCAGAAAGATTAGCTTCTTCTTTAGCTATTTATATGTTTAGCAGTGAATTCAGTTTATCTTACTTCCTTAGTGCAAATATACAGAATTTGACAATCTGTACTGCTGTTTGAATATTATTCCCCCTCATTTTATCCTGGGCTTTGACAATGGAAGTTCTATTGTCTTATCTCTGCTGTCTCTGCACTTACTCCCAGGAAGAAGAGATACCTCTCTGCTGAGTCAAGAAGCAAGAGTATGAAAAACAGAGATCTCCTGAAGGTTTCTTGTGCATATGTCAGTAGAAAAAAGCAGTTTGTGTAGTCACCTGCTAAGTTGGACCTGTGATTCAGCATGGCATGAAGCATTTCTTTCCAGCTCCCTTATTGCCTAAAGCAATGACATTGTGTGATGTCAAAATCATTTCAGCATTTCAGCTCCTTATAAAAAAAAAAAAAAAAAAATTGAAAGTGGACAGAAATCTTGAAAATATGAACCTGAAAAGGTACCAAAAGCCAAAAGGCAACTCCTTTCCCCAACACAACCAAAAAAAAAAAAANCTCCCCCCAAAAAAAAAAAAAAAAAAAAAAAAAAAAAAAAGAATTAATATTCCTTTTTCTAACTTCAGGCTTCTAAGTCAATCTCAAGATTTTCAAAACCTTCTGTATAGCAGTAGTATGGGTAATTGTCTGGAAGAATAGTGTGCTTGGACATTTCTTACCCTTACTTACATTTCTCGTTGCAGTGTTTCTTATACTTCCCTGGGGCTTCTCACTGAGACTGGCCATGCAAAGCTTTAACATGGTCATTCTTGCATATCCATACATCTCCTCTATCTGTTTTCATTTCACTTCAACTGGCAAGCTTCTTACCTGATGTGTAAAGAGTGGGTTAATCTGAGAAAAACAAACTAAAACAGAAGGAGATTAGAACATCCCAGAAAAGATACAACAACTAAGATCTTCTTTTTCTCTTTTTAAAATGTGCTGAATTTTCTCATGGAGTTCTGAGTGCTGCAACAGAAACTGCTGCCTGACTTCTTTTCTGTTCAGAAAAATGTGATTTTTGAAACAGAGACATGATCTTTAATCCTCTAACAGTGGCTGAATCATCTTTAAAATATTTGGTGAGTTCTGTTTTTTAAACAAGTGTCAATGGAAACAACTCATGAGGTCCCCTGTTTTCCTTTTTATGCTTAAGGAATTATGAAAATAAAATAATAAGAGTGGGGATCGGAACCGTAAAGAACTTAAATGTCACTTTGCTTTGCCCCTGCAAGCTGTGATGGAGCCTGTCCACCCCCTGCTCCCACTCCCTCTGCTTGAATTTCTGCCCTCAGAGCCAGCCTGGATGTGGACGTGCGTCTCCACTTAGCTCACTGCAGAGTGGAGGCCTAAATGCCTGAGAGAGAAAAGGAAAAAATCTTGGCAGATTGCTAACATATCAAGTGTTAATGAATACAGTTCTCTAATTAGAAATGTCTGCAAGAACAGAGTAATAGGATCCTTTGAAAATGTGACAGTTTTTAAGTTCTTTTGTTAGCAGAGTTTATACTTTTCTGAATTAGAGCTTTTATCAAATTGGCATCAGACTTTAGGAATGACAATAATACTTGAAATACAAAGAGTTTCTTTTGAAATCACTAGCTAAGTTAATTTTTTATTGAAGTTCTGAGTTTCTGGACTTTATTAGGTTAATAGATATAATTTAAGAACCTTTTTTTTTGTCCTTGTTTTCTTTTGCTGTTTAAAAAAATCCTAATTAATGTAAGATTGACCGGAATTTACTAGCTAATTTTCAGAAACATCTTGATTTTTTTTTTTTTATTTAATTTCAAATGTAATACCTCCCCAGATGGCAGACTTTGTAATTCATGGCACCAGTTCAAAAAGGTATATTAACTGCCTCTGAACTGCTCAGCATCAAGCATTTATGGGACTTAATTGTGAATTGCCTTAATATTAATTAAAACAAATCCCTTCCTCAGTGTGAAGTTTCAGGAGATGCAGATGTTTTCACTTCTGGGAGAGCCCACTCCATTTTATACCCACCCTCCAAACCAGAAAAAAACACTGAAGACCCAGAACAGCGCATAAACACTGTATGTCCCTTGAAGACCTCTAAAAGAGCCCAAAAGGGATGGTTTCTTTCATTCTTGGCCAGTGACAGACAAACAGGTAAAAAGGCAAGGAGAAAAATGCCATTTACTCACTGTAGCAGCAGGAAATCAAGCAAAGAAAATAAACAGGGTTTGAATTCTGGGCCTTTAACCTGCTAGTCAGACAGTTTTCTACAGTTTCATTCTGTGCACATTTGTGTGCTGGTAAATGATGAAGGGGAGGTAGAGGAACTGAAGGCTTGTGGGATCCCTGGGACTCCCACAGCTACGAGCACAGCTGTACAAACACACGCAAGCTTTGTTAAGGTAGGGTGGGCAATAGGCTGAAACTGCTGAGCTGATCTGACCTATAAATCCCTTGCAAAAGCTCTGCCTGAGAGAAAGCCAGAAGTTATGTGTAAATGCTTTATCCAGCCAGTTGTTATTGGTCCTCTTCTGTATGTACACAAAACCTCTTACATCTTCCTAGCTAGATAATTTTGTAAGTAGGTGCTTTGAGCGTCCTGCTGAATTGCTGATTACCTGGGGCAGAGGGAGGGAAAGGGAGGGATCAGTGGGTGGGTAGAGGAACTAATAACTCAGGAACTCATACAAATGAATGCGGAGTTTTAAAGGATACATGATATATTGCATAAGCTGACGTAGGGCTAATGGCTACAGGAAGCCTATAAAAAAGAGAATGTGACATCCAGCAGCTTGTTTGGAGGGGAAGGATGATATGAATTGGTCAGATTAGTAACAGGAAGATTACATTAATTATTCTGCTTTGGACTGATAGTCTCTCTTTTCCCCTTCCTCCCCACAGCCTCCCCCAGTTGATCTTCCTGCACTGCTCTTGCACTGCTTGTTTGCAGATATGATCTCATACAAGGACACAGCATCGCAACCCTGCAAAATCCTGAGTGCATATGGACAAACCATACCAGAGCTAGGCCCCAGTAACACTTACTGTGCAAATCACAAAACTATCATCAGCACCCTCTGTGGAGAAAAAAAAAAAAAAAAAAAAAAAAAAAGAAAAAGAAAAAGATCTCTCTGACTTTTTCCTTTTCCCTCTCCAAGCATTTCTGAACTCTGTGTGACCTCCTTTATGACTGAATCCAAGCTCCTCTAAATACATAGCAAAGGTAGACAGCAGAAAGTGGGGTAACACATCACAAACTGAAGGAAGCTAAAGGAAGTAATGGGGGTTGAAGCAAACAAAACTGAAGAGGAAAATTAGCCAGCCTAAGCCAGAAAAAGTTGAAATAAAACTCATGGATTGGAGTATTAAATGTAGTGTGTATGGTGCAATCTGCCCCCCATTCTCTTCCTCTTCGCCATCCTTCCCACCACCTAAAAAGCATTTAAACTGCAGGGGGATAACATCACACTTGGGAGTTATGAAATAAAATCAATGAGAGCAATGGGAGCAACGTCACTCCTGTAAATGATCAAAATTCACCAATTATAGGGAGGTGTTAATCCTCATCAGACCTGTTTGCTGCTGTGGCAGCATTTGAAGTAAAGCTGCTCTGGAAGTGTCAGGGGACCAGCTACTCTCACAGTGTTTGGAGCAGTGGAAGTATTTCCCCCCAGCCTTCTCCAAAATAAGTTTGAGGAGGAGAGAAAGCAAAGACTAGGAGCAGGGAGGGTGTCAAGCAGCATATGTGGGTTCATTTGTTAGGTGGGAATAAAAAAAATCTAACAAATGTCGGGTGATGGGCCCAAAATTGCCTGGATGAGTACCGGAGTTTTTCTCGCATCATTTTCAACATCTCTAGACCTCCTCTGTGATCTGATAGCTCAGTAATTGGAAGTGGCTGCCTTTTATGCTGTATATTTTTATGCTTTATACCAGACGAACTTCGAGCTAAAATATTGCTGAACCTGTACTTGCTTTAACTTATAACTGAATTACATTGCTAGATGAGTAGAGACCCACATCTTTTAAGCTGGTGTTTCCAGGAGGGATCACAAGTGCAGGAAACTTGTAGGATCTGGTCCTAGAGACAAAAAAACAGTAGTGAACCAGTAAGTGAGATGTTTGAGGATTGTTTTGTTTTGCTCTTTCTCTTTTCTATCTCTGGAAATGCAATCTGAGTTGTTAAATGTGTGTAAAATGACTGAGGTTGTCATAATATTTCTGTTTAGGGTGCAAATATTTAGACTAATTATGCAGTGATTCATAGAGATTCTGCATAGAACAGGCATTTTGGTCATTCAGAGATTTTCTCTCTCTGGGTTTCAAAGCGACAGACCCAAGGCCTAAAGCTTCTCAGAAGTCAGTTTTGCTTCCCTCGAGGCAAATTGTTTTCTGCTATGACCTGCTATGGACAGAGGCAAAAGGCGAGATGGGAATGAATGGGGTTGACCCTGCCAAGGTTGCCAGCAACACTTGCCGGACTAGCTGCCCGAGCTGTTAATTAGGCAAAGTAGGCAGTGAGGTTGTGGTCATCTTGCCACTCCATTCTGTCTCTGGCTAAAGGCAATAGGCTGTTCCCTGGGCTCGTTCTGTAGAGACCTGTGTCCTGTAGGACCTGTGGCAACCTTTACAGGTACACAGGAGGTGAAGAGCTGCATTTTCTCTGCTGAAGCTACTGAAATGCAGGGAGTTGCTGCAAAGCAAAGGGATGCTTGTCTATTGCAGGTACAACATACAAATTAACAGCGTGCCTAGAGAGGCTGTGGAGTCTCAATCCTTACAGCTATTCAGAGCCTGCAACTGGGTCACTCTTTCCACTGAAATGGCAAGGTTTCTCTGTGGCACTACACTTCCACATCACCAGCCAGCCCTGTCCGGCATCACTGATTGCTTGCAGCTGGCAGAAACTCCCAGTACCAACGGCTGCGAGCTGTAGAGTCAGCCCAAAAAGGCGGGGCTGAGGAGTCCTGAGAGATCACCAGCTATGAAATAATCTTCTGTTTGTTTACTTGTTTGTTTTCCTGCAGGGTGGTTATGATATGATCATAAAGCACAGCAAAATGTAATGTTAGCAATACTTAAATATTTATAGGGTTTGTTTTTTTTTTCACTAGTTTTCTTTCTGGTCACACAGAAAGCTTCCTTTCCATAAGAACAATGGAAATTTTTAAAGTATGAAGAGAGAATCACAAAGTGCCAACTGCCTTCAGACCCTGATCTTTCAAGGAATTGGGTTTTATTGAAAAACCTTCCTGACTCTGGGCTCTGATCTGTGAGCACTTCAGCAGATGGAAGCCAGGCAAATATTGATGAACCTCTCCAATGGAACTAGCAAATATTGCAATGCTAATTCCTTTCAAAATGTGCCAGGGCACAGGAGGCAAGAAATTAATGATGTATTGCAAATTTCCAACATAATCATTTTATGCTATATGTAATATTATACTGAAGTCTTTGCTTTCTACTATACTAACAAAATGAAAATACCTGAGGAAGCGTAACCTCATGATAATATTAGAATATAATCTCCTCTCCATAGGGCCAACATAAAATTGTCAGCTGAAATTTCAGTTTCAGGCCTGTAATGGTGCTCATACTACCATGACTTCCATTCATCTCTGAAAAGTGTTACCAAATGCTGCCTGACAAATACACGTTACTTACTGATGGAAATCAGTACTTATTGCTAATCTGGAAAAACAAAGGCCAAATGAAAGTGGATTATATTCTTTCTTTATTTACTTTCCTCTGTTTCACTAGAGGTTCAAGAAGTCTATTTATAATACAAAATAGTTTACAGCTGGTGGGTCTGAAGGTGTACTTCATGCTCAGTCCAGTGAGCTTCCAAAAGACAAATCTGTTTTCTAAGTCAAAAGAAACAAGACAGGAGGATTTTGGTCCATCAAAAGCAAATGCAAAAGTCACAATGACTTCTCTGGAGCCAGGATTTCATCCAATATATAGTTGTAGCTCTGTTTTAAACAATTATTGATACGGATGCAAGGGTTTTACTTGTAGCCACAGAATATCCTCACAACATGGAGAATACATTAGTTACATATTTCATAGTCTTGGTAAAGAATACTTAGCTTGCAGTTTGTGGTGTATAGTTCATGCCTAGTGGAAACTGCCCTAGGTTGAGGAATCAGAGGTTGTCTCCAGAAAAAATACACACATTGGTTCCAAATATGGATTCTGAGAGCTCAGGTGGAAATTTTCTGTTGTGTAGCCATTAATAACCTTGTGCATTGATCAGTTCTTCTTATTTGAGAGTTTCCTTGTGGAGGAAGAAGCAGTAATGAATATTTTTTGCAAAGATAACTGGAACATTGTAAATACTATAGAAGGAAAGACTTGTTGTTTTATCTCAAATAAATACAGGAAAGTATGTTTTTTGGCAGTATTTATCCAGTTCTTATGAAAAGCCACCTTTTAAATTTTTTTCATCCTGAAGCAATCAATAACATTGTAAATCTTATTGATAAGGAATTTAAAATAGAGATTTTTCTTTCTAAATCCTGAAATTATTTCTTACAAATCAACAACAAAAAAATCTTCACTGTTTTGTGGCATTCCCCTGAGCTGGGATTTTCTTCTGTTTCTTAAAGCTCTTCCTTCACTGCTCTGCCACAATCAGATCTATCAGCTGGCATTCTTCATTCTCCTTAAGCAATTGACGGAAGACAGGAAGTCACTTTGTTTGTAGAAATGATGAGTTAGACCTGTAGAAGTGCTATAAAACAACAGATAATGAGGTGATCATGTTAAATATATTTTAACACTTTTCAAGGGTCAAGTTTCATATAAGAAGTGGTGTTTTCCTTGGGGAACTTTAGCTGGACCAACTCACTCAAATTGTTTGAAGTTCTCCCTGAGATCCATGTGCTTGTCTACACCGTTAATCTCCTGTCTACTTTGATGTTTCACCATGACTAAGCTATATGAGGTCCCTAAGCATTTTTTAGATCAGTCTGAATGCTAATAAAAGATGAGAATGTAAAATGATGCTTTCAACTGGTAAATTGTTCAGAAAATGTGCTGACAGTATAAGTGAACACAATGTACAGTATTAGTGTAGTTATATGTCTTAACACAGGCTGCCTTTTTCCAAGTCAGAGGCATAAGTAGCATGTTTAACTCCCCTGTATGTCCCCATCTTGTTTGTCCATATCATTTTATAAATATTTACCCAAGATATTATAAGAGAAATTCAGAATATTTTGGTTTAACTGTTAAATCTTATATACTGCATAATGCATGTCTAAATGCATGCCAAATTCTGCCTCGGACTAGAAGAGAAGTGGAAGGGATGTCAATTTTATGTTTTTGCTCAGAGACTAACCTGGACCCATTTTGAGAGCACAGAGCTGCCTGCTGAGGTGAAAGTCAGAGAAAGTTGTAGTTCAGACCTCTCTTTACCTCTTTACATCCTTTCCTCTATGTGGGGAAAAAAAAAAAAAAGGGAAAAACAGGTGAAATGTTAAAGCTTCATTCCCCTTCACTGAGGGGGCAAAGGGAGGTTATGAAGAAGTCAGTGAAACTCCATTGACTTAATATTGTGAGCAGATGAGGGAGAGGTGAGATATCCCTATTCCACATAAAGGGACAGTGACTGACTGCCTTTTCATAGATCTGGCTGGTCAGAAAGATGGCATTTATGCAGACTTAGCACCAAACTCTGCTACTAGCACTGCTACCTGCTTGATAGATATCCATTTAGCCATCTGCCACTCTGAAGAAAGCACCTTCGACAGAGTTGGTTTTCTGGACTGTCAGAAATGGTGACAGGGAACATGGAGTCCTTTCTAAAGGTTTGACTGCCAGGGAAGTATGTTAAAAGATGGTGCATTGACTTAGCAGAACACAAAAACAGCATTTAAAGTTACCACTCACCCACCAGTAGCACAAGATAGCCAAACTGTGTCACTTGAGAACTCTAACTATGCCAAGTTTATGTTTTGGAATACAGCAAATACTTCCTGAAGGACAGCGCAGATGTTATGAATTACCATTTATATCACTTTAGCACTGAATAATTCCAGTCATCAGTCAGACCTCTCTATTCTACACAAGGCAGATCCCATGCCCCAGGCTCCAGCCAGCTTGTAATTCATACCTAAAAAAAAAAAAAAAATAGATATACATTTGTGAAAACATTTCATGATTAGCTCCCACTTTGTCTCTTATGACAAAAGTCCTGGACTAACACTGGACTAATATTCTTATCACAGGGGAGGCATTAGTTGGAGTACCCTTGGTTATGACACCAAAGTTAGTCCAAAGTAAAATAAGGATACTCCAATTCTGATTGACTGTTAACGGTAAAATTAGTAAGCTCAGAATGATTTCTGAAAAGCAACCTTTGACCAACTGGCTCACAGTATTTCCAAGTGCTGCTCCAAGATATTTTTAATTGGCTTTTCCACTGTGTTTCAAAGTGTTAAGCTATCTGTTACGATTTATTGGCAGCTTTTAAAAGTACTCCACATGCATAGGCAAAGCTTACAATGTAAGATAATATTTCTTATGCATTTACTCTGCTGTCTAAATGGCACAATCTTTATGTCAGCCAGACTATTTATGAAGTACTTTGCTCAAAATGGTTTGAGTATAATAGCTTATATTCTTATGTCATGAGTTAAAGACTTGAAAGTTGACTGTAACAGCAACTAGTCTGTCCATTTCTTAGACTGCAGACATGATGATCTCATGATCTTCCCCACGAAGCAGAAGATTTTGAATATCTGGATAAGAGATAAAATATTTGAGAAGCTGAACTAAGCACAAGGGAAGAAATCAGGACGATAATATATAAAGTTAACATCTGGACACTTTACTTGGAATGATGCTTTCTGATGCAGCAGTGGGTAGAGTAATATTTCCTGGAACTGCTGGTAGCATGAGTGCCAAGAGGCTATTCCCCTGTGTTTAATTTTTTAATACATTCATTCATTATTAAAAACCACAAGCTGATCAATTGCCTACAATTAAGTGTGAAGACTCAAACCTAGAGCATCTAAGCAGAATCACTCATTTCACATCAAATACGAGACTTACAGAACTGTTGTTAGGACAGTGGGGTCCTCCTGGATCTCAGCTCTCAGCACACACATGTCTACGCAGTGTGGACTGCACCAGTCTGACTCTTGTTCTGGACTGCCCTGGCTGTAGCTGCAGCAATTCACCATTAGAGTTCACCTGCAAGCAAGAATGGCCCTAGCTGCACATCTGTGCACAAGTTCCTAGATAGAATATTTCTTTGCTCAAATTCTCATCTAATTTTGGTTTTGGTTTTGTTGGTTTTTTTTGTTTTTTTTTTTTTGGGGGGGGGGAGTCTCTCTTGGAGGATGAGGTGGAAGTTAGGCTGAAATGGGCTGAAGAGAAGACATGACTCTCATCTACTTGGCTGACATAATCTGTCCATCTTCTGAGGAGTTTGTAAAGAAGAGTGATGGATTAATCTTTTCAATAATAATTGCAATTTAGAATTGTTTAGTGATGTAGTCGCCTAGGAAAACTAAAGCTCTCTCACATTAGCATTAGATGATAAAGATATAAAAAGCAAGGTGTATAGCATATAGTGTCTCTTTCAAGAAATAAAAAGCACTGTAATACCAACTTTCACCTGAGTCTCCCTGAATCTTTGTAATCCTCTGTCTATTTTATTCAAGATGAATGGCATTAAGGATTTAAGGGTGATATTAATAATTATTTTTGCACAACCTTAATTACAATAGAGAGATGTTTTGTAGAATTCTGCTGACAATTGAAACAAGAAAAGGTACGTTTTACTCTCTGCAATAAAAAGTCTTTATTTATGGAATTTATGGAGACCAACGAATGTAGTCCTACAAGGTCAGAACATATTAAAGTGTTATAAAAATGTCAGTTAAACTTTTATCTACCTTGGCTCAGTGTATTTCTGCTTTCCAACACTGGCACTTTGATTGCATACAGTTAGATAAGTTCTCTTATCAAACTTTTTTTTTCAGTTACATGAAATTCAATTTCATTCGTGATTGTTCAAAAAATGTCAGCATAGTGTGTATTTTTAAATCAGACATGCTTCCAACCAACTTGAGCATGTTGCTGATAAATGTTTTAAGACAAATATCACTAACAGTTTGATTTTGATTATACAAACACTTCACTTGTTTAGATTTTACAACATTTTATAAAGTGTTCTCCTGCCTAAAATATAGAGCCTTTTCATTCTTCCAGCTTGCGTTTGATTGCTTTTAAACAAATTACATTTCTGAATGAGGCTTCATTTGTTCTGTCATTGCAGTGTTCTGCCTGAAGCTTAAACTAAGCAAAGGGATCTCTACTTTTACTGTGCACATTTTACCTCTGACTCTTCCAGTTGCATTGAGATTTTCTGGAAGTCTTCCATAATTACAGTTTCAAAATATGCCAGGAGTAGTAATAAACTGTCTGTAGGCTGTGGAAACACCTCTTAAACTCTTTGAAACTGATATATTTGAGATTCTTCATCTCTGTTTATCTGGATGGAAGAAATAAAACATAAATTCCCATTTAGTGAAATAGGCTTCCCTTATGTGCTTGTGGAGGAATCTGCGAGTAGCAGAACAGGCTCATGAATGTGGGTGACCTGTGCCTGTCTTTGTGTTCCTGCAAAGTTAGGTTGGCTGCATTGTCAAAAGTTTAAAAATAGTCAACTGTGCATATGTAAAATCACTATGGCACTTCACAGCATAAAGCAAAGCAGAATAAAATACGTGGATAAATATGTTGGTAAAATGTCCAAGGTAACTGCATAGCTCATTTATCATCTTAGTATATCTATGCTGCCAAGAAGAGCAGCCTTGTTGACAGTGGATTGCAGCACCAGCTTGTAAAGTATCTCTGTGTCACTCATGTAAGAGGCTGATGGCACAAGCAAGCAGGGCTCAGCCACAGAGCTCAGAGCTTCTATAATTCAATAGGTGCCAAAACTGAAGCTGATCACAGTCAAAATAGTAATCATAACTATAGTAGTTATGTGTTTCTATAGTCCATACAAACTTTCCACTTATTAAAAAAAGACTTCAATCATATTATATGACCATATTCATCAGCCTTTTTTTCTCTCTTTTTTTTTTTTCAATAGATCATTTGCTTCATTTGCTTTAGATCCAATTGCCAAAAAAAATCTGTAGGCATACAGCCGAACTGTTGCTGTTTTAAATCTCCTGTATTTTTTCAACTGTTAAATATAAGACTTTATGCTTTAGATTTTCATACAGAAAATATACAAGACCTTTGTGGAAAATGTGTTGGGCATATAGTAAAGTATGCTATGCCAAAAGTATGGTATGTTTCTTCAGATAGTCTTCCTCAGGGATTTTATTTGCATTGGTTCTGGGCTATATTAACACGGCTTTGTTAAAATATTTCCTTTTCCACTGTCACTGGACCATTTGTAGAAATGCTTCTTATTGGCTAACATCTATTTTATTATCCCCTTCACTTGTAGGTCCCATTCCAGCTAACATAATAATAGGATATAGTGTCAGGAGATTCATAAACCATAAGACCACTACTTCTAACACACTGCAGGCAAGTCATATGTATTGCAACATAAACCAGAGTGACACACAGTATTACAAAAGGTGTCACAGAACTGGGGAACATGTATATCACGTTATTCACCAATTTTCTAGCTATGACAAAAATCATCCTGGGAAATGTATACACAGTATGAAAAAAAAAGTCTAAAGCCCCATCAGAAGCAAATCCTGGCCTCAGTGCAATTGTTTTATTTAACATTCTGAAGCTGTGATATCATTTTTACCTAACTTTAAAAGAGTGAGCTTTGAAGTAAGACTTTAGAAAATACTGAGTCATTTCCTGATTCAAGTAGAAATTGACTTCCAAAGTTGTCATTGCCTAAATCAGCTCTGGGTGCCACTAATCTGCAAGAGAAATTCCTTATTTTAATAGATTGACAGTAGAAACAGATACAGCTATAGGGACAAAATATTTATTTTCCATAATAATATTTTTCAAGACCTTTGACATCAAAGCAAGCATTAATGCATTTTTGGTTGAGTTGACTTAACACAGTGCAAATTTCTTTACACTGCCTTAATCATTTGGAGTAACCTGGAGAATTACAACAATAATAATACTTTGCCTTTTTATAAAGCCTTTAGCTTAATGAACACAAGGTACTGTATACACAAAATATGTACAAACACTGAGTGCACAATGCTTTTATCCTTCGACTTAGTACCTTCTCCATTTTAAGGGAGGAAAAACTGGACGTGTAAGAGCAGCTGTACAACACTATCTCCTGCAGAAGTGTGATGCTAACTATCAAATCTGTATAAGATATCAACAGAAGACTAAGATGAAAACCTTCCTGCACCCTGACATTCACAAAGAACTTGATTAATGTTAACACAAGGCAGCAAGAAGGACATGTTAAGGCTGTGACAGTCTGGGAAACTGCACTTGAATACAACACATTGATACAATATTTTTTGTGGTTGCAGTAACAGTCTGTGCATTAATTCTGCCAAGCTTATGATGCTGTGGCTAAAGCAAGCAATTGTCCTATTTCATCACCATTCCTTATTTAGTCTAATAAGTGCAACTGTCCCTATTTCTCTTTCCTTCTCATTTTATTTTTACTTTTACTTTTCTGAAATATGCATTGAATTAACTTACAAAGATACAAGCTCAGGCCTGGGACATCCCCAAAAGATGGTGGCTCGAAGAGTAGGCCAGTGAAGACGTGCAACACGCTCTTCTTGCCCTTGCACCCTTCCCCTCGTTGGCTGCAGTCAGCAGCAGGATACTGGTTTGGATGGGCCTTTGGTCTGCCCCCAAATGGCCATTTTTAAGAATTGCTCTCCTACCAAACAGTATTCTTAATTCACTGTGCCTATCTCTATGCTATTTAGTATCTGAAGGTAAACATATGCACAATTATTTTCAAAGAAGTGTGGACAGCTTCCGTGACTTTTTCTTCAGTCTCATAAAATGTGGTGCTTACACTAACCCCAGTATCTTGAGTCAGATTATGTGAGAGTTTTGGCCTGAATTTAAAAGAAGGAAAGAAAACTTCTTGCTCACATGACTGTGAAGGAAAGCTTGAAAGTAGGGATCCCCAGAGTTCAAAAAGGGAAGTCAAGTCACAAGAATAGTGCATATTTATTAGTATTTTTCATATCCTTCTGTGTTTTAAGTCAGTTTCATGATTTTGGTGATTTCATTTTTTGGACTGTTTTTAACACAGAAAGATTGCAATACTGTCTGGAGCTCCAGATGGCAGATCTGAATTTTCACTGAACTAGCTGGCATTTGCTTATTCTGGGAGGACCTCTGGATCAGTGGTTCCCAAACCACAGGGGCTTGTGAGCCACAGCAAGTGATGTGGCGTTAACTCTCAGTAACAGGTTAGGCAGAGTTTTCAATGAAGTGCTTCATAATAGATGTTCTCACTGTGACTTGACAAACCAGGCTCTCTGAGAACTAGCACTTTAGATATTTTAAGCCTGCCTTTATATTTGCTGTTGACATCAACTGGCAGAAAGATTGCAATATTATCCTAAAACAGTGCTACATTCTTATGCTATAATCTCTTTTAAGGGTTTGCTGTAACATCTTTCATCATGTTAAAATCCCTGATTCCTGCCTCTTGTAGTTTGCCAGGTTATATATAAATAGTATCTTCCCATAGAGATCAGGAACTTACAGCTTTGTGCTTTGTCTTATCTCTTAGGATAGCAAAAAGAAAAGGGGAAAAAGGCAGGAAATAAAAACCCAATTATATGCTGATTTGCTAAAGTTATTTTTCAGATTAAATGCCACTTTCTGTTACAAAAACTGCAGCAGTTGAAGCTGTCAGTTTTCTGAATGCTTTCACATGAAGCCCTGTCATAGCAAACAGAACGTTGGATAGTCAGGCTCTGTAGGGGGCCAGCAAAACTTTGACAGAGGTTTAACAGCCCTTGAAATTATATCCCCAATCCTTGGAAAGCCTGCTGGTTCAGTGGGAAAAGACATAAGCTGAGCAAGTTATAAATAAACTCTTTTATCACAGGCAATGGTGTCTTAGTGACTTCAAAGGCCAAGTAAGAAGACTGATTTCTCTGAAGTCGCATAGACAGTAAGAACTTTATTGTGCTGGACAGGCGAATCCTGGTCCAGAGCTGCAATTTGATAATACTAAACTTTTTCCTTTATTTCCCCCCTCTTGTCCTGTTTTGATATCAGCATTTGAATTTCTGATAAACTGAGATCAGACTTTCAATCTACATTTGATGTCAAATCTAGATATGTGTATTTAACACTTCAATTTCATGTGCAGATTTTCTTTAATCTTGGAGCTAGCACTATAAACGTATTAAATGTAATGAAAAACAAATCTACAATTACATACACAGCTACTCACTGTCACCACTCCTTCTGTAGGTGAAAATGAAATGATGTTCCTGAGTTCATTGTAAGCTTTGTCTTTTTCCATCTGTTCCAATGTAGATCAGTGTGATATATTATACGAAAGCAGATACAAGGCTGAAGCATATTTTAACACCAAGATTGGGATGGGGAAAGAGTTCTGAAAACATGAGATAGTCTTTGCAACTATCCTGGACTTCTTATTCTAAATATTATGGAATATGTGAGCCAAGCAATTTGAAAACTGGAATGCTTTATGGTGACAAAATATCAGAGGACCCAAAAAAAAATTACTATTTTGCAAATCTTAGCCCTACTAACATTGGAGCTAAAAATATGCCACTGTGGACAATTGCCTTTTAAAGACCTAAATATGCATTTTTTTTTTTCTTTCCAGACAGATTCTACTACTAGTCATAAGCAACCTGTTCATGAGAATGGAATAAAGTCCATCCAGCTTCAATATGTGTATACGTTGCCATGTTTGAGAAGGAACTTGTGCTTGGTGACTAGGTGGAGAGAGGAGACTGGATACAGATAGATGAAGTAGGTCAAACAGGACAGCATCAGCATATGAAGTGATTTGCTTTGTGGTTAGTGATGCACATGTGTTTCTGATGTAAGCATCTAAACAGAAAGGGAGCATCTCAGCCTTCTTCCTCTGTTCTTCCCCCAGAACCAAAAGTCCAGAGACTGGGATAAAGTAAGCCCCATATTTGTATCAGCCCACTTCAGAGTAAAATTTTATATTTAAAATCATTTGCAAACATCTTCTCACTATTACACATGGCAAAATTCATCTGCGTAAAGTCTGCAAGCAACTTGTTTTACTTGCAGTATTCAAACTAGAATACAGTATACTTCTCTCGGTATGCAAGGAAAATCATATCAGACAGAGATACACAAAGGAAATACTGAAGCACAAAATATTGTCATTGGCAAAGCCAAGGAAAGAAGTTGACCAGCTGCCAATATTTGTGGAGAACCAGCGGAAGGGGCAGTACTCCAAAGGACACATGCCTTAAAGTTCATAGATGCAGCAATCTTTCATGTCAGACAGAGACAAAGAAGAAATGTTCCACCTGCTTCATGTGCCAAAGAAGCAGCCTCAATTGTTTTTGTTTTGTGTCTTGATGGTAGATAAGCATTAAAAGGGCTAGACAGCATGATTTTCTTTAGCAAACAACCCTGCCAGCTGAGAAAAAGAGAAGACTAGAAGTCTTCCAACAGAAGGTAGTTCAGTGACAGACTTCCACATCATATTTAACACTACACGATAATATCTCTGCTTTTTATTTAAAGCTGCCTTCACTACCTGATCTCTAAGTCTGCTCCTGATGTTTGAATTTTGAATTTTCTGCATATGGCACCACAATGTGTCACAAGGGAAGGATTGCAGTAACATGGGATGTCACAGCCTGATTGTGTCAGTGGTACCACAGAAATGTGTGAGAGAATTTGTTTAAATATTAAGCTGTCAAACTGTTGAAAAGCAACCAGTGAGTCTAAATGTGGTGGGGTTTTGAGACACATTAGGAAGTGTTGATTTTCTGAAAACCTGACCCCTCCCTATTTCTTAAATTGGATGCCCAGAAGCACCAAGTACTTCTGACAATCAGAATCAAATGGATTGAACTAGAAAATGGAGTTCAGAGAATCTCTCACTAGTGGCAACATGCACAGTTGAGTCTTGCATCTGTAAGGTATATTAGTGACAAGTTTATTCACAATATAAACCATTGTACTGAAAAATTGTGTGTACAAATATTGTTTGGAATAGTTGTGTGTGTGTGTGTGTGTGTGTGCGCATGACAGCGCGCAGCTTTTGAATGGAACAGGAAAGAAATCCATAACAGGTTTCTTTGAATACTTTTCTCTTCTTCTGCTTTTCTTGACAAGGATATCCCATGATTGTCCTTTTGTCATTCCATCACCATCTTGACAGTTCCTGAGCCACAATGCACCTTCTTTCTTTTCATCACCCTGCTAACTTTGTGTTTTCCTTCAAGATACAGTGACCTATTTTTCCTGACATCCCCTCAAAGTTCACACAATCCAAAGTCTGTTTGGGATCAGTTTATTACATTTCTCAGCCACGAAGATGTAGGTGAATACAGCTGATCTGTGTGTGACCATGTTCAGGATATGGACTCTGACCATGCATCATCCATCATATGTTCTTATTGTTGAACGTGATATTCCCTGGTTAGACCACAGACATTAAATTACTCAAAGACAACTCAAGGACGGTCCGTAAGAGGTTGTTTCATGAAGCGAGTTAACAGATGGTAGTATCCTAAAGTTGATCACTACAAAGTTATAATAAAATATATATTTAGGGGATATTTTAGGGATATCCCTTTATATTCAAAGATTTTTGTGTTGAATTCCAGTTCTGAATTCTGAGCCCTTACTTGGCAGTATACTAAGTTCTTCTCATGCTACTCTAATACGCTTTGAAGCTTGCTTTAGTCATCATGGCACTTATTATTTTACAGTTTTAATATTATTATAATCCTCAGCCTAGCCTTCTGCACTGATTCTCCTTTGCCCTTCATAACTGACCTCTTTGATATACATGTATATTTAAACAAATATATAGATGCATTTTATTTGCAATAAATTAATATTTTCTTCTAAAATGTATAATCATGAAAATGACATTTCATTATTCTGTTGATAGTCCTTAACTTTATCCTCATTTAACTCAATATTAGCACAGAATCTGTAATAAAGTATAAAAAAAATCACCCAGCCTCTCCCCAAAATGTTCTGAATTACCATGCTAAAGTTTCAAATTTTCCTTCTCAGATTATAAATCCTCCTGCAGCACTAAAAAAGACCTTAAGTATAAAGGTATATTTTCACTATTTCAAGCCCTTATGTTGAACTCCTGCTGACTACCTCCTGTCCCTCTGCATTCAATGTATATTAACGAAGCAGAAGAAAGGAAACGAAGTACCTTTAAAATTCAGCTGTCCACCTTTCAACTCTTCTTTCAGTGAAAAGAATACTTGGCGGTCTTATCTCTTTTCCATCCAATTTTACATGCTGACTAATAGTTCCATATCAGCCCATCATTTCTGTTCTAACATTTTCTGTGTTTGTCTTCAACTTAAAAAGATACCAAATATCTTTAAAGTTATTAATGTCATTAACATCTCTTCATATTATCTTGCAAATATCTGAAAAAGTAATCAAATCTTTATAATTGCTAATTTAAAAAGCCTGTCCTGAGATATTGATGTATGCACATACCTGCAAATAAGGAAAGTGCCTTAGTGTGAGATTATGATTGTCTTCACATTGTCCTATGCCAACTGCTGGGTTTCCCACCCTCCAATTCTTCTGAGACTTTTGTTTGAAAATCGTGAGTTTAGTGCTGAACGGCCAATTTGGATAATGTCATCAAAGATGGTAATGAGCAAACTAACTGCTATGAAAGTGCTGCAGTGAAATTTTTATTAGTTGGGAATTAAAAAAAAAAAAAAAAAAGCAGATTTAGCTACTTAACCTGTTGATGTGCATTTGGCTTGTGAACTCTGTCTTCCACCTCATTCTGTCACTGAGAATGGTAACAATTTTTAGTTATTATAAATGCTATTTGTACATTACCTAAAGGAAATCTAAAGTTTTGGATTGATATCTGGTCCTCCTGAGCCAACTGGCTCCGTGAGACTTTGCCATGCTCTTTAGCAAAGGTGGTGCTGTGACCCACAATCTGAATTTGTAGTTAGATTCTGGTCCAGACCCTGAAAGTCTTTTCATGGACTTCTACAGACTCTGAATTTGGCAGTTGACTGTATTAGCATAAAGCTATAATGGAACCAGGTTTTTCCTGTTACAGGTACATTTTGCATGTAGGTTTACCTGTAGGTAGCTTATTACTAAATAATATCACATTATAATGAATAATCACATTATAACAAATCATTTTGAAGCCTAGCACAGACAAGAAAGACCACAGAGGAGTCTACAGTCAGGTTTCTGATGAAGTGTCTGTACTATAGCAGATTCCCTCCTTCCTCTTTCAAACTTAGCTGCCAGCACTATCACCAAGGTGGTCACAGAGGGAAGGACATTTCCAGAAACAGGAATTTCAGAACTCAAAATACACTGGGGATTAATTCCAAATGCAGCAATTGCCCCTTACTTGTCCTGTGGTAACTACTTAATCTTCAGCACAAATTGCCTGGAGGTAGTTAGCACTGCGTATTGGGAATGATCCATGGCCTACACTAACTTCCAGACTGGAGCATGGGACATGTTCAGGTTGGCTCTCTGGCAGCACACATCTGAGTTGGACTGAAATGGTAGTTCTGTTTTCCTGGCAAATCCTGAAAGAGAAAGCAGGTGTTGATATGTCCGAAAGTGGAAGATTTCACCCTGGCACGCAGAGATCCTTCTTTATCCTGCTAGTTTGAGCCAGAATGTGTACAGCTTGGCTCTGCCATAACCTGCTGACAAATCAATAGCAAAAAATATCATAGCACCTTATGACTTAGGGAGACCTTGGAGAGACAGAGCCTTGCCTCTGATCTGCTGAGTGACCTTGGGAAAGTCACTTTGCCAGTACTTGTATCAGTTTCTTGTCTTTCAACTAAGTGTTATAATGATGCCTGTAGCATCCTGCTTAGAAAGTGAATTAAGATTTATTTGTAGGAGTGCGGCAGAACAGCAACATGTTATTCATCAAGTCTGCTTCATCATCACATAAATTAGACTACATTTTATTTATGGTTATATTATTTTATTATCTTCTCAGTGCTAGACAGGTGTATCAAAGCAGGGTATAAAATCATAATATAATAAATATAAATATAAATAAATAATATAATAAATATAAAACAGTTTGCCAAAGAACACCAGGCAATGCGGCAGATGAGGCTTCCTGTTGATAACCCAGCACCTCTCCTTCCCTCTGTGCCACCTCCACTCTCTTTTCCTGTTGCTCCTCCCTGATGTACGCCTTCCTGTGAGCAGCCCTTGCATGGTGGTCTGTACCCCATGTCAAGAGCTGTGAAGAGATGAGGGATGAAGTGTGGAGAGAGGGCTTTTGCTCCACAGGTTCCTGGCAGCAGTTGGTTTCCAGGCTTTGCTGGCCAATGGGTACTGCACAGAGTCTTCTTTAGACAATGTCCCTCTGCTGTGATCTGGAAATGGAAAGCCTAGTGTGCAGCTTTCTCTCTCAAGCTGTAGGTTGTCAAAGATACTGAGAACGCCTTTTCACAGCGCAGTTTCTATCTATCATGAATACCTGCCAGGTCTGCGTCTTTCACAGGCCACAGCATTTACATGGGCAGATAGAAATAGGACAAGGGGGAATGGTTTTAAACTAAGAAAGGGGAGATTTAGATTACATGTTAAGAATAATTCCTTTACTCAGAGGGTGGTGAGGCACTGGAATAGGCTGCCCAGAGAAGCTGATGATGCCCCATCCCTGGAGGTGTTCAAGGCCAGGTTTTCACTTACATTTTGAGTGTGTTTGGCTGTTGCTTGTTTGTTTCTAGAAAGCTCCTTCATTGGTAAGGAAGTTCTTAAGAAACTTCACTGCATACTTCCCTTTGCCCCTGCTAAATTTTGCATGATCATTTTGTCTTTCTGGTCTTTTGGGAGACAGGGTGCACTGGCCAGGAAGGGGCTGAGGACCAAGGCAGGGGCCAGAGGGGGTGGGGGCACCCCCGGGCACTTGTGCAACTCCACTTCACAGAACACTCTGCTTCTCAGGTAATTCTTTTGATGTTTGACAATATATTTTATTCAGGGTGTCACATTTCACCTCTGATATGTTTAAGTTTTGTCTGTGGTTCAAGAATCACCATTAGAGTTGCTTTTTCAATGCTTTGGTCTTGGAGACCTAACAAATCTGCAGCCAATAAAAACTCATTTTTTCTGTTGTATGCCCAAAAAATATCATCATGTAACTAACAAATATCATATTTTGGTTACAATATCAGATGGGCAGAGCTTGTTACCTCCCAGCAGATTAACCTTTGAATCTTTACCGATTCATTAACTATGCACATCAGTCACCAGATTTCAGTAAAATTTATTGCAATTAAGAATTGCAGTGCTGTGGAGGCTGAATAGGATTCTCCGTTATCAGTACCATTAATGGCTTTCTGAACTGTTGCCAGTTCATTCACCCCACCCAGCTTTCAATAATAAAATAATTTTGACAGAGGGCCCATGTTTCAACATTTTTAATAAAAACAAAATAAAAAAACCATCAGTAACAGAGCAGTAAAGTTTTCCCTCTGTTTCCTCTTTGCCAAAACTAACAGAAAGGAAAATGTCAGCCTGGCTTGGCTCCAAAAAAGGAGGAAATTGAATGGCCTTAGTTCTTATTCTTTGACTAGTAGCATTGTGTACATAGAAGACTTGACTCTTGGGCCCATTTTGACGGATCTGAAACACAGATAAGAATGTAGAAGACTAGGTTCTGTAATTTATAGCCAATGATTCTGTTTAAGATCTTTCAGTACCACATAACAAATCAATGTGATTTAGAAAATAACATGGTTTCTGCCATTGACATAAGCCATATGTGAACTGCTAGGCTACTATGTAAGCCACAGCTATAAATTTTAGTCAGTAGGAGGAGATTCTTCTTGCTTTTCTGCTCAAAATAATTTAATCCATTATCAACATTTTGAATGAGTCTTTGCTAAGTTGCAGTCTGGTAATGTGCTGGAATGTCTCTCTTACACTAAGGGAAGATAGAAGGCTCTCTTCCAATCAGTTTTCTATGTAACTCACTTACATGAACATTTTAAAATAAGACAAAATTGTATCTTATAACCCTGTTAATACGCTGCAGTCATGTACTGATAACAGGTTAAAACCTGCCTGATTTTATTGCATATGATCTGTCTTAATAATCATAATAGTAATAATAATGGTTAGTCAGAAATACAAACCTCAGTGAGTAGCAGAGCAAAGCAGCTCTAGCAAGACTGAAAGAGCAAGTAAGTGGCCAGTCTTCCCTAAAATAGTTTAAGGTTTCAAATTCAGTTTGAACTTCTTTGCAAACTTCATGCTTGCTTGTGCTTCCCTTGGACATCTGAGATTTCTGACAGTTTGGTGGCATAAAATAAAAGTGTAAATGTTTGTATAACAAAAGTATATAGGGCTAGTCCTGATCATTTTTGATTTTAAATGCTGGTGGAGGTTCTACCCATCTCCAAAGTAGGCTCCGTCAAACCAGCACAGTCCCATCTAATATGTATGAGGCCAGATCTTGAAGTATGTGAGCACCCATCAAAAGGCAAAATCCTGCACTTTCACGCATGCCAATTGCACATACAAGTGTTCAACTGATGTATGCAAGCATCAGGCTCCACAAGCAGGTGGGGGTTTTTCTTTCACTGAGACCAAAGCATGAGAGAGCTCTGTGAGACTGCACAGCAGAAGGGAGATACTGTGGGAAGAGCTCTTCCTACCCAATGTTAAACACTGTTAGTCAGGGTGGGAAGGAGGGAACGGAGTTTAACTCCCTTAACCTCATCACTGAATGCTGTAGAACAGGTCTCTCCCAAGGGACACCGCTTACTCCCTACTGACTGGACAAAATTGCAAGTAAATCTTACCCAAGGTGTTGGAGCCCAGTACTCAGTAGATCCATGTCATTAAGATACTGCCTGAGTGGGAAGTGGGTGGAATAATCAGCTTATTGGTCCCCAAGGCACCAAGTTCCTAGAACTACAGTTACTTCTTGCATCCTGCATCGTGGTGTACCTCCTCACTGCACTTTTTCATACTCGGAAAAAAAGGAGGCACAATGCATTCCCCTTTCTACCATGTGCTAGTTTCTAAAGAAAAAAAAAAAAAAAAGTCCAAGCACATGAGGTGGAGGGAGTTATGACACACTCTGCCCTGGACCCCTATCTGGATGAATGGTGCTCACCAGCTCTGCAGTTTAATGGAAGTCTGCGCCGTTGAAATGCAAAGTTGATCGCCTTAACTGGGTCATGTGTTGCTTCTGATGCAGAAGTACCAGAGCACCATGTCTTGTAACAGGAGAGCCTAAGGGATTTACGGTACAAGCTAAGCCGCAATTTCTTGAATCTTAGCTCGGCAGTCACTCAGCCTGGTTACTGCTGCACACATACACATCCCTGGTGTAGCAATCCAGCTGCATGCAGTACAGCTTTGGAAAGGTGATCTGCAAATCTCTTTGTGATGTGAATAAAATAAATAGCTAGCACAAACTCAGAGTGTTTCTGTCATGTACATTTATTTTGTTTATTAAAAAGTCCTGTGCTCTTGTAACAAAACACAGCATTTGGAAGCAGTTTTGGTGTAAGGAAATGAGAACAGATTTTCTAAGGTGAAAGGATGCTAGGAGAGGACCTGTTTTAACTCAAACAAACAATAATAGAGGTTGAACGTTTCTTTATCATCACTGGTCCATGAAATAGTTTTAGGAAAATAAACTGATTAGGAAAGTATTTGGTTTGGCCCTGTAGAAGTATTACTGACCCTGGCCGTTAGCAGAATATTGGCTTTTACAGAATGGATGTCACTTTGGCTATCAAAATATTGGTATGAGCTATTGAGTGTTAATGCTGTGCAACTTCAATAGTTTCTGAAGATTAAAGGAAAATTAACATTTGTATCAATTCCATGGGCCAGGCTTTCATGAGAAACCATTCCAATCACATGGCATAATTAGATTCTGGTTTTGCACACACCCCAAACAAAAGGAGGGAAGAGACTTCAGTGGACTCGTTAAGTGAAGAAAATATCAATTTCTCAAAGCAATTAATTTGAATGCCCTGTGAAAATGACTTACACATTTAGGAAAAGATATTAGGAGGCCTCTAGTGAGATTTTCAAAAATGGCTAACCTGCCTACGAACTTCTGAAAATCTCACTTGTCTATAGAGGTCTAATTCCAATTAATTTCAGCAGAAATTAGGCACTGACCAGTCAGATGTCCAAACCACAACAGATATTTGGAATTATACCCAAAGGAAGAAGAAAAAAATAAAAAATGATGGTGAAAAATACTTTTCTGCATTGCAGGGTTTATACATTGTTTACAATACAACACAGAGCTAACGAAAAGAAAAAATCTGATGCTAATGCTTTGTTTTTCCAGTTTACCACAATGTGTCCTTGCAGCTCCTTCTCAAATGGACACAGAAGCTGCTTATGAAGACAGCAGTACTATAGACCGAGCATCTCAGCCTTGGCTGGGTAAACAAGAGACAAAGAATAAGTCTTTCTTGTACTGTGAAACTATTCAGTTTTGGTTGATTTTCCAGTAGAATATTGGAGACAACAATAACATTAGTGGTACCTAGGTTTTTGAAGTAATAAAATTGGGCATCAGGTTTTTAAAGATTTTTTTCTACCTTAGTATAACCTCCAAATATTCGTGAAGCTATTCTAGATGCTTGTGGAAGAGAAAGAGGAAACAGTATTTTGTTTCACGTGTGACATTGTGCATAGCTGAAATTGAGGAATGCTCTTCCCCATTTTTTCTGGTGGGTCTCTCTATACCACAAAAATAGATTCTTACTTCAATCTTTCTTAAGATATTTAAGCACTATTTATGCAATTAGACACCTAGGAGGATTTTCAAATTAGCTCAGCTGAAATCAGACATTTTTCAGAGTCTTGCTCATCTCTGGATTTGTCATACCTAACTTTAAGCTATTACCTGAGACACTTAACTTTTATGCCCCGTCTCTCTGTATTTTCTTTACAGTCAATAAGCATGGTCAGACACCTACAACTAAGTTGTAGGAGAACTCTCTTGCCCTTGGATACACAGTCTCCTCGGTTCCACCAGAGCAAGATCCTCTCCTCTGGCCAGCAACAGTTAATTCTGACCTAAGGGAAAGCAGAGCTTTTGCCTTTGTGAGTTGTATCTCCTACTGAACATAATAATAATAATAATAAAAAAAAATAGTAGGATGTAAGTAAAATTTACCATTTAAATCAGTAAGGTATGTATGTTTTCTATAACAGTTCAATAGATTTTCTTAAATAAAGTTCCCCTACTGGAGCTTTAGTTGCAAAGGCAGAACACTCACCTGTAATAAGAGCCAAACTTTCAAGCACAGACCAGTTCATATCTCAAAGCTCCAGCTCCTCCAAACTGCTGAATCTCTGCCCTCTACATGATATTTACTACAAGTTTTGGTTCAGAGCAAAGCAGATAACAAATGGTTCCTCTTACTGAGTATTCCACAGCCTTTGTATGATGTAACATCTGTCAGAAAGTTATAGATTGATGTTTCAGTTTTATGCAGTATTGTGGTCTTTGGCCTCAGAACTAAAACCAAAATAAATGTGAGCATTTTTGGATCTTTTGCTAAAACTACGCTATGCATTCCTTTAATCTTTCTTTCTGGAGACACCGTACAATAGTTTCCTTGTTTTAGACCTTCAGCATTGCTGACATTAATGCAATTATTTCTGACAAGTTGAAAATCTTCCTGTAATTGAGTTTCTATTTGACTTTAATATTTGCCCCATTTGGACAGCCCTGTTAACAGATTTCAAGCTGTGATAATAATATTTCCTTCCTCTATTATCAAATGTTCTAATCTGTTTTCTTTCCAGATCACCACTGCTCAAAACGGCCATGAGATATTTTTCAAAAGGTGGAAAAGGTCCATTTTTCAAAAGCTTTGGGTTTGGGTATCTTTTTTTAAACTTTTATCCAAATGACACGGTGCATCTCAAAACAAGTTACTAAGTCTGGAAACACAAAATTAGAATTTAATACAACAATATTTACTTAGCACCTTTCATAAAACTGCACCTATTTTTTAAAAAGTAGTTTCTATAATTTATGTGCAAAGTGTTAACTGATATAGATACAATGAAATATAGACTTGCTGAAAGCATTTTTCTCAGCTGTAGATGGTATAAAAGCCATATAACAGTTAAATTTAAAATAACTCTCCTTCCTAGGTTATCTTCTTTGGAATATTTTCCTTTGTTCGCATGATGTTTCTTATTTTTGCAGTCAAGGACACATTAAAGAATGCAAAAATTAAAGATTTCAGTCTTTACCAGTACAAATTTCCTGAACAGTCACTCACAGAAGTTATTGCCCCAAATTTTCTCTTTTAAGGCACATTGACAATGAAGTTATCGTTTTGGTTTCAGTTTGATTTTCCTTTTTTCCTGGCAGGGTTGTTTCAAGTCATTTGTTCTGAGCTAACCATGCCAGAGTATAGCCATGTCACTCTTAAAAATAGAGTCTGAGGTCACTTTTGTGACTTTCTGATAATTTGGGTTTAAAAGAAAAATGTCAGCCTTCAACTCTGGCTGTAACTCCCTGCTTTTGGAAAGTGCAGCTAGGGAAACATTGTATAGGTATCAGAAGCAAAATTGTTTTTCCCTCTCTACTCACTACTTCAACTGATATTTAAGGGATAAAAGATGAAGTAAGGTTTTAATACAAATCCCTGCCAAATCAGCCAAACAAAGGGCAGTGTCATAGACGAGAAAGATCATTTTTAAGTACTGCCTACTCCAAACCCTTGTTCCTGGTCTACATCAGCTGGTGGTCACCTAGACCAGCAGGCTTGGCAAGGATGTCTACCACCGTTCAAGTATCACCCAAAATGTGCATACCAGCACTCATTTAAAGTATTATTCAGATTTATTATGTATTTTTAAGGGCATATGGAAATTGGAATCAGATGAGAGAGGTAGTAAGATATGATCTCAGCTATTCTTTCATTGATAGAATTAATGACAATTGCTCTGACACCTTTTCTCTGCAAAATTCAAGAACAAGTCCTCTCATTATCAGTATCGAAAACTAGAAACATTACAGTAAGGACAAAATTATTGGTTACATACACTAAGGGAGATTTGCTAAGATGTGCTTATCCTCTATATATTTCCTTTGCCTTGAACACATTGAATAGGAAGGGGAAAGATCCTCTTGGAAGGGGAATGGCCCAGATTTCTTCCATGGATATACAGGAGCAGCAATGAAGAGTAATGAAATCTAAGGCTGCAATAATCGCTGGGAACTGCTCTGATGCTGCATCTAAGGACTGGGCATTATGACTCCTCTTTCCTATCTGTCTGCCTCTCTTGTCTGCCACTGTGTTAAAGCTATACACCATCGAGGACATTTGCCTTTGCAGGAGCTAAAGTCAATATTACAGAAAAATCATCAGCTGTCCCCACATTGAGAAGAAATGTAGCTATGAAACTTTTTATGAAAGGTGGAATTATAGTATGTCACAAACCTCTTAAGTAAATGACAAAATAGTAATGTACTGTGTTTCATTGCCACCTGTGTTTCATTAATAGATTATGTTATAGAATGTGTTTACATTAACAAATAAAAAAATGCTTATTTGCTGTATCTGGTCAAATAACATAAAAACAGCTTTGCAAAGACATTCACAAATAAATTACTCAAATTCAGTTTGCCATCATTCATGGATTCATGGTCCTGCTTATCACCAGATACTCCATTTCATGTAGATATTCACGAAAATGCGCACCAACCACCCCAGGTTTGTGAGCATGTGCCAGAAATGCACTGTTGCTCATTCTTTGTTCTTTTTTTTTCAGTAAAGAGGGCAACTCTTCCGATGGAGAAGGAAGCATGACCCATTCCATGCTGCGACTGGAGAGTTGGAGACCTTTCAGGTCTGAAACCTGAGCAGGGAAGTGAGAAGGTGCAAACCGGCACACAGCAAAATGAACCGTGTGACACAAAAATGTCGAGTTTCACATAGGTCTGGTACTGACGTTTTAAGGCTGTGATGAATGCAGGGAAAAACACACTTTGCACAGTGTTGATGTAAAAGACTTTATAGTTGGTGTTTTGTCCCACAGATCTACCGCTTGTACCTTTGCTCTAAACGGTGTTCCAGTGTCACACATTGCAAAAATTCTTGTGTTTAAGTTTTCTTCGCCACTGAATGGTATGATGGGGTACCATGGTGGAGCAGATCTCCACACTACAGCCTGTGGATGAGCCCACGGTGGAGCAGGTGGATGTGGCCTGAAGGAGGCTGCAGCCCATGGAGAGTCCCCCCAGGAGCAGGATCTGGGCTGGAGCTGCAGCCCGTGGAGAGGAGCCCACACAGGAGCAGGTGATCCGGTGGGAGCTGCCACCCGTGGGGGACCCATGCTGGAGCAGTTTGCTCCTGAAGGACAGCATCCCATTGGAGGGACCCCACGCTGGAGCAGGGGCAGAGAGTGACCACGAAGGAGCGGCGGAAATGAGGAGATACAGACTGACCGCAGCCCCATTCCCCATTCCCCTGCACCGCTTGGGGGGAGGAGGTAGAAGGGGGTGGATGGGGTGGGGAAGGTGTTTTTAGTTTGTGTTTAGTTTTTCACTGTTATAGTCTGCTAGTGATAGGCAATAAAATATATTAATCTCCCTTTGTTGAGTCTGTTTTGCCCATGATGGTAATTGGTGAGCGGTCACCTTGTCCTTATCTCAGCCCTTGAGCCCTTTTCCGTCTTATCTTCTCTCCCTCTTCCTTTGAGGAGGGGAGTGAGAGAGCTGTTGTTGTGGAGTTCCACTGCCCAACAGAGTAAAACCACCACACATTGGTGCTTTTTAAAACACCCAGTCTTGAAATTTTTCTAGTTTAGGATTCCCTGGAGAAGAATCCAGCTCTGAAGAATATTTATTTTAGCATTAGGAAAGATAAAAGCTACAAAGTTATTACAAGGCCTTAGTCATATAAAACATAACTTGTTGATTTTAAAAGACAGAACAGAAATCTGGAATGCCAAAACTGAGGAAACCTGCTTAATGCACCGTCAAGCAAAACAGAGGAGAACTCATTAAATAGACTGGAGGGCTGAAAACAGATTGGCCACCAAATATGGTATGATGTGGAAATGAGCTTGTCTGAAAAAATATTTTGTTCTGTATTAGCTGGATGCATGAGTATAGCGTGAATCTAAACAGTGCCAGTACTGCAAAACAAAGCAGATATTTCTGCACATTCTGCTGCATTGTATGTAAGGCAAAACAGCACTGGATATCAGTTGTAGAGATTTTATATAGCTTATAATTTGTACTACTCTCCATCCCCTTATTCTTCTGGAAGGACATGTAAGACATTCTTCTCCATAATTGCCTCATAGGGTTTTTTGGTTCCAGTGTCCCCTTATTAGCTAACTGTTTTGTGATTTGAAATTTTGATCGTACATGAGGTAACACTGAATGATCTAACTGATATATAATTAAAAAAAAAAAAGACAGCAAGTAACACAGAGAGCTTCATAAATTGAGTTTTTCTGTAGATTAAAATGGTTTGCCATTTTTGCAAGAGTAGCACATTTTACTCTAGGGTTCTTCACTTCTTCTTTCTTTTCTTTTCACATGACAGCATTGGTTTAACATTTGTGGGAAATGACGGATCTGCTCCTATTACTGAGTTTTGCCACTGCATTGTGACTCATACCTGAATATGCTGCTTTCCCTGTCTAACAGATATTTCAGTCTCTATCTTAATCATGTCTCATCCTCTGTGAACTGAACTTGCTGAATATGCAGATTTATAAAGATGATTGAGATAATCTTAAATAAACTACTAACTTTTGCTGTGAAAAAGCCATAGGGTTTTTACACAGTTACATACAAAAGGTCTTCAGACTCTTATCAAAGACTTTGGATCTAATTCAAGTCACTTTATCCCCCAATAGCTAGATATCTTGTCTAAGGTAAGATTTAAGCTCCATCTATAACTGGTGGAGAAAGACAGACACATTTAGGAGGTGATCTGTCTCAAGTAGATGTCTTAGGTTACAGATGGGTATTGAACTTAGCATATATTGTTATGTGCCATAAAACACCATGCCACAGTAGAGACTTAACAGTTAGAAGATTAGGAAAGTAGTAGATAAGTAGAGTCAGGATTTATCCCTTCTTAATTTGCTTTATAGCTATGTGTTTACTTAATTAGAATGAGTTCTTAAATATTCTTTATTATTCTTCCTGGAGCAGTGGGGTTGTCAGCAGTCTGATTTTCTACATGCCATCCAAGATAGGTAAGCAAAATACATCTCAGAAGAGATGGTGCCTCAGAAGAAATGATTCAGTTTGCAAATGGAAGCAGTGACTGATGTATCCCAACAAAAAAGAAGTCAGGCAAAAAATGCCAGGAGGCCTGCATAGATGAACAAGGAACTCCTGGCCAAACTTAAGCAGAAAAAGAAGGCCTATGGAGGATGGAAGCAAAGACAGGTTGCCTGGGAGGAATACAGAGAAATTGTCTGAGCAGCCAGAGATCAGGTTAGGAAAGCTAAAGCCCTGTTAGAAATTAATTTGGCCAGGAATGTCAAGAGAAACAAGAAGGGTCTCTATAGGTACATCAGTGATAAAAGGAAGAGTAGGGGTATTGTGGGCCCACTGCAAAAGGAAACAGGAGACCTGGTTAGCCAGGATACGGAGAAGGCTGAGGTACTCAACAACTTTTTTGCCTGTCTTTACTGGCAATTGCTGTAGCTGCACAGCTCAAGTTGCAGAAGGCAAAGGCAGGGACTGGAAGAATGAACTGCCCACTGTAAGAAAAGATTAGGTTCAAGACCATCTAAGGAACATGAAGGTGCACAAGTCCATGGGACTGGATGAGATACATTCATAGGTCCTGAGGGAACTGGCAGATGAAGTTACTAAGCCACTATCCATCATATTTGAGAAGTTGTGGCAGTCTGGTGAAGTTCCCATTGACTGGAAGAGGGGAAACATAACCCCCATTTTTAAAAAGGAAAAAAATGAAGAGTCAGGGAACTACAGGCCAGTCAGTCTCACCTCTGTGCCCAGTAAGATCATGGAGCAGATCCTCCTGGAAACTATGCTAAGGTACATGGAAACCTGGTGTGATTGGTGACAACCAACCTAGCTTCACGAAGGGCAAATCATGCCTGAAAAGTTTGGTGGCCTTCTATGATGAGGTTAGAGCATTGGTGGATAGGGGAAGAGCAATTGGAATTGAGCAAAGCACTTGACACTGTCCTGCACGACATCCTTGTCTCTCAATTGGAGAGACATAGATTTGATGGATGGACCACTTAGTGGATAAGGAGTTGGCTGAATGGTCTCACTCAAAGAGTTGTGGTTAGCGGTTCAATGTCCAGGTGGAGACCTGTGACAAGTAACGTTCCTTAGGGGTCAGTACTGGGACCAGCACTGTTTAACATCTTTGTCAGTGCTATGGATGGTGGGATTGAGTGCATGGTCAGCAAGTTTGCTGAGGACACCAAGCTGTGTGGTTCGGTCAGCACGTTGGAGAGAAGGGATGCTGTCCAGAGGGACCTTAAAAGGCTTGAGAGGCTGGCCTGTGCGAACCTCATGAAGTTCAACAAGGCCAAGTGCAAGGTCCTGCACCTTGGTCGGGGTAATCCCAAACACAAATACAGGCTGGGTGCAGAACGGATTGAGAACAGCCTTGAGGAGAAGGATTTGGGAGTGTTGGTGGATGAGAAGCTCAACATGAGCCACCAATGTACACTTGCAGCCCAGAAAGCCAACTGTATTCCGGGCTGCATCAAAAGAACCTGGAACATCAGGTCAAGGGAGGTGATTGTCCCCCTCTGCTCTGCTCTCATGATACCCACCTGAAATACTGCATTCAGCTCTGGGGACCCAACAAAACAAGGACCTGGACCTGTTACAGCGAGTCCAGAGGAGGGCCACAAAGATGATCAGAAGGCGGGAGCACCTCTCCTGTGAAGACAGGCTGAGAGAGCTGGGGTTGTTCAGCCTGGAGAAGAGAAGGATCTGGGGACACCTTACAGTGGCCTTACAGTACCTACAGGGGGCCTACAAGAAAGCTGGAGAGGGACTTTTTGTCAGGAAGTGTAGTGATAAGACAAGGGGGGATGGTTTTAAACTAAAAGAGGGGAGGTTTAGATTAGATATGCATATGAAATTCTTTACTCCGAGGGTGGTGAAGCATTGGAATGGGTTGCCCAGAGAAGTCGTGGATGCCCCATCCCTGGAAGCATTCGAGGCCAGGTTGGAAGGGGCTTTGAGCAACCTGTTCTACTGGAAGTTGTCCCTGCCCATTGCAGGGGTGTTGGATCTAGATGATCCTTAAGGCTCCCTTCCAACCCAAACTATTCCATGATTCTATGATTCTATGAATCATGAAATGTAATTTATAGACTGGTCCTCTCTCTGCTCTTGTTTGGCTTGCTGGTGACCATCTGTGCTCTCTACAAATGCCAGCAATTTTTCCTCTATATTTTCACATCTTTTAAATTTTTCTTTAAAAAACTTTTCCCTAAAAAAAAGGCTCTGGTTTGGGTTTTTTGGGTTTTTTTTTTTTTTTTTTTTTTTTTGGTGCACTGCCAAAGTAAGAGTGACATACAGATGCAGGTCCAGTTATATTAGAAAGCTATGCAGAAACCATTTGGGCTGCAGTGCTTCATGACATGAAAACATGAAGTAATGTGGAAATCAGAAAATTCTTCTCTCTGATTAGAAGATGTATGTATACATATAATATGCATTATAAGTATGCAGTGTTTATGCTGTCTCTAGTCATCTCACCATGTAACCATCATGACTACAAGTCCAAGCAGTGCTAAGAGGTTATATTTAGTAAGCAGCTGACAATGACTCACGAACTCGGAGCACAAAGGAGGACATTGCTAATCTTCATGTGTTCCCACAGATAAACTCAACGTCTTGCACACGGATAGACTGGATGCAAGGATACCTCATAACCGGGTGCTGAGGTGGTTTTCCTGCAAAACAAAGACTGGTTAAAACACTATGCAGATCCTTAAAAATGAAAGGTCTCTGGCTTTATAAGACCACTTTAATGCCTGATTTTGAAGTTTTCATTTTCAATGCCAGACTGGTTCAAAAAGAATGTCTGTTTTCATTTCAGCTAGGCTAATCCATACATAACATCCTTTCCCACTATTTACTAGACTGCAGCTATCAAACGAAGATATGATGTCTGTGTTTGGGTTAGTTGGTTTAAATTCTAACGACCATGATGTAAGCATTATAATCAAGCAAAGCTTGTCTGTCTTTGGATTTGCGCCTCTTTGCCATAGGCCCAATGTGTACTTTCTAGCCTTGTCATTAAACTGACCACAACTTTGCCTAATTTTCAATTAGCAGTAAGCTTGCTATACAAAGCTGTGTGGCCCTAATTTAAAGCTTGTTTCACAAGGCTCTTTGTTCTTTTTTAACAGTTTACTAATATTTAGATAAGCAACCTCAATTTGCAGTAGATGCTTTGTTAGATTGGATTTTCCCTAGTGTTATTTTGTTGGTGGTGGTGGTTTTTTTGTTGTTGTTGTTGTTCTTTTTGTTTTTTTTTTTTTCCAAAAGCACTCATTAACTCTTCATATCCAGTGCAGGCAAGGCTGTTGGGTAGGGTTATTCTGGAAGAGCTTAACTTAAATAAATGCTGAAAATGTCTACAAAAGAAAAAGTGAAATGAATCTTTTTTAATACCACTGTTCCTCTGTGTATTTGACATGTTTAGGGAAAATTTTACATGGTATGTATCATGCTTCTATTAGGAGAAAAGATATGAATTTATGCTAATTATCAAGAAAAAAAATTCTGCCAATAAGAGGTTTTCAAAGAATAATCAGCTCAATGAACTGTCTGTTTAGGAATTTAAAACTACATAGGACTGCTAGGAAATAAATTCCATGGAACAAATCTTCATTGACATAAAGATAGATGGTCTGATGCACTTTGCCACTCAGTTTGAAAATCTCAGATGCATTTTATTCCATTACTACTAGGGTATAGAACTTCTTTATTAGGTTATACCCAAGGTAAGTCTAGCCAAGTATCTTGTTTCTGACAGAAAACCATTGCAGATGCTTAGGAGAGAATATAAAAACAAGACCTGTTTAGATATTTTGATTAAGAGTTGGCAAAATGAGATAAATATAAATAGTGAGGAAGTGACACGTGATTTCATTTCATTGCCACTTGTTAGGAAATTCTGATTTAAGGGTTACCACAATCATTACACATTTTTTTCATTTCATCCTCATCCAGTATGGATTCTTTTTAGGAAAAGAGATAATATTACTTGACTTAGATGAGCCAAACTGCTGTTCAGTCTGTATAGGGATTGTTTGCTTATGACCAGCTTTAACAAAGAGTTTATTGTGAGTTTAATTGTCATGTTGTCCAAGTGTTCTACTACTGGTTGCATACATGTAAGGCTTTTCCCAGATATCAGAAGATTGCTCAGCCTTTGATATTCACTTGTTATTTATAGCTTTACTAAAGTCTATCTCATTTCTAGTTACAAATATTCCTCTAGGGAATTAAAGATGCTTGCATATTAAAATAAAGCCAGCTGTGACTCTAACAAAAATATTTTTTTATCCATTCTAAAATGAGATCAATTTTTCAACATAGAAAGCAGCACCCAAAACTAAATTTGTGAACAGCTACACTGAAAATTTAGTTCCATGTAGATGTATGCAGAAACTGTAGTATCACTTACGTCAGAAATTGCTTATGTCAGATTCCATTACTTTGTGGACCGGTGTTCAAAAAAGGGTCATCATAACTGTAAGGCTGGGCAAAGATACATTGAACTGAAGTGTAGAGAGCTTTGCTATTTTTACCTGCTATGGAGAAACAGCTCTAAGCTTTGTTCTCTGATTTTGAGACTGCTTGGGAGTCAGGTCCTGCCCATCAACACAGTGCAGCCATGACTCACCGAACACTTCTTAACTGGAACTGCCAGCAAACCAAGGTTTTGTAACGTCCCCAAGGGCCACACTGAGTTCATCACTGACTTCTCTGTTTCCAGGCCCACAGCAAAGTGTGAAGCTACCAGCCAGCCAGCCAGCAAAGAAAGCCTTCCTTCCACATTTCCCCATGCCTAAAGCACACTGAAAATGTCAGCCCAGCCAGCAGTAAGTCCCTCCTTCCTGGTCCTCCCATCTGGAAAGCAGTGAACATAGATGCATTGCAGGCCAGCCAAATTTGAAGTGGCTGCACTAACTGAAAAATAACCTTCCAAGCTTTCCAAAACCCTCTGAAATCATTGGGCTAACTTCTCTAACTATATTAATCCTTATTTTCTGGAGTTTCCAGAGACCCGGAGGATGATCACAGATATTTACAGTCTCCTCTGTGTAATGCAGAAGCAGAGTTGGCTACACACCAGCTAACTCCCCACCGTTTGACTGTTGCTTCCCTTGTACTGTGTTATGTTAAATTCTGTCCTCCTGGCACATGCCCAAAACTCTTGCCCCATGTCATATACCAATGTTTTATTTTTCTACCTACCATCATGCCCTTGTTGTTCGACCAGCTTGGAATTGATCACCCCTAGTTTTAGGAACCTAAAAGGTAACTGCCAAATCAGCTGGTCTCAGCTTCTCCCTATAATCCATGAGAGTAAGTAGACACGTACAGATGGGGATTTACTCCACCTGTCTTCAAACACCTTTCTTAAAGTGGGAAAAAATTGCTTTTAGGAGGTGCTTATTTCTTTCTACCAACTGTCAGGGAAGTTTAGATGCCTGATTTAGACCAGCTGCTAAAATTTTAAAGGGAAAAAATTGGAAGATAAGAATCCAGCTCTGGTCAAGTGTTGAGGAGCAAACAGCAAAGCAGCTGAACCTCTTTGTACTCAGTCATGTGACCAGACAAACAGAGCAGACAGTTGACAACTTCTGGCCCCCAAACCTGCCAATTGGTTGCTGTTGCAGTTTTAAGGAAAAAGAATAGTAATGCACAATGTCCCTAAGAGAAGACTAATAGGTAGCAAGAGTAATGGAAGGAAGTGAGAATTTGCTTTGCTTAAAATGAGGATGGTGGTAATTGCAGGATTTACTACTTGATGGAGTTTAGAGCTTCAGGAGGTACTGGGAGAGTTAGTAGACTACTTTTTTCTGTGCTGTGTAAATCTTCAAATGTCTCTAACTTTTTTTCAGATAAGGCAATCTTTAAGAAATCATTTCATGTTCACAAAATACCTATCTGTACACATCTATTTCAATGTATAAAGATCTACATAAATTTCTGGAGCACATTCTTCTCTTTTTATATTTAGTTTACTGATTACCTACCTATCTACCTGTTCTGAGATATTGAGATAGCTTGGTTACACCACCTCTGAGGATAGGCATAACCTGTTTAGAACAGAGCAGTGCTGGCTGTAATCCTAGGCTCAAGTAACTAGTCTCAGTCACCTCCCAGGGTGGCAGAAGGAATCTAGCTCTAGGTAGGTATGGAAACACTGGACCATAAAGGACAATGAGGTGGTTTTTTATTTCTTACCTTAACACCTGTTAATTAGGGCTAAAATTATCTCTGCTGCAGTCTCACCGGTTTCCCTCTGCCAACCCTCATGAGAAGTGACCTTTTAGCGCTGCTGCAGCTTCTAAAGATTCATGAATGTTTTTATTCTTACAGCACCATAAGTCCATGTGCTAACCTGAGTAGCCTTCCAAGAAAATGAAATAATTTAATGGGAATGACGTAATGCAGTGTGCGTTCAGACTCTTACATGCCAGTGTCCTGCAAAAGCCTTTCCTCCCAAAGAATAAATTATAGATGATGAAGTCTACTGCAAACCACCCACCCACACTCAGCCTTTCTCTCCTCCCCCACGTGAACTTGTCAACAAACTGGATCAGAAAATAACCCACGTTTTCATTGCTTCAGTCAAAAACAGTGTCAGCATTATCACTATGCATTTGAAAAGTAGAGGACATTGCAAGCAGAAAAGCATAGAACTTCTAAGGCCAAATATTTGTACATTGCTTTAGGGTTATTTTACCTATAAAATGACATGCTAAATGTGGTTTATTTAATGTGTTTTACTCAAAATTCATTCACCTATAGACATCTGTGTTATATGGCAAAGCATAACTATAAGCAAAATCAAGATGAGGAAGTGGAACATATTCATGTAAGCCTTTTTTAAGAAGAAGAAGGGAAATACTTACAATTTTTCTTAGTATTAGAGCCAACAGTTTAAAAACATACAAATGTTGAAATAAAAACTGTGATGTTTATAAAGAATAGTAACCATTGAATGAAGGTAAAAATAGAAGAGATCAATGTTTAAAACTTCTGCTTGTTCTTATTTTAGAAAATGACTACACAAAGCAAACCTAAAGAGTGGGATAAGATTTCACATTTTATTGGCATTTGGGGAAACTTTATACTCTGTCTCTGGAAAATCAGAAAGGGAAGTGGTTGCAAGGAATCCACATAATAATGTATGGGAAAGCCAGCTAGAATTTACAAGGGAGTGGACTGTGCTGGTAAATCAAAAGGTTGCCAGATCACATGGTTCACAATTCATAATAGTGGGGTGTTCCACCAGCAAGCAGTTTCTCCATTTTCTTTTCCTTTATTACCATTTTATTCCCACTAAGCCACTAAATTATTTTGCTTAACTATTGGTGCAAAATACATGTTATTAGTAAAAACATATCAGGTATAAAATGAGAAGCAAATAAGCCTATTGCAGTTTCATAAAAAGCCAGGAAGGTTCCAAACTGTAGGGTGTTTTTTTTTTGTTTTTTCTTGCTGAGAAATAAGATTTTACAGCCAAATGTTATGAGAACCGAGTATTCACGGGGACCAGAGTTTCAGTGTTCAGTTTGAAGTCTCATTTTTAGCTTTATAGTACAATCTTACAGTCTGTGCTCTTGACTTGGTGCCAGTTCTCCAGCTATAGTCCCAGAAAAGGATGTTTAGGGACAACTACCGACAGGATTTAACTAACAGATTAAGTCTGGGAATATTTTTGGTTGCTTTCCACAATGCCAAATATCACAAATGTCACCCTTGTATCTGACCACATAACTCTTGAGGAACTAACTAGGCAGTATCATTAAACAAAACATTGCCTTATAAAGTGAAAAGGAATGCCAGCTGCCTCTGTGATCCTACTTCCCCAAACTGTTCTGCCCTAAAACCAACCTATCTTGATGTATTAATTCTCTCTCACATTTATTTATAGTATGGATAGCCAAAGGATTTTGTAACTGAAGAACCAGGTAAAGAGCACTTTGCAAAGATTGCTCTGGAGTACAGGAGGAGGAATCATCCCTAGAAACAGGTATCCTCACCACAACAGAAATTTTGTCCCTCAAAGTACTTAGTTTTATATGATTCAAAGTGCCTTCACATTGGCTTCAGACAGTGCAGGTTTATGGCTCCTTTGCCTTAATTTTAAGCAGGGAGAGAGCTCTAATAAAGCTATTAAATTCTGATTTCAGAGTTTCTGATATAAGGGACCTACAAACACTCCTGCCAATAATAGTAATAAAAACTTCAAAGCAAGCATCAGCAGCAACAGCATTTTGTCTGTGCTGGACTCTCTGTTCCCAGCTCAACTCAATCGTGGTTTGATTCTTTGCTCACAGAAAGGAAATTATAATTTGTCAGAACTCATCCCAGTTTTAACAAAGAAAATGTTCTTAGAGTTTGAGCAGTGCAAGGGAGCACATTAATTTAAAATATATATATTTTAGTCAAACTGAGCTAAATAATTCTTATAGTTTGAGGAGTGAAGTATTTCCCCAAAGCTCTCAGATCTGTCCATAAAGACAAAAGTCCCATTAAATTCAATGGAGGAGAGTTTGACACTAGCAATTTCAGTAAAGATTTATACATACCTTTATTTCTCTAAAACTTGTTATACATCATATGAAAAGGCAGCATGCCATATGGCATAATTAATTTCAGTGTACATTTACAGTGAGACATAGCAATGGTGTTTTATACATATTTCAGAAACACCCACAAGATATAACAAAAGAGCTCTCCCCAAAGCACATAGAGCTTGAGAACCAGCCCTGCTGTCTTCCATTTCACTTAATGCAATTCCTCTCTGGTACGCATGTTTTCAGCAAGACCAGTTATAGCAAACCTGGGTAAGAGAGGAGGTAAACACTATAAAGCTGAAAAGACTAATGATTATATGGACAAAGTTTTGGAATAAAGATAGGGAAAGTACACAAGATGAGTTTTGTTGATGTCTTGATTAATATTTTTGGATGAAGTAGAAACTCTATACTTTTCCATCAGTTAAATAAGACAATGTCGTCCAAAGAACGAATGTGTGTTCGTACCAGATTGAGAACTCCTCATATAACGTTATAAATAGCTTGTCCTTTACAATACAAAAACAATTATACTAGTATCTTTTAAGCTTACAGTACCTTTTCTTCCATGGAATTACAATGTGCTTTTCCATTCAATAATTGTTTTATGCTTTTTGGAAGGCTGCTTCATTAAGCATGTAAGACATGCTCAACACTAGGTACAACATGCCAGTTAACTACAAGAAACTTATTTCCATTGATTTCTAAAGCATATCGGATATGCTTAGGAACCTCAAAATTTATATAAAAGAAAATTTAAGATTTAACTTTGATTTTCAGTTAGAGTTCAATAGTATTTGCGCATGTAAGAATAAAATTAAAACAACCATATTGTGCAAATATGTTCCAGAACAGTTAAAGTTAGTACTTCAGTACATGTGGGAGAAGCAATAATAATATTTTAGTACAGATTACAAGCTCACCATGCATACACACAGAGAATAATTGACTGAAATTGGTATGGAGAAACAGAAAATTGCCATTTTTAAAGAACAGTTCAAAAACTATGAGTAGAAGCTTAATATAAGTTAAGAGTCGAGAAGGGTTTGGGGCAGAAATATTTCACCTGCTTGGGTTGGGTTTGGGGTTTGCATCAGGTTAACAAAGCGGGTGTTTGTTGATGTGAGGTTTAATGAGACCAAGTAACGTGTTTATGTCATCAGCCTAGGTTACATCTCAGCAGTGCAGCTGGTGGAATCCCAGGCTGTCACAGAATAGGGATAGATGGGAGAACATGGGTTTATCCTTGCAGCCTACCAACCTTCATACCTACGTTTCTGTGTATGCTGTGTTGTTATCTAATAATTTTAAGGACCGGTCAGAGCTTCAGAAGCCAATCCATTCCCAAACTGAATGTCTTGTAAATCACATTAAGAGATATGCCATTCATTTTTGTAACAATACTTCTTGGCACACTGGGGTAATATTTAGCTACGTCAAGCAAATTTGTCAGAGAGAGAGCTGCAAAGTGAGAATGAGCCTGTGTTCATTACTTCTCTTTGAGCCTTTCAGTACTTTCTTCGATACAAGACAGGCTCTTAATCCTACTTCTCCGGGCAGAGACGTTATCAACTTTAATTCCCAAAAGCTTAAGCGATGACTGGAACACCTTGTATTTCTCTTCCTGACAAACACTTCTTTGTCATCTGCAGTGGAAGGAACAATGGGAACACTTATTTAAAATGAGTGTAAGAAAAGGAAGGGCAAATCTGAAACCCTTCAGAAACCAAAGGAAACCAAATGTAGTCTTTCATTCCAAGGCTAGCCAGAAGTTGGCTTTATCAAAGTGAATATTTGCTGTGCTTGCATCATCAACTCTTCCATAATAGGCTTTTGAATGACACATTCTTGTGGGAATATCCAAGAATATGACTACATGTTTTGTAATAGCAGACTGCAATCAGAGCCTGAGCTCAGCTTGAGTCGTCATTGTTTATGACTGTAAACCAAAAGTGTTGGAATCTTTATTTAAGAAGAGCTGAAGATTTTGTGGCATCCTTCTGGCAACAATAGTGCAACAGAGGTGTATCTTCAAAACTGTGTTGGCAAACATAACATTTGTGGTAGTGACTTGACAATGGAAAACCTTAGGATAAATTTTCAGCTCATAAATAAAATGAAAAAAGGGCTCATACTTACACAATTGTGGCTGTTGAACCTGGCCATCTGTATAATGTTCCTGCTTGCAATGGCATTCCTTTGAATGAGCAGTCCATCATTATGGAGCAAACACATAATTATGGTTACAGACTTGTTTTGACAGTATTTCCAACATTATTGCAACCTGCTCCAGAATTTCCTTATATCAGCTGGTCTCAGAAATTTCACAAGTGACATGTTTTGTAAGCATATTTGCTGCTACCTTATCTTGGAAATAGACTATGCATAATTAATTAAGTTCAGTACATTTCCTTGTTCTTCCTAAAGTGTCGGTTTTCCCTGGTTCTTCTCTGTCACTCAGAAGTACATCCCTTTCCCCTGCTGAATCTAGTTTGGAGTTTTGCTAATAAGCCCAGCCAGCTCACTGCCCAGAACACTCTTGCCCAACCTGGTCAGGTGCACCCCATCTGGTGTCAATATGCCCAGTCTCTTGAAGGTGTTTCTGAAAACATAGAACCCAAAACTCTGAGCATGGCACCAGCCACGCAGCCAGTCATTCATCTGATCTGTTCCTCTCCCTCTTCTTGGATCCAAGTCTCCAACTGGGAGGTTAGAAGAGAGCACTACCTGAGCTCCTGCTCCCTTCAACATCTTTCTGAGGGACATAAATTTCCTTTTGATATTTCAGAGCCTCCTCATTGCAGCCTCATTCAACCCTACATGAAAGAGTAGGAAAGGGTGGTAGTCCTCTGGCTTTACCAGGCTGGGTAACCTTTTCATGATATTGGGAATGCAGGCCCCAGCAGGCAGCAAACCTCTCTAGAGAGATTGTCTGGACAGCAAATGGGTGCTTCAGTGCCTCTCAGAGAGGAATCTCCAATTACTAACACCCTTCATGCTTTTTTTGGTAGCACTGATTCTAATACAGGTGGTTGGTTGGACCTATTTTGTACAGTTGTCCTTTCCAGGGTCTTGACCATTACTCATGCACTCTCCTTTTTCCAGCCCCAGAGCATCATATCTGTTGTGTAGGGGCACTTAGGCGAAGGGGGAGACTCCTCCTTCTGCTCTGAGTAGAGAGAAGGGTCCAGTCTCCCTTGTCCAATCAGTCAAGTCCATCAGATCAGGGTTGGAAGTTAGCTTACCTTCCTTCCCCTTGCAAGGGCTTATGGCAGGGCTGTTGCTCAGTGCATTTCAGCACACAATACTATGTATCAATCTCTTGCTCAGATTCCTTGCTACTACACTGCCTGGTGAGCTCCTCTAGCAACGTGGCAACTTCCTTGAAAAGTTTGTCCAGGTGGGCACACTTGCACCCATGACACAAACCTCTGCCTTCAGGCCCTAGGGGGAATTCCAGATTCTGGTGTTCCCTGCAGCTGAGGGTATGGGCAGCTCTTCTGGTCCTAAGGAGGTCTGTTTGATTGTTGTTGGGTGGACACTGTTTTTTGTTTCAGTAGAAGGCTGCTTCTTGTTGCTCCTAGAATAGGAGAAAGTGGCCTGCCTTCTGCCCTCCCTGCACGCCCTCCACTCGCAAAGTGCCATGCCATACCCTCACTGACATGCCAGCCTATGAAGCTATTCCAGACTTGCACAGTCTTTATACCTTAGGTTAATAATATTTTTCTTTTATGTATTAGAATATCTACTTATTATTCTATTTTCTCATTGGTAATCTATTCTTTTCGTTACATGCATGCACATTTATGTACAAGAGAGCTGTGCCTGGGAGATACACATATTTTGTGTAAATAAGTATATGTCAATAATAAAAGGAGAACCAGAGAAAGCATAGGTCCACTACTCGATGGGCACGGTCACCTCACGAACAAGGACATAGGCAAAGCAGAGATGTTTAATACCTTCTTTGCCTCTGTCTTCAACACCAATGATGGGCTTCAGGACCCCAGGTGCCCTGAGGTGGAGGACCATGACGGTGGAAATGATAAACTCCCAGCCAACCCTGAATGTGTGTGGGACTTGCTGCTCCACCTGGATCCATACAAGTCCATGGGGCCGGATGGGATTCATCCCAGGGTGCTCAGAGAGCTGGCTGACGTCATCGCGGGACCTCTCTCAATTATTTTTCAACAGTCTTGGGAATCTGGAGAGGTCCCAGTTGACTGGAAGCTGGCAAATGTTGTGCCAATTTTCAAGAAGGGCAAGAAAGAAGACCCTGGTAACTACAGGCCTGTCAGTCTTACGTCAGTGCTTGGTAAAATTATGGAGAAGATTATCCTGGGAGTTATTGATACGCACCTGGGGGACAATGCAGTCATAGGTCATAGCCAACATGGGTTCATGAGGGGCAGGTCCTGTTTAACAAATTTGATTTCCTTTTA